>JANEYF010001991.1:227500-760862 GCA_029963845.1 Rhamnusium bicolor
CTCGTGTATTTAGATTGTGTGGTCTTTTCTCTATTTCTATGGCCTCTCTGATGATTCTTGACTTGTAATGCTCGATATTGGCTAGTGTTTTTGTTTTGTCGAAATCAATCCTATGTCCAGTGTTTTGACATGTTGAGCTAAAGATGATGTTCTCTCGTCTTTTCTAACAGCGTTTATGTGTTCTTCGCGTCTTGCAATTTATTTTTCTGTTGGTCTGTCCTATGTATGATTTGTTGCAATCTTGGCAAGGTATTTCATATACCCCTTGACTTTCTAGAGCAATTTTGGTCTTTGGATTTCGAAGAATGGTGCTGATTTTCTTGTCGGTCTTAAAAGTTGTTTTATTTTATGTTTACGTAGAAGTTTGCTTATTTTATCCGTTGTTCCTTTATGTATGGCAGATAGGCTTTTGCTATGGGTTGTTCGAGTCCTCTTGATTTCTCGGCCGAGATGGTTTTGACAACTTCTGTATCTTTGTTGTGTGAACCCATTCTTCGCAGCGCTTTGTGAAGAGTTGACATTTCTTCTTTTGAGGTTGTCTGCATCTGCTAGTTTCTGCGAGCGTGTGACTAATGTCTTCACTACTGAGTTTAGTTGTGCTGGATGGTGGTGTGACTGTGCATTTAGGTATCTGTCAGTGTGAGTGGCTTTTCTATAAACTGTGTGGCCTTGACTTCCGTCTTGCTTCTTCTTGACCAGTACGTCGAGAAATGGTAGCTGACAGTCAGTCTCTACCTCCATGGTGAACTTAATTTTGTCGTGAATACTATTCAGATGTTCTAAGAAGTTAGTGAGATTCTCTCTTCCATGAGTCCAAATCACAAATGTGTCGTCGACGTACCTTAGCCATAGGCTTGGTTTTAATGGTGCAGATTGTAGTGCTCGAGTTTCTAAATCCTCCATAAAGAGATTGGCAATAACTGGAGATAGGGGGAGCCCATCGGGGCTCCTTCGGTTTGTCTGTAGCGTTGCTCATTGTCATGTAAAATAGGTATTATTTGGGCAATGTTGAGTTAGCGTAAGAATATGATCTGCTGGATGATATTTTCGCTTGATAATGTCGAGTGACTCCTCTACGGGTACGTTGGTGAACAAGGATATGACATCGAAGCTCACTAGAAGATGTTCCGCTTGGACGGTCTGATTTCTTAATAACTCAATGAAATGGTCTGCATTTTTCACGTAGGATTTAACTTCCTCGGCAAATGGTTGTAGTTGTCTGGCTAAGTGTCTTGCTAACTGCTGTGTGGGTGACCCTATTGAGCTAACAATTGGTCTTAGAGGAGCTCCTTCTTTGTGAATCTTTGGTAGACCATAAAATTTGGGACATCTTGAAGACTTCTCTCGCGGGATGATCTGGTTCTGTGTCTCTTTGTCGATTGGACTGGCTTTGATTTTGGCTTTTGTCGTCTTCTCCAGGTAAGTAGTAGGATCTGTGGTAATAAGCTGATATGCAGTGTCTCCTAGTAGACTTTCTATTTTTGTATGATAATCGTCGCTGTTCATCACTACTGTTGCGTTTCTTGTCTGCGCGTAGGTGATAGGCCCCTCTCGGGGCCTATCACCTACGCGGGAGTTTACCCGGAAAACGAATTTAACATTCACCACCCGCGAAAACCTGAAAAACAACATATATATATATATATATATATATATATATATATATATATATATATATATATATATATATATATATATATATATATATATATATATATATATATATATATATATATATATATATATATATATATATATATATATATATATATATATATATATATATATATATATATATATATATATATATATATATATATATATATATATATATATATATATATATATATATATATATATATATATATATATATATATATATATATATATATATATATATATATATATATATATATATATATATATATATATATATATATATATATATATATATATATATATATATATATATATATATATAATATATATATACATATATGTATATATATTTTAACAATCGAAATAAAAAAATAGTGTATGACACACGGATCAAAATATTTTTCTTACTCATACGGTTGGCGAAGTCGGCTTCGCCTAGTTGTGTCAAATAACTATTGTGATAATCCTTGTATTTATAACACTGACGTTTTCCACGAAACACCACTATATACTGCACTCATTGTGTACCCATTCATTTCTAGACTTCTGAGGAAGCCTAAAACTTTCCTGGTTGCTGTCGTTCCTACTTCAGCAGGTGTTATGGATACCTGCGGCAAATGTCGTAACCTTTGGCGGATTAGGACTTGAGCATGA
Source organism: Rhamnusium bicolor (assembly GCA_029963845.1). NCBI lineage: Eukaryota > Metazoa > Arthropoda > Insecta > Coleoptera > Cerambycidae > Rhamnusium > Rhamnusium bicolor. Next base: position 229,814 of record JANEYF010001991.1, read on the forward strand.
GCAAAGTACATGCTTTGCGGTTTCCGCTTTATTTATACAGATCGAACCAAACCACTAGATACACGATTAGCGGTATACGCAGTTTACAGTAAGCCTGTCTGTTGCCAGCGCGAAGGGGCGATCGCAACTCGAATGTCATAAGGGTCTTTTACAGTAGGTTAGGATATTGCCTTGCTCAAGAAGGAGGTCGTTTTGAATTTTGAATTTGAGTTATTTATTTATTTATTTACGTGTTATTGTATTTTTTTAAAGTTGGTATTATTTTTCTTTATTATTTATGAGAATACTAATAATATGTTTTTAGAATTACTTTTTGTTTCAAAAAAAGAAAATCAACATTTGATTGTTTGCTGTTCTGATATTTTTATAATATTAGTATTTTAGCATCTGTGGTGTCTCAGAAGAAACACTGAAATTGTGACACATTCAGATAATTACAGTAAATATTTTAATATGGAAAGATTTCTTTAGATGAACGAGCAGCACTCTCAACTATAGCTTTAACGACACTAAACTGTTTTTGTCTCGTATGCTCCTCTCAGCAAGAACCCTGATGCAGGCAGTTGTAAACTGCGTATACTGCTAGTTGTGTATCTAGTGAGTTGGTCGATCTGTATATTGGTTTCAGATTAGCCTATTTTTTTTGAAGTGGTATCTCAGTGGGCAATGACCTGTGAGAAGGCATACTAGTATTCATAACTCTAGTTTGCTGCGGTCGAGTAGCTCCTCCACCTTTCCTCGCAAGGCTAGCAGAAACATCATTTCCTTCCATATCTTCATGCCCTTGCACCCACATCAAGGTAACCTTGTTCCTTGTTAGTTGCTTTATTGTTTGTAGACACTCCCAAACTATGTTAGACTTACAAGTACAGGAATATAAAGCTTTAAGTGCTGCCTGGTTGTCTCAGAGGATATAGATTCTTACTCCTCGTGTGCTATTTTTAATGTATTCCCCAGCACAGATTTTTATAGTGTGAATTTCTGCCTGAAAGATGGTGGGACTTTGGCCTAAAGCTTTTAATTGCCTACGACTGGGCCTATATATTCCTACACCTACTACTTCCATCTTTGATCCATCTGTATACCAGATAATGGATCCGTTTTTAAATTTATCTCTATATTTGGCGATCAGTTATTATCACTTCAAATATATATTTAAATTTGAGGCTCACTGGCATTGTGTCAGTGGATTTGGTTATTGAGACTAACTAAATTCATTTAGAATACTCAGATGTCCAACCAGATCTCCTAGTTTGAATTTTCTTAAGTGCATATGTAAAGCAAGGCTTTCATTGCTACTGTTGGGCAGGTTCTCATTGCTCCTGCAATTCCCAGACATGCTAACCGTTGCACTTTTAGCAACTTGCTTTGTGCTATTTTATATTTTGTTTTTTACCGTCATACAAGTGATGCATAATTAACATGGGGCCTCAAGTTTTACTGAAGAGCCTGCTGCATGTCCAGAGGGCCGCTATCGCTTTTTTAGTACCCTTGTCAGGTGTTTGTTTCAGGTGAGTTTTTGATCAAGGATTACACCTAGATATTTGACCTTATGAGAGAAGTCAATAATTGTACACCATTCATTTTCGGGGCTATTAAGGAAGCTTCTTCTTTATCTGAATGGTATAATGACTGTTTTGTTTAGATTAACGTGTAAACCTTTATCCGAACACCAAATTTTGATTATGTTGAGTACAATTTGCATTAAGCTTGATATCATTCTCATGCTTTCCTCTTATTACATTGACTAGGCCATTAGCTTATCCTTGGCTGTCGAATCCAGAGTCGTTTAGTTTAGTGAGATCATAAATAACTATAGATCGTAGTTAGTAATGGGTAAATTCCCGGAAAAGAAGTTATTGGGGAAATTTCCGGGTATATTTCTAAAAAATTCCCGATGAAACTCTCGAAATAATTTTTTTTTAAATTTTGATCATATGATTATACATGTTTATAAATAAAACATACCATTTCTTTAGAACACACAAACTCACTAAGCATCAGAAATATTCCGGAAGTCGGAAATTTCCCCTGGATAAATTTTCGGCTACCCATCACTAGAAAAATGATAGAATATTATGAGCATCCCTTGATGGCTTTTACATTTACTGAACTCTTCCCATTATCGCTATTATCCTTCGGCTCTTAAGCATGGATAGTATCCATCTTACAGTCAAACGCTCGAAACCTTTCCTTTATTCAGCTCTTTTTATCGATTCTTAGGAGGTGTTATCAAAAGTTCTTTCTTTATACATGAATGAGCAAAGAGCTATTTGTTTTATTACAAATACTTTTTCAATTCTATTTATGGTTTATTTCAAACTTATTCTCAACATAACAAAGTCTGCTTTTTTCGACGGTTGTAAATGAAAAAAATGCCGACGTTTTTATATTCCAAATAAGTTTGAAATAAACTGTACAATATTATGTAAGACGGTTTTTGTAGATTTGCCAGCCAGTTAGACAAACTGATTTTTTGAAGCGGTGTATTTGGATGAATTTCACTTCTTAGATATTAATTTGAGATTTTCTACAAATTTTAGGTAACTTCTAACTAATAAATATAGAATCGTCGTTGCTACTATGTGCTATTACTTTAAAGTAACAAAAACTTTAGAGCCATTATCTTTAGTAACTGTGACGGCCAAAGACTTTAAAGGTTACTACGAAGATATGAAACTATCCAATACCTACACCAGTAAAAACTATAAGTTATAATTGAAAGTAATTCTGATTGTAGTTATATACGTATAGATGTGCTGTTAACTACTTTGTCGAAGTTTCGATCTCGGTTTCTGAGATTCTGATGCTAGTTGAGGTTTGCTCAGTTGTTTTTTTAAGAACGAAAGAAACAAAATTAACGAGAATAATTTAGAAAAATTCGTCATTCTATGTAACTTGCAAAAATAATTAGTGAGATTTTTCTCGAGATTTGGACTGGAAATATTTGAATCAGTAAAATACATGATTCTGGTCATGACATGTTTTAGTCATTTTCGCTGCAAACAAACAATGCATATGTTCCAAACCGCTGGCTTGTACAATTAAAATAGATGCTTGATAAAAGTTAAACTCTAAATAAACTTACAAATTGGTAAGGACGGACATAAGAAGTCGGTACACGAGGATTCTTTAACGTTTACACATTCCTCATCTTCTGGGCACATATACCCATCACATGGATCGTCACATTTACATGTATGACATCCATCTTCTTCTAATTTGAAACCGTATTCACACACTTGAGCACATTCCAATTGTTCACACTCTTTTCCATTTTTATCCAAACTGCGGCCAACTGATTCATAACGAGCTAAAAAATATTGTATTAGCATTTTTAGACAACTGCACTATGTCGTGCATAGCAGGACTCTGTTTCGAAATATTTCAAAAAAATGTCCACGTGAATTTGTATCGATAAAAAATAATACAGTCATTTACAGTACTATTTTTCAAATATAGATTGCATTGTAATTGATAGATTAATGTACAGCTTAGAGCATTTCTGTGGGAGCAAATCGTAATGATAGTGTATTCAAATGAAACATGAATTTAAATTTAATTTTTTAAATTTTTTAATACTGATGTAATCAAAACGTAGTAAAATAACTGCTGTAAAACCTTGCAATACAGAAATATACAAAACAAAAAACAAACAACAAAATAGTGAACACAGCTGTGCTGAGTATGAAATAGGCTGAAGCTCTTTAAAACTTATAGTAGAATCATAGTGACATTCTTTCTGTTTTCAGTTTTGAACTTATCCAAAACTACGCCTAGGTCTATATTTTTGACGTATAATGGTAGAATTTTTGATTTCTGTAAGTTGTTTGATAGTGAACATTTTTTTTGGTTTTCTGTAAGTATACCGCGCGCCGCGCATTTGATTCTGTTATTTACGTCATGTTGTCCAAAATTCCCATATCTTGTTATGATATTAATATATGGTAGGTCACAAAACATTTGGGATGGATACGATTTATTTTGTATAATAATTATTCATCGAAATGTTCAGTGTTTTGCTTGGAGTGCTAGGTGGTCATATAGACTGGGTACTCCACTATATGAAAATAAAAATCGTTTTAGGTATTATCTACTATTTTAATGATTGTAATTATATAAAATAATGTCTTACAAGTCTTTTATTTTCCAAGAACCACCCTATTTTGAGACACATTAAATGAAAAATAACGCCTTAGAGCGTTATGAACATCCATAACGCCCTAGGGTATTAAAAATTTATAACGCCTTAAAATTTTTGGAATTAAATAACAGATTAGTAGGACATTAAACGTTGAAGGCAAGGGTGTTATAGGATAATGACGCCCTCGGTCGACATACATTCCCTCGGGCCAGAGGCCTTCGGAAAGTACACTGTTGACCTCGGTGCGTTATTTCATACGTGGGATTTACCGATCTGTTCCCAGGGATGGCTTTTACAGATATAATATAATATATTGCAATTACTTACTGAAACATTCCCAAACTACAAAAACATATTAAGTGCATTTTATTTAATTTTACAATGTTCATGGTAACTTAGCTTTGTCAGGGAATGCACTATATTGAATCAAAACGTAATGCGTAATAGATTCTTTTAAATTACAGTATATTGGTAATTTACATTATTGAGGGCCAATGGCCAGTCCTAGCGTGGAGGGGAGAAAACATATAACACGATCAAACAGTATCTTACATGTATCGGACGTAGGTACTAAAAATGCGCAGTTAAAATATCACAACATACTAAACCGACGGAAGCTACAGCAAATTCTTGGAATCGTGATATTGCCGATTTACAATTTGATGGTAGACAATTGTATTGCACTAGACGTAACAAAGTAATTTCGTGATCATGCAACACAAATATTAATAGACATATTTCCTCAGAAAACCATAAACGGAGCGTAAGTGGTTTTACTTACAGTGACATGCAACGTAATTTTAGTGAAATTTATGATAGGATGTAACATACCGTGGTTGAAACTAGAAAATCCACTTTTTAGATAATTTTTGCAAAAAATGTATTAGTGGCAAATATAGGCACTATTAATGTGCTTTCGGGTCTATACTAAGAAGAAATATTTATCAATGGAGTGTGAAAATATTAGACTGAAAATTTCTTCTGAGCTTAATGGAAACTACATCTGGCTTAGCATGGACGAACCCACTAATGCTTGAGAGTTTAAGGTAGCGAATGTCTTAGTCGGTGCATTGAAGGAAAATTGTTAAATAAGAGGATACTTGATTGCCTCTAAACATTTAGATGCTACAAATTCTCACACTATAGCGGAGGTAGTGATTTCAAGTCTACAAGAGTTTTGGGGTGACAAATATGCAGAAAATAAGGACAAGTTCTTATTATTCCTTACCGATGGACTGAATTATATGAAAGTTGCTGGATGAATTTTGAAGGAAACATATCAGAATATATTTCATGTAACATGCTTAGCACATGGGCTTCATAGGATTGCTGAAGCTATTAGGGGGTGCCACCCTAATATTGATAATTTGATATCTAGTGTAAAGAAAGTTTTTTTAAAGCACCAAGTCATGTACGGTTATTTCATGATATTCTACCAAATACTCCATTACCTCTACAGTACATTATAACACGATGGGGAACTTGGCTAAAGTCAGCATCGTACTATTACTGTCATTTTGAAAATATTAAATCCCTAATACAGCAGTTAAATCTGAATGACGTAGTTGCTATTTTACAGGCGCAACAGGCATTTACGGATCCAACTGTTCAAGAAAATCTGGAGACCATACACGGAAATTTTTCACGAATTGCTCTAGTCATACGGGACCTTCAATATCAGCCAACATTAGAATTTACTACAGTTGATGCAATAAACGTTGTGTTCGATCTTCGACAATATATTGCAATATAAATGGATTTTCAACGAAAGGCGCCGAAGTTTAACTACGAAACATTTAGAAATGATATTAATATATACTTTTATTCTTGTAACCGGCAGTGAAAAATAATTGTGTGTGTAGTTTACTGTTAAGTACATCCTCCTATACCTCCAGTTCTCTTTGAGTGAGTGTTTATAATAAATGGACTTTATCAATTTTGGATAATATGGAATTTACTAAAAAAAAATTTCAAGGTAAGATATCATTTCATATATGCATGCAAATATGACATATAACCACCTAAAGCCAACCCTGGTTTTACGTTATATCCGATTGGTAAATCCTACCTCTGGATTATCCTTAGTTATAACACCGTATTATACCTTAATAGTAAAACAGCACGCAGCCATCATTCAAGTAAAAACGGCTGGCTATTGTCGCCACTACAAAAATTGTCGCACTGACATGTTACTAGTGAAATAAATATAATTTATAATACACTAAACTGATTCTGCGGTTCGCTCCTTGTGAAACATTATTAAATATTTTAAATATATGAAAGAAATTTGCTTTTTAATGTTTCAAAAATATTTTATTAGAAACTCTACACGTGTTTCGGCTTTTTAGGTCTTTTTCAAGAGTACAGTGAACACTAAACAGTAAAATTTGTGTTCATTGCTTAATATAACCACATCTGGTACCTACTATAAAACTATTGTAAAATATGTTTTTATAAGTTGAATATTACTTTATTTTTTAAATCTAAATTATTTTATTTAAAATATGGTGGCCGGTAAAATTTGTTGTTCATTCGTTAAATTTTTATTATTTTTAACATTTTACTTATTTCTAATTGTTCTAATAGATCAAGTTTCTTTCCTTTCTTTTCCGAATGGAGTAATTTGACATTATTTAAATCTATAGAATGACTGTTTTCTATACAATGTGTTGACATGCCCGTACTATATACATTGTTTACAGTAGATTTCCTGTGTTCCTCGAATCGCATTTTTACATTTCGTCCAGTTTGTCCAATGTATATAGCACCACAGTCACTACATTTTAACTCATATACTCCTGTTTTTTGTAGATTTTCAGTTTTGTCTTTATTATTAATTAACATTTTACCTAATAAGTTAGTAATTTGATGGTAACTCAAGTGAAATTTGTTGTTTGGGTTTTTAAATTTTTATAATAAACCAAAATGTCTATATTACGCACACTGTGAGAAATACCAGATTTAAATGTCAGAGATTTCTACGCCGAGAAGAGTATTATCAGCTTAAAAATAAAAGTTACATTAAAATTAGAGAAAACAAGAATAATTACCATCAACCAATGAACAATTTACATTTTCTGCGGGACCCATCGATCCTTTCAATTTTCTACCTAATCTGTCCACACACCAACAAACTAATCCATTTCTGCTACATTGTTTTGGTTTGAATTGGCCATCATTAGAACATTGGGGAATGTAACCTCTGCCAGCCCTTTCACTGACTGCCAAAACGTTAGACAGGACACGTTGGTGGATGCATTCTGGAGATATTGTATTAATTATAGAAAACAAAAATGAGTGGTAGGTATCAAAATTATTAACTTGTTTTAATATTTTTCTTTTTGTTAACCATTTCTGACAGATGATATGATACAGCACACAAGTACTCATAAAGTAATAATTATTTACGTAATAAGACCGGAAAGTGATTCTTTACTGGGAGAGCAGGCAGTTTCCGGGACGAGAGTCAACGAGCCCTGGATGCCAGTGAGCCCAGTAATGACACTTTTCGGGTGTGTTGCGTACAATATTTTTTCTGCAACCGTTCTTGCTAGTCTCAAGAAATTTTTTACTTGAAATCTTTTCAAACAAAACATAAAATTCAACTGACAGATGTCAAACGCTTACTTTGGAAGAATATTGGACTAATCATTTTTAATTGTTATCAGATACTGTTGTGACATACGGGATCGGTAAAGACTACCCATTCATTGTCACTTTACCGGGCTACACCAGTAAATATGCTGTCAAATATATAAAGGAAAATGGTTGTTATTTTGCGAATTTGTTTCAATTTCACGAGTTACTTAATTTGCCTTATCCATCTCATTTTATATTTTGAGAAAACATATATCAGTTTTATCAGTTTAAAAATCATATAACAATTTTAAATTTAATACAACTTATCTGCTGTTGAAGATAAGATAATACCGCTTATTATTTTTTGCGTAAGAAAATTGTGGTAGTCTTACAATTCTCTACAAAATCTGTCTATTTTTAATCTGGTAAAACAATTATTTCCAAGAAATTAAATGAGGAATTCGAAAATTGTTTAGATTTTGATTTTATCAAGTGATGTAATGTTAGCAATACGTCAGCGAATGACAAAATTAGGACTAACTACTCTGAAGTGTTACGAAATTTAAAACTGAAGTGTTTCAACAAAATTTGAAACCGATATTTTTATAATCATAAATATTACTGAAAATATTTTTTTTTCGCACCGTGCGTAGGTTCGAAAGACCGACTACTGGGAAACTAAAAAACGATACTGAACTTTTATAAACGCCAGTAAGTAGATACTCTTAGGGCCGGTACTTTTAGTCTCGGTTAATGCTAATCGAATTATACTGTCCCTCTCTCTCTCTCCTTTACAATAATAGTTTCCTTGCATGTTATCATCCGATTAGTGTTAACCGAGACTGAAAGTACCGGCCATTAGCGACTACATTTCCGAGAAAAAATTTGTTTCAATCTGAAAATTAAGAATTGACTGTATCATTAGTGTGACCATTAACAATGTTAATACAGTAAAAAAACAATAAGATGATAAATAAAATTGAAAATAAGTTTTAAACCAGTAATATAACAAAAAATTTTTTTTTAAAATATCCTTTAGATAAATGCACAGGCGGGGTTAATTGCTGCATTATTAGTATATATTTTATTTTCTGAATCGACCGTATTTAGAGCCCCCATAAGGAAAAGTCAAGTGAGGCAAATCAGGTGATCGAGTAGATCAAATAAATTGTCCGTTTGTTTCACTTCACTTCTGCTCAAAAATTTTTTCTAAATAACTTGAAAATAATTCTTGCACTAGCTACTGAAATCACATATAACTACTCAAATTGAAGGGAGCATATAATAAAGATGGAGGCTCGTTACGTAAAAATTGTCGTTAGCTATCTAATTTGTCATTCGTCTTACTAAATATCCATTAAAAATGTCACGTCACACGTTGGTATTAAAGGCTGTTTGAATATGGGTTATTTTAGGAAATAGAATAATAGTATCTGTATGTAAATATTAGTCCATAAATAGTCGATATGATCGGATAATAAATAAAAGACGGTTATTTTCACTTGTCGACATTTCGATTAGTTTTTTAATCTTCTTCAGGACTAAAAATAAAAATTTCAACTTACAGTACTGTATAGTTACAAAGTTACTAGATATAACGGATACAGGATTTTACATAATTTTAACAACATATATACACATTTATTATGAATTAACTCTTGATTAAAATGTAAAACTATTAAAAAACAAATAATTTACAAAAAAATTTAAAAAATTAAAAAAATTACCGTAGAGAATGGTTACTTTGCACCACTTTTGGTGATTTTCAGTGAACTATTATTTAGTTCTAGATGTTAGGGGGGTCAAATTTAACATATGTGAAACTTTTATATTTTGTCTATATTTTCTATTGATTTTAAGAATGTTAGACTACCAGAAATATATTTTTTTTAAAGATCAAAAATTTGCCAAAGTTATCCGCAAAATCGGTAACTTTGCCTATCCTATATAGAGACGTTTAAAGGCAAAGTAAACCACGCCAAAAGGTGTCTTTGCCTTCCGTTAGTATACTGATTTTTTTTTCAGATTTTTTTTTTATTGTGTTTCGATTTTATAATGGAAAATAACATGAAAATCGGTGAATAACTATTTTTATTGTAGAAAAATAAACATAAAACTAAAAATACATAACAACAAAAATAAAACATATATCTAGAAACTAGAAACTACTACGGGTATATAAATAAAATGAGAACGAAATGAGTCTTATTAATATCTAACAGTTTTCAGATGAGTTTATTGAGAATTCCTCAAATTTAAAAGAGAAAGTGAAAATCTCACGAGTTTTAGATGGCCCTGTTGGTTTTGGCAAGATTTTGACTATATCTTGTTCAGAAATATGGCATATCATTGACAACATAAAAATAAAATGTATTTTGAGATTTTTGTCTTAAAAATTTTACTGTAAAAGCTTATTCATCAGTTTTTATCACTTGACCCATATAATGTTTGACAGTCTTTTTTGTGGGAAATTGTACAACAAAATTTCCTTCCTGTACACAACAATTTTCATGTTCGTCTTCCTCAGCTAGCAAGTCTTTATTTATCTGTTCTGCATTCGGAAATCTGTCTTCAGTGTCTAATTCGTTTGTTTCATTATTGTTTCCATCCGAGTTATTTGTTTCATTATCGTTTCCATCCAAACCTTCTAGCGAAACAAACTGGCCTGGAGCAACTTTCAACATTTTTTCTTTTCTTTTTTTTAATTGGATCCGGTTTGCGAATATCTTGTAAATATTTCAACAAAGAGTCATCAATACTTCTACTAGTGTTCTCAGCCTGTTTTTGCCCAGGCATTCTCTTTAGCACCTGATTCTTATCGAGTGGATATATTCCCGTAGCCTTAAAAACTTTTTTGATTATGTTCTTCTCATTAATGTTTATATTATCCATTAGGCGTTTAAGCAGGGTAGGAAAAGTAACCTTGTTTACCACACTCTCCCTCAGATTTCTCAGTTTATAATCGGTGATTATTTTTCGCCATGAAACTTTTAAAGGCTTGAAGAGGCTTGCGTCAAGGGGCTGTGTCAAGTGGAGTGAGTTTGGTGGCAAAAATATAAATCTGATATTATTTCGTTGGCACTCTCTCAGAACTCATACATTCAGGTGAGATGATAAATTGTCGCCTACCAAAACTTTTGGACCTGTAAGGGAATTGCCACTTGTAGGAACCAGTCCTCAAAACAGTAGGAATCAAACCAGCCACTTCTTGTTCTGTTATAACGTATTTTACGGGGTTCGCCTATATACCAAGCATCAAATAGACGTTCTACCTTATATACAACATAGGGTGGCAGGACCTCACCTATCGCAGTGGCAGCAAACATTATGGAGATACAACTTTTTGTGAAATTGAGAACCCTTTCTGGGTATTTTGTCTCCCGTTTGAAAAGGCATTTTTAAGTACCTGGTTCGTCGGACAGATTTATCTCGTCGTAGTTTAAAATTCTGTCAGGAGAAATATCCATCCAATTTTCTTCAAAATAGTCAGTCATGTCTTGTTCTGTTTTTTCTGCTCTTGCTTTTTTAATATTTTGGCATTGTCGGTTAGTTAGTAAATTTTTGTGACGCTTTAAAAAGTTTAGGCACCAGTCCTTTCCTGGACAAACTTTTGGTTATAGGAACCATTCTCGTCGATGTAAGACTTTACAACTAACTTCAAATCAAGCATAGTTAACGAGCACTCATAGTCAGCACTCGCAATGATAACATCCACGAGACTATGCTCAACTTCTTCAGGCAAAGCAGTTGGGGCACCCACATTTCCTGTATGCTTGCGTTTGATTTTATTTAATAAGGTTCTTCTCGGGGTGTTAAATGTTCTGAGACTTCTCTGGTAGTTAATCTACGACATCTAATGGCTGTCAAGGCCAGTTGCAATGTTTCGTCTGAATAATCTTTGTAACGCCGACTACCAGGTACTCTAATATATGTACTTGGCATGATCTATAACAAAACAAAAGTCCCAATTAAAACAAATAAGGCCACTTTTGAGGAATATTTCATTCTGGAATAAAATTTGTAAATATGCGGGTAACTTTGCCAACCGCCATAATTTGAATTCTATTTATGCTAGGTTAGGTCTGTTTGTACAGAAACAATCCTTATATGTATATACACTTACCATATCAAAAGTATTTCAATTGTGAAAGCAACTTAGGTTACACAACTCTTAGCAACGCGCACAGTATATAAAGCTAAAGATTCTTAATTTTACTTACCTCGCAATTAAAAGTCTCCAACCAAGGAGTTCACAATAATTCCCGCCACATATAATACTACATCGTGTGCCGTGTTTTATCGAAGTGGTCACCTGACTCGTACCAACCATGCTACAACAATTTTTTAAAGAGGGGGCCCATAATCAGGCAAAGATACCCGCTCTGGTAAAGTAACCCGTCTCTACGGTACATGAACAGTAATATCCTTACCTTAAGTGAAACAAACTTTAAATAATCACATATCACAGATGAAAATGTGATAACGACAAAAACAACAGTGTTATAATAAGCAATGTAAACATTTAGAATGTAATGATTATTGAAAATAAATTTTTGTTTTAATAGATTTGCAGAAACTCTATTTTTTGCACATCCATTAAAACAAAAATTATCCATCGTTAAATCTATGAAAAATAGAATTTTAAAATAAAGTAGTAATGAATTTCATGAACGTAACTTGGTTTCCTTTAAAAACAAATTAATAAGTAATGACTACCCTAAAAAATTATGTAATATCATTATTAACATTAACAATGACTCTTCTGCATCCCCTCGTGATGATAATAGTAATTCAAATAAAATCGATATTGAAATTCCCTATGTAAAAGGTTTGTCTGAAAATGTAAAACGCATATTATATGACGAAAACATTAATTTAGTTTTCTATCACACTAAAAAAAGTGGGTAATATGTTTTATTCAATGAAAGAAAAACTTTCTATGGGATTTCAGTCTGATGTGTATAAAATCCCTTGCTTGGATTGTATTAAATTTTACATTGGTCAAACCAAAGAACTAGAACTAGTGAATATATCAATTCATGTAAAGAAAAATATAGGAATAAGACAGATACTACTATGCTAGCTCACCATAATTTTTCATGTGATCATAATTTTAATTTTGACAATATCAGCATTTTAGATCATGAAAATAATTATCACAAGAGGCTTTTAGCGAAATGATTTTTATTAACCTACATCGAAATGTGGTTAATAAAAAAACTGACACTGAAAATTTAAGTGTTGTTTATAACAATTTAATTAAAACATATTTCAAATTCCACCCTCCTAAAACTGATATACGTATAATTCAGATTTCATTTACTTCATTGTTATTAATCTTTTATGCATTTTTTTTGTAATTTTTTAGAATTAGTATTTTTTACTGATTTTTTAGAATGAAGTTTTTCTGTCAACTACATTTTATTCTTAGGCTTATTATCTTAAGTGATATGGTGATATTCACATTGAAATTTATTTTCAATAATCATTACATTCTGAATATTTACATTACATATTATTGTTTTTACATTATGACATTTTCATCTATGACATGTGATTATTTAAGGTTTGTTTCACTAAGGTAAGGATATTACTTATTTTTTATTTTCAATGTTCAAGCAATTTTTTAAATTTTTAAATTTTTTTTGTAAGTTATTTGTTTTCTAATTATTTTACATTTTAATCAAGAGTTAATTCATAATAAATGTGTATATAGTTGGTTAATATTATGTAAAATCCTATATCCATTAAATCTAGTAATATACAGTATTGTAAGTTGAAATTCAAAGAAGATTAAAAAATTAATCGAAACGTCGACAAGTGAAAATAACCGTCTTTTATTTATTATCCAATCATATCGACAATTTATGGACTAATGGGTCACTTTTATCTGTTTCGCCGAGTGAAAAGTGTTTACTTGCGTTACTCAGTACATAAGGGTGCAACATTGGTTTGGACAGCTGTTGAAAATTTACCTATTCACAATAAACACAAAAATGAAAATATTTCAACTTATTAAATGTTAATGAAATTAATAATTATTTCATAAACTTCATACCTAATATTAATTAAAGTAACAACGTATTTAATTATGATAAAAAAGTTAAAAGTTCAGTAAATTCTATTCTTACTTTTCGGACAGTAACTGAAATGATATTAGTAAACACTTACTTCTACACGTACATGTATAAATTTACTTTGTTTCGTCCCTTTATTTTAAAATATATATCTCATATTGAACATTTTTTTATCACAAATTCCGTTTATCCTAGTGACTGGAAAATGTTACTGATCATATTTCTCGAGCTACTGATTCAGGTCTGTCTGCAGTACTGGTGTTGCTTACCAATTCTAAGGCTTTTGACAGTTTAAATCATTAGACATTGTGTTGTATATTAAAATATATAGGTTTTGACTCTAGGGCAGTGAATTTTATTGCAACCTATGTAAAAATAGGAAGCAGAGAGTGGTAATAAATGGATCATTTTCTGATTCCGTAAATATTTTTCAAGGAGTACCACAAGGCTCTGTGCTGGGGCCTCTTTTGTATACTATATATACAAGCTCTCTATCGACATTTATGACACATTGCAGCACACAAATGTATGCAAACGATACACAGATATTATTTTCATTTAATTGTGACAATGTCAGGAATAGTAGTGCACTTATAAAGTATCTTGAAATTCTGTACAAAGTGTCTTTGAAACACTCATTAACTGTCTAATAAGTGTGCTGCGATGCTATTTGGTCGACTAATTGACAGAGCAAAATTGATTTCCGAATAGCGTCTAGAATCCACACTGGATGAAGCCTATACCCAATATCCAGAAATGTTGAATGTTTGGGCTGACATTAGTAGGAATACAATTTCACCTTACTTCATTAAAGGAACACTAACGTGAAAAGCATTTGCAGCTACTCAGACACCATCTCGTTCTATTGAATTCTATTGAAACCCTAAAATAATGAAATCCTGGCGATTACCTCAGATGTGCTTCAAAATGTTGGACAGGAATTCATCCATCGAATTGCCGTCTGCCAAGAAGTAAATTCTGTCAACTTGTACCCATTCAAATAAGTTAATAAAAATTCCGCAGCTACCGTAAAATGGGGATATATGACACAGCTGGGGTTTCATGGGACTAAATCTCACATTTCATTTGAATTTTCAGCAGTGCTGCCAATATATATCGTTCCGAAAAAAATTCCCTGATAGGCGGGAACAGTGAAAGTTCAGTAAACAAAGGAATAACCATAAAATTAGCACAACGGCCGGCAAAAAAATTCTGGAAAACAAATAAGCGATGAGCCATTTTTACATTATATATATAGTCTCTACTGGTGATAGCAAACGGTTGATAATAAAAGTGTGCTTCAATGATATTAATACTTCAAAGTCATCTCAGCTTTCGTTTGGCGTAAAAAAAATTTAAGGTTACGTTTACTTTCCTCAATGTTTCTGAAATAAACAAAAAAATGCGTTTTTCAGGGTTTTATGGGACGATGCCAAATTAAATATGTTTTATCCAACCCTGTCATTTGTTGAGGCAGGCACACTTTTGAAAGTGATATTTTGTAAACAGCAAATGTTAATCCACTGTACCTGACTAGATAACAGAATGTTCCTTAAGTTTTTATTATTTTTTATATATTTTATTATGTGCCCTACAGGTCATAGAATTTGCTAGGTGCCAAAGAGAATTTTTCTGATTGTTTTTTTATACAAATATGTATTTTTCTAGAAAGTTCCTTAAGTTTTTATTATTTTTTTATATATTTTTTTATGTGCCCTACAAGTCACAGAATTTGCTAGGTGCCAAAGAGAGTTCTTCTGATTGTTGTTTATGCAAATATGCATTTTTCTAGAATGTTCCTCAAGTTTTTATTATTTTTTATATTTTTGTGTGCCAAAGTGAGTTTTTCTTATGTTTTTTTATACAAGTATGAATTTTTCTACTTTTATAAAAATAAATTGTTAAGAATTATATATAAATCACTTTATCTAACCCTATAGTGGTAAGAAATCGGTGACAGATTTTTAAAAAAAATCTTATGAGTCCCATAAAGACCTCCCCTCGCAATATATTTGGAAAAGAAAATGAAAATCTATTGATTCCAACATGTTGTCCCAAAATACCCCAAAACGAGGGGTTTTATGGGACAAGCGTTAAATTTTTAAAAAAGGGGGTGGGGATGTAATGTCGATATTTTTTTGATACAAATGAATTCTAGGAACAATCTTCTAACCGTATGGGAAAAATCAAAATTTTATGTTGCCACGTTCCAAAGTTATAACAAAAAACATATATCCCCATATTACGGTACCTCGATTTTTTTCGCATCACACAACCGCATATTGCTGTACGTAGAATTTCAAGGAGAATCAGAATCCTTAAAAAAGGGTGGGAGTTGTCATTTAAAAAAAAGGCGATGACCTGTTGCGGAAACGGATAACATAAAAAAATGACAACTATCAGGAACGATGCGAGTTTAAAAGATAATCGGGAATTTTTTTTGGAGCATTCCATAACCATCGTTCGCACTGTAAGTGAAGATACCAAATTCAATGGTGAGTATTCATTTTTATTTATGTAAGAATGAAAGCTTTCCAACTAATATAAATATTAGAAATCTGTATGCAAAACCCGTCTTGAAACTGATATGGCAGATCTGTGCGCAATCACAACTTTATTATTATTACACAAATCGTGCAAAGAATTTAAATATCAAAAATCCTTTCAAACAATTAATTCACCTGTCACATTCTTGGGATGGATGCACGATGATCCGCATTGTTCAGTATGACAACATTTTTGCACTGAAGGACATTCCAAATCATGAGTGCACATTGAGCCACACTCGTTCTCTGTTGTTGCAGGACACGTTCCTGTCTTCTGAATTTTCAAGGAGGCTGGACAGCATACTCCATAGTCGTTTCCTGGAAGACAAATTTGTTATTCAGTATATTTTATAAACCATTATATATATTTTTGCCATCGACCAATCTTACAAACATGGGTGCCGCGAGGGAGGGGCAAAATGAGGCAGTTTCCCACTCCCTAGAAAATGGTGAAAGGTATCAATTATCAGGATAAATTATTAGAAGTACACTAAGTGATTTACTTTCAATTAAACTAACCTATTTTTATTTATTTTTCTATGCTTATATAGCAAAACAGACAGTGGCGGTTGGTGAAATTAAGGTTATGGCATATAATTTTCAAGACTAAATGAGGAAGATTTGCACAAAGAAATAATGAATGAAATTTGCGTAAGAAAGTTGCAAACATTTTGTGACAGGTTATTTTTTGGACCATTTGTAAAATATTTGCAAGATATTTTTTTGAGAATCAGGTGGACAATATATCGACAGGTTTCTAATATCATGAACAAATATATCGATATTTGAGGATAGGGTGAAGAACGGCTCTTAAGAATTGCGGTCTTGAGACCGTTTCAGTATGATCAGGTTTGTGGCAAATGAATGCTTAACTGCTACGGATCAACGACTGTGGTAAATGTTTTTGATTATCATGAATTGAAAAAGTTTACCAGCGATTTATAGATGTTGGCCATATGAAGAAACCAACGCCTTTAGCTCTGTAGGTACCATTATTGTAATATTTAATATAAAGGATTCTAATCACCTTAAACTTACCTTTCTGGACTAAACACTGATATAAAGGTGGACACTGAGGTTTTCCTGGATCATTACCGCACAATAATGGACGAATTGTATCGCTAATACGTAGAGGATCTCCAACTGGACAAATGTTGTCTAAACTTCTGCCGCGTTTACCTGAAAAAAATATGTGCTTGATAAGTTGAAAGAAATGCTTAAAGTGAATTTAAAATAATCTACAAAACACAACGTAAAAAGTTGTTATCAAAAATACAATCTTGGAAAAATACATATTTTCTGTTGTTTCTCTAGGCGCCAAATTGGCATGTACGCGTACGCCTGAGAGTAATTACAATTATAAATGCATTTTACTTTTTATTTAAGGTTTTGAGGCAAATAAAATAAAATTTTGATTATTATGAGTTAAAGCTGCAGTCGGGCGTTGCCTACTGCAATTACTTCGCTAATGAGATAGAGGGTGTTAAACTTTTTTACAGTTTTTCTTACTTAAGGAGGGGCATTGCCAGAAGTTTAGTCCAAAATCAGCACGGGGTGTGTTGGGGGAGTTTGCAAGCTCTGTCTGAATTATTCATATCCACTTTCTTTACCCATGCTTGTCTTTCCGAAGGCCGCTGCTGAACTCTCATGTAGTTCCTAATAGTACACGAATGTATGTCATACACAGCTCCAACACGATTACTTTACAGATAATAAATATTTGTATAATATTGATCCTCGTTTCTATTAAATGTCCATATTTTTCAGTATTATTAAGCTCATTGATTAAAAAATTTGCTGAATTTGGTACAAAAAGGATTTTAGTCAAAAAAAATAATAGTTATTTAAATTATACTTAACGGATTTTTCGAAAAAAAAAACCGTGTTCCTCTGGTTTCTTGTAGGTATTCATTAAAAAAAAAAGTTGATTGAAGCTGAAGTTACTTTGTGAAAATCCATTTTGATTTAAAAAATAAAAAATTTAATATTAAAACATCTTTTAGTTCTAACAAAAATATAGGCAGATATCTTTTCCATGCAAAACAACAAACTGATATCTCTAAAAAATGTGGTGTATATCGGTTAGATTGCCCAGAATGTAACGCCTCATAGGTAGGTCAAACAGGTAGATCGTTCGGAGTAAGATATAGAGAACATATTCACACACAAAAACAACATTCCAACTTTTATAAACATCTAACAGATTCTGGTCTTACAATAACTGACGACCATCAACCTAAAATATTACATATTTGTGAGAAAAGTAAAAAAACTTAATTTATTAGAAGTGTTAGAATTTAATAAATTAAATAGGAATAAAAATTACAACATATTAAACGACCAAATAGATTTAAATAATTCTCCGTTATTAAACTTATTCAGATAAACTGCTGCTAATAAAAATCACACCATAATATAATTTACTAGCTTGAAAAAACCCCTACATTTAAAAACATAACATCTGTACAAATTTGAATTATATTATCAACCATAAAGTGATCCATCCCTCTATTCAGTTCAGTTTATATTTAAATGAAAGTAAAATCTGTGTATAATTTAGTTTACTTGAAAATGTCCGAATAGGATGCAACTAGTTGTAAAATAACAAATAAAGTGAAAATTAGACAAGTAATAAAAAAAAAAATTGTCGTGTTCGATCCAAAATATTGTATTAATTTTGTTTTTAGTCTTTTCTCAATTTTTTTTAGTCAAATTTAATCGTATTTATTAATAAAAAATTGTGTTATGTTGCAAGAAGGACGTAAGTCCAAAATTTGGTGTTTTGTTTTAGTATTTTCGTAATTTTTTTTTCGATACAACCATATTCATTAATAATTTTTTTTTGTTTAGTGCAAAAAGGACAAGTCTTTAATATTGTATTAATTTTATTTTTAGTCTTTTTTGCGTCAAATATAATCGTATTTATTAATAAAATGTTGTATTATGTTTGGTATAAAAAGGACACAAGTCCAAAATATTGTGTTAAGTGTATTTTTAGTTTTATTTTTAATATAATGAATCCGTTATTCAAAAAATTTATTGTTTAGTGTAAAAATAAAAATATGGGGTGCTAGGTGGATATGGATTTTCAGTTGTCTAAAAATTTCGAAGAAAAATGTACTGAATGTACGTTGCATAGCGAGAATGAAGTCAACCGGAACATCATCCTGATATTTATATCACCCCACTCCTATCCGCACTGAGCTATGTCAACCAGCACGTCATAATCACATTAATATTCTGTATGTCAAGAGTATCATTTTCTCAGTCAAATTAGTTGTTTCACAATATTGCTAAAGAGTGGATTAAGGCTTTTCACTATTTAATAAAATCTTGTTGCTTGGGAACTTCAAATGACAAATTCAAGAGGACCCAGATTTTATTGATAAACAGTTTTACACCAAGACCACCGAAATAATATTGGATCAAATTGTCAATAATAGGAGTAGTCATAAGAGTCTTCGTATGAAAAAAAAGAAGACTCGAATTAATACAGATAAAAAAATAGCTCTTGAAGAAATAGTTGAAGGACTAAGAAGAAATAAATAAAAACTAAATATGGACATTGGACAGCAAGTAAAATTGGCTCTTTGTAATTATTGACAACAAATAATATTGGCTCTTTATAATTACTGACAACAAATGATATTTGCCTTTTATTATTAATATTTTTACAAAAAAAACATCGGTTTAAAAAATTGCTCGTATCATATACAGATAGAGGCTAGAAAAATATACCAACAGTATAAAAAACAAGGAAAAATCAAATGATGCAGAATATCGTATCTCGATTCGTTCTGAAGATATCGGCAATCAAACTTAGCCTATCATTTTTTGGCTAATTTTGTCTAATTTATGACCATATCATCAATTAAATTTAGCCTGGCAGCGATTGCGATTTATATTTCGATAAGTCTATTCATCGTATTTTCGTTATATGATTTTTGACATATCCCTTTTACACTAAATACCATAAATCTTTTGAATAACGAATAGAATAATTGTATTCAATTATATTAAGAAAAAAATATATAATGTGGCCGGCACATAACTTTTTACACCAGTATTTATTATCCTGAAGTAAAAAAATCATTCTATTTAATTCCTCACTTAACTCAATTAAATTTTAATAGCGTACCTTGAAATGTTTTCAAAATTTTTAAATAATTAATTATCAGCGTCATTCGATACGGTTATAATAATTATTCATGTCATATATTTTAATAATATCTTCTTATTGACATTGACATTTTTGTAAATAAATTAGACATTACAAATGTCAAACTGTTAAATTTATCCTAACCCCATTTTATAAGGTCAAATGTATAAAAAATTTCAGTTTACATCAGCTTTATTTAAATACTTGGAAAATATATTTTATTGGCTTGATATAGTAGACATGATTTATAATCTTTCATCAAGAATATATTTTTTTGTAAAGGCAAATACAAAAAAGTTTGGGTCCCGTGGACCTCCTTTCAGCTGACCAATTTTGCTCATCATCGAATTTATCACTGTCATTGGCCTTTAGAACATGTGTACTAAATTTGAAAACTTTATCTCAAAAACTGTGGCTGCTATCGCGATACTACAGACATGCAGACAGATTTTTTCCATAAAGTTGTTTTTTAGTCAAAATGGATTCAGGAGGGTTCAAAACGTACATATCAATCAAAATCTCGAGGTCGAAAAAAAACGCGATTACTATATTTCCTTATATTAGGTATAAGAAAATAAAAAGTAGAAATACATTTAATACAACATTTTGGACATGTTCTTTTTTACACCAAACAATACATTTTTTTATAAATGAAAACGATTATGTCCCACGAAAGAAAAAGGAAAGACTAGAAATAAAATTAATACAATATTTTGGACTTATGTCCTTTTTGCATCAAACAACAAACACAACTTTTCGTTTATGAATACGATTATATATTGCCTAATATAAATTACCAATAGTGTTAGATTGATACAAATAATAACGCCAATGTTCAAGGATGGCTATCATATTTCATAGCTTGGGTTATATTTTGATGCATATTTTAACGAATATAGCAGGCAAATACCTCGAAAAGTATAGTCGAGTGGAATTTTTTACTCGAAATTTATGTTTAGTAGGCTAAAATTAGTGTTAGGAAAAAAAATTCAAAAATCCGACATTCTCTAATAGGACACAACATTACTATATTATTAATATTTCCTCGATTCATAGAAATTACCACAAAAAAGATATAAATGCCTGTATTTTTTTTCATTACACACTATTTTTGGCATTTTTTATTAGGTATTTTTCAATATTTGTGTCGTGTCCCTCCCTTAGGGAGCTTCTGCATCCGCCTTTGGTGTCACATCCCTCAACACCTCCAGTTCTCTTCGACTGAGTGTTTATAATAAATTGACTTTATCAACCTTAGATAATACGGAATTCGTTAAAAAAATTACAAGGTAAGATATATTGTGTGCATAAACGCGCGTAAATATGCGCTGACACATAACCCATAGCCAATATTGGTTCTGACGTCATCAATACCTAAATTCCGAGCTCAAATAATAATACAAATTTTTAATTGTTAATTTTTGTTCTAATTAAAATTTGTGCCTTGATCTTCTGACAATGAAAATACATATTTGTTTTCTTTTGGTTTTCTCTGCAAATTCTATAAATAAAAAAGTGTTTGCTGCGTGAAAATTTTTAATTAAGAAAAAATAATACATGACGAAATGGCGGCTTAATGGCACAGTGCTTATACGTCAGGCTTGAGACAAGGGGTATCGGTTTTGAATCTTGGCTAGAGCATGGTGTATAATGGCGTTTTTAAAATACGGAAACGGTAACACAGTTGGCTAGATCGTTGTTGTGCGGCAGAATACGTGTAGCACTAATGCTGACAAAAACCGGAAAAAAATAAAACCAGTTAATCGGTTTTCTCAAAACCGGTTGCAGAAAAAATTGGGTATTCAAATACAGATCAAAATCAGTTAATCGAGTAACGGGATGCTCTAATAATCGGTTACTCGGATATCGGTTATCCGAATAATCGACTATTCGGATATCCAAAGAACCGGTTATTCGGTTAAGCGAAAATCGGTTAATCGGATACTTGAAAACCCGATTAGATTTAGTTTATAATATAAATTTTAGAAGACAATTTAATATTTTCATTTCAGTAGATCAGTAGCTACTAGTATAAAAAAACTCGATCTTACTATAATTTTATAGAACTATTATGTACTAGTTATTTTGGCGAGGTCGGTCCAAAATTAATACAAAGAGGGCTGAAAGTATTGGTGAATGTAACACCAACACACATACATGTGTATTTAACTAGCGATTACAAAAAAAGTATATTGTCTATAGTTATTTATTCGTGGCATCCTATAATGTTTCTTCTTACCTTCTTTGGGTATTAGGCCACTGTCCTATAAATTATTTAAAAAAAATTATTATGTAAATCTCAGCTCCAAAAGGATTATTCTATCAAAACATATAAACAGAAAACTGTAGTGTTTGAAATTGCTAAAAAAGAAATAAAAGGAATTTTTCCTAATTTTGAAAATGGAATCAGAGTATTCCGTTACCTCCGATCTCTAATTCTATATAAATATTGCATAATATGAGACAAGGCGTTGAAGTTGAAAACAAGAACTGCAAAGAATTGTTTTTCCTGATTTTATTTCGAGCACACGCACAGAGCACACCATGCATGAGTGATGTCATGACGAAAGTCTAGCAATAATTTTTAGTGTTGTGGTTGTGTATTATATATATCAGGTTTTATATAGATTCTAAACTAAGTAAGCATCGATGGCCATCTTCTGCCCGCCTGTAGTTTCAGATGTCAACAACGTTTGAAGGAAAAGAAACGTATATTATTTGACCATCCGAATAGTAGGTTATTCTAAAAACCGTTTTCAGTTGCCTATTATTGGCAAGTGAAACTACTGTCTGTCTCTCCTGAGTTCGAGTCTCAGCTGCGGCATTTGACAAATATCGGAGGGAATAGCGAAATTCCGTCAGGATGTTAATATGAATAAGACGATAAAAAACCGATAAACAGCTTCCATGTATCTGCTTTCAATTAGAGAAAAGTCTATGTCGTAAATAGTTCCGGAAATATGACGTTGTATTTGTTGGAAATAGTCGATTTTGGTCATTTTTATAAAAAAAATTTGGTACCAACCAAAAATGTTCATTTCGTATAGAAAATAAAAAATAACCGACGTAACAAGAACATGTCAGTTTGATCTGTTTCCATACTTCGATTTTTTTTTCTGAAGGAAGTGACTTTTACAAATTTGCCCGAATTCGAAATTTGCATTTATAGTTTTTTAGAACTTTAGAATGTTTTAAAATATTTTCTAAAAAACTATGTGGTGAAAATTTACAATTAAGAGAAAGATAACTATATATATACATATGTTGGTTCCGTTTCAAATTTCTTTGTGTGAATTTTGTAAGTTTAAATCGTGTTGACCAAAACATTGGACATCATTATTTTATGTTAATTCATTATCAACTATTTTATAGTATTACAATAGTTTTTTGTTTGTTTCGATCTTCTGTAAAAAACCTTGTATTATTTAAGGTTCTCCTGAAAGGTTAACTTCTCATATTCCAAAATAAAAAGGGTAATCATGAATTTGGCATTTACTAGCATTGTACTGTGACAGATACATCTTGCTATGGAAATATTTAAATTAAACCAAGCCCTTTAAATGGCATAGCTGAAGCTCTTATTGACGTGATGTAATTTACAACTAATTGAACGATCTTCTTGTAACCTTGTAAAAGTACGATGATATTTCGATATAATATAAAATACCACAGCAAGTGAAAGTTAGAATTAATGGCGTTTATACTATTCTCCAAGAAAATAGTACGTAAACAACACGAGGTGTGTCTGAGTCACGTTTTAATCATGGGAAGCGTTCAAACATTCTGTATATTGATTTCAGTTCGTTTGCCTCTCCTCTTTTATAAAGTTCATGGGTTTAATTATTATTCAGACTATACCTACAATAACATAGACAATTTGTATGTAAATACTTGAAAATTAGCAAATCGTTTATACATTTATATTTTAAGCCTTCCTTTAAATTACAGTGTAATAACAATAATTTCACTTTTAATTAATAGAGAATATAAAAATAACAAAAAAAAAATCAGAGTACTACCAGTACGGGAAAACCCAAAAAAGAAAAAATGAAACTCCTGCAGGTGCAGGATCGATTTATTTTCCGCTTCTTCAGTTTTATGGAGAAAATATAGATATTGAATTTGGTTTTCCTTGTACATATTTCTACACTAACATGTCAAGGGGACAATTCATTGGAAGTAAATATTGCCGTTTTTAACTCAAACATTTCGCACTCCGGGATATACAAGGTACTTAATTATGGAATTAAGTACCGTCCTTCAAGGGGATGACAGAGCTAGAAAAAATAAGTTGAGTTTTGTATATAAATATTTGCCTTAAATTAGTTCATAAGGGGGGCTACAACCCGTTAAAGTAGGTAAGTACAACATAGTTATTTGCCAATAATTTCGAAACGGTTGAAAATGCGAAAATTGAATTTGGACCATTTATTAATTTCATGTTACATATTTTGTCAAATTTTTATCTAAATATCATGATTTATTGGGGAAGTTACAACGGGGATGAGGTTGCATTTTCGGTATAATTTTTTGGTCATTTCTTTCTAAAAATTTAAAACGGAAAAGGCACCAGCGTTAAAAACCTCGATAGGAGCCATCGTTTTGGTTATTTGTATTTTAATATTGCAATACAAGACGGGTCTGCTACAATATTTTCAACTATTGTTTTGTAAAGTAATTTAAAATATCGCTTTACGTAATTAAGCATGTACTTTAGGATAAAAAAATATATATACAATAATTTTCTAGTTAATATTATTTTAAGTTTGTGTCTTAAGTTCAGAAAATGATCAAGATTAAAAAACTATATATTGGTTTAGCCGCGGCTGGTGAAATTTAGGCTATCATATCTTAATATTGGAGCATGGGACCCAAGCAATACTTTAAGGCGTAACTATCTAGACTAAAAGAAGTTTTACAGAAAAAAAATTGCGATTGAAATTTGCGAAAAAAAGTTGGAAAAATTGTGAGCCTACAAGGTTATTTTTTAAACGATTTGTAAAATATTTGCGAAACATTTTTTTTTCAGAATCAGGTGGAAAATATAAGACAGATTTCAAATTTCATAAAAAAATATTAATTTTTTACAAATCTGCACCTTTTTGAAATTTTCACAGTGAAAAATGAATCTAAAATAAAATGTCAAAACGGTGTAACTTTATAGAGTCACATTATCTTTCTTCCATAAATAGTACCTATTCTACAGCCTATACTATGCATTTGTTTTATTACTGGGAATGATTTAGTTTTGCTCAAGCCGTTGAAAAGAATGGTGATTTTACCAACAAACAGGTAGGTAGGTCTTTAATTAGCATTCTGTTTCAATTTTTTTAAACAAACAGACAACTTTTACAATAAAACTTAAAATAGTTTCTCTTGATTATGATATAAAAAAATTTGGGAAATTTTTATAAATAAATTCCGAAATAAATTTTACAAGAAAAAAATAGTACATTGTAATACAAATGTGGCAAGGGCTTCATTGCAAAACGATGTATGCAAGTAGAAACACGAGAGCAGCGAGTGTTCCTATCATACGAGTTTTGCAATGAAGCTTGCCACATGTGGTTACATACTATTTTTTCTACGGTTGTGGAGTTTTTCCCTTAAAGTCTTTCCAAAATTTTAAATTTGCCGCCTCTTAGATTTTATTTAAATCTACTCAAACGGTTGTCATGACTAACAAACAAAACATTGCTAAACTGACTCGTTCTGTCTTGTATCTGCTGCTTTTGAGAAAGTAATAAATTTAGACGAAGACATACCTGCAGAAATTGTTGTTGCTACCGAAAGTGTGAGTTCCGACCTCCTTTCACGTAAATTGAAAGAACGTTATAAGAAGGAAAAACTTCTTTTCGTAAACCGATGCCGACAAAAGAAGGTGAATGTTTATACGGAAGTGCTCCTACTGGCCTATTTCGCCGAAAAGGCTAAAACGTTGAAATCTTCCACGATGTAGTCAATTTACTCAATGCTCAGAAGCACTCTGTCATTGGAAGAAAATGTAGATATTTCGAAGTTTCCGAAACTAATTGCCTTTTTTAAAAGAGAATCTGTAAGATACAAGGTAAAGAAATCTGAAGTATTTACCAGAGATCAAATTAATACTTTTTTTACTTAACGCTCCTAATGACACATTTTTACTTCTAAAGGTAATACAAATTGCAGTTTCTTTCAATCTGTTGTAATAAGACATTATTTTAGGTGGTGTTAATTATTGTAGTGGCTGGTGCCCTCAGAAGGGAGGAGTTGATGAATATTACCACAGGTGACATTCAGGACAATGGAGAATTTTTGCTCATTATCATTTCAGATTCAAAAACTCATAAATCTAGAACGTTTTCGGTTACAAAAGGAGATAATTGGTTGGATTTCTTTCGTCGATATGTTCAACTTAGACCTGCATCCATAAGACATAAACGATTCTTCATTCAATACAAACATGGCAAGTGTACAGTTCAAGTAGTAAGGATAAACATGTTTGGAT
Source organism: Rhamnusium bicolor (assembly GCA_029963845.1). Lineage (NCBI taxonomy): Eukaryota > Metazoa > Arthropoda > Insecta > Coleoptera > Cerambycidae > Rhamnusium > Rhamnusium bicolor. The sequence goes on from JANEYF010001991.1 coordinate 256,806, forward strand.
AGATGTCAAAAAATTGCAGAATATTTAAAACTCCCTAAACCTGAAAGTTTTACTGGGCACTGCTTTCGCCGAACGTCAGCGACTCTTTTGGTTTACGCTGAAGCGGATCTTACCAGTTTGAAAAAACACGGTGGGTGGCGTTCTTCAATAACAGCAGAAGCATATATAGAAGATAGTGTTAACAACAAAATAAGTGTCTCCAAGAAAATAATGGGCGACATCGAAAATATCATAAACATTGGTCCAGATGTAAATATTTCTAGTATTTCTAACAATGTAAATGTTCTAGTTTTTCCCAGCATTAACTTAAGTAATTGCAATTCCTGTGTAATTAATGTACATTTATAGAATTTAAATGTTATTACTAGTTAAATAATATAATTCTTTAAGGTAAACACAGTCTTTTATTCCGGTGTGTGAAGATATAATCGAGTCGTGTGGCAAATTCTTTGCCACACGGCTTGTGGCAAAGTGACATTTTCCGCAGTCGTTTTGAAGTTAGAAAATTTGACTTTCAACACAATCATAGAAAAACTAATTTTCAGAGCTTTTTCGTGGTTAACAGAGACAATGCTGGTGCGAAAACTTATGCCAAACATGACCCAGAGATGTTGCAGAATGCAATAAGGGGCATATTAAATGGACTCTCCTAGAGGGTGGCTCAAAGAAAATATAGATTTCATCGGTCCATCCCGTATACACTTACAAATCTCCACATCTAAAATCAAAGTGGGCAAACTGTTTTAAAAAAAAAGGTAGAGAAATCCAAAATTACACGTTTAAATATTGCAGCAGAATGGGAACATACCCGTTGGATATTATGGGTCTGAGAATGATGTAAAAGCATTTGAGAAATGTGCCTTAATAATTAAACTGTTAGGAAATGTTTTTATATTTTCATTTTTATATTTTAATAAACAAAAAGAGTTGTTTAAAATGTTTTTTTTTGTTTCTACAAATTTCCTCTTGGAATTTATATATATTTTTTAATTTTAAATGTCTCCATTTGCCGTCACTTTGGCCAAATAAAATTTATAGTGACAAATAAATTGTCTCCATTGATCCCAATCCGAGGGTCAATAGAGGCACAACCAAAAAAGAATAAAAGACACATATTCGAAATTTCCAATCTTTCTAAAAATATAATTATTTAATGTCATTGACAAGATAAGTAATTTACATTATTTGTTTATTAGTGTGTGTATTTGTGTTTTCTAAATTCAACACTAATTTTTAAAAACTATCGACCCCATTTTACGGTACTAGGAATATTTATATCGTTTTCTATTAGCATTATGTAGGCAGCAAGAAGTTGCAAACCCTCAATTTGTTTCGTTAATGCACAATTTCCCGTGAAAATCGTAGTTAAAACGGCTAAAAGATCTCTTCCACTAAACGTAGATAAATTATGAGGTTATGTTCGCAAGCAAGTTCAGTTGAAATATTTTGATTTTGTACAACACAGTTAAATTAAAAATGTATCTATTAAATTTCCTATAATATTTTAAATTATTATTAATTGTAGAACGTTTTTAAAGCGATTACGAAACCTAGGTATTTTCTCGGTGTCTCGGTGTTGACGTCACGTTTAGGATCGATGTACAGAAAAATGGTAATCTTTCAGCCGTCGTCGCGTGTACCATTCGCAGACCGGTTTCTGGCTATTGTTTTCGTCAGTGCGAAGTAGGTACACGCAACGTCAACAAAGAGGATCGCAGAATCATTAGTCTCTAATGTGACAGTACAGTACTAACGAGTTAATGGTAACTCCATCTATCAGTGTCAATCGCATTGTAATAAATTGGAAAAATGCTCCAACACAGTGATCTTTATTAACAAAGGTATAACAAAAATTAAAATACCAAATGGGATTAAATACTGAGTATTTAATACTACTTGTAAATTAATCTCAACTCTCTACTGGAATATTTCCAAAAACGTACTCAAATTCAAGTTTGCTTATACGGTCGTCACTATACAACCAAATAAGTGAAAATGCATATTTTTTCTCTCTCAAACTTCACAAATATTCTCTGGGTTGCGAGACGCCCAAAAACATATTTAAATTTAAATTTTTGTATAAAATATTTTTAAAAAAGAGATTCATTTTTATTCGAGTTTTTGTGAAAATAATTTGCATAATATTTATATGGTTATGTAAATTATTTTCACAAAAATTCAAATAAAAATGGTTCTATTTCTTTTTTAATATTTTATGCAATTTTGTGCCTATATGCTACTTTAGACGTTTATTCTAATAATTTCAAGATATTTAAAAATTAAATCTTTGTGTTAGACGAACTTAATAAAATATCGAGTTATTGGAAAACTAACCCCTAATTTCTTAGTCATAAAGATTATTTATACAGTGTGGTGATAATGTATGGAATAAATTCAGTAAAACATTCCAGGAAGGTTTCCGCAAAAATTTCTCGGACAGGTCTATTTTATTTTTTCAAAAATGCGTCTTTTTTGATAAATGGCAATCTTTAGTTTGTTTTGTTTTCGAGCTATTATGTCATCGGTATATTTTAAAATGGTAACCTATGAAGTAAACCATGAACCATGACGTAAGATTATTAGTGCTGGTCATAATCAAATAATTTCAATAATCGAATAAGGGCTATTCGAATACTTTAAATAATCGAATGATCATTTGATATTGACATCGACGACTTGGCTTGGCGATATTGAGGAACCAAATAATAGAGGATGGAGACGTAGTGATTTGCGATTTTTCTACTGTTTGGTTCATTTTTATTTTTATTATTAGTACTTTATAATTTGTAGATCAGCACGGTCAAAACGCCGTCAACGGTCAACAACCAAAACACTGTTAAAATTCACTCGGACTCAGCATCGTAGCTCGATACTCGATTATTCATTTGGCAGACGGCACGGCTCGGCACCACTAACCGAGAACTAAATCATTCGAATGCTAGGGATAAGAGTACTCGAGATATCTCGAAATATTTCAATATTCGAATGATCGATTATTTTTAATTAGGATTTATCCAGCACTAAAAATTATTTTGTATAATCTCTTCAGAGAGGTTGGCCGCTTTTACCATGGCACAACTACTTCGCTATTATGAATACTTTCGTGTCCTTTAATCTACATAATGGTGACTGATTTTCTTTGCGATTTTAATATATTGTAAGTACTGCGTACCTTTACTCTTTATAATTGATACTGGTGATTTGACCAATATTTGTCTATTTCTGAGTTTGTCCACGAAACTCTTGCAACACAATGAGCCGCCAGTAAGTGATAAGTGTGTTTCCACGCCATGGATGTAACGTACAAGGTGGAGCATTTTCGATACTATTAAACTAAACTGATATGTTTATTTGTCAATTTTTTGGATAAAAAAAAATTTTTGACATATTTTTTTCCATTCATTCAAAATTAACAAGGGATCAAAATTTTGCGGTTAATTCATGTCAGCTGACATGTGAGTTGAATTGTCAAAATATATTTTTTTAATTCCCTGCCAAATTTTGTTACATTTTATGAAATAATTTGACAATTTTTCCTAAAACTAAATAACCCCATAATATTTCCACATTTCTTGTACTTACACGTAGGTACTGGAGGGCATGGTGGATCAGCACAAGCAAGATCTTCAAGATGGCACTCTAAAGCGTTTGGACATTTTACGTCATCACATGGTTCCCTACAGCGACACAAAGGACATCCATCTTTTGCAAGAGCAAATCCATGTGGGCAAAACATTCTACAAGTGTAATCGGCACAAGGTTTTGGTACTGGAACAAAGAAATATATGAATATGTAGGTAAGGATGGGTGTTTACAGAAATAAACTCAATTGTTTTAATGTAAACGAGATGCTGATTCAGTTAGAAATTTGACATAAGGTGTGTCCACAATAGTAGAGTCAATTAAATGAAAAAATTACACTTGGACGTTGCAAGTACTTTCATTTCATATTGAAGAGTTTATCATGTGAGTGGATATACTGTCGTAAAATAGAAATAAAATTTCTGAATCTCACAATTACATTAAACTAGGAGACCGATTATTTCAATTCAATTTATTATTAATTATTACATATACATCAAATTTACGATATTTTACATATTTACCTATTAAAACAATTTTCAAAATGTTTGAAATAAAAACTGGTTAATCATGTTCTGTTATACCTAAAGTATTGGAATCTATTTTAGCCGATAAATTTTTAATTTGTATAATAATGTTATTATGTCATATCACCACGCTTTTTACAAAAATTGTAGGATACAAACAAACTTTTTTATATACATTGATCGACACAAAAAAGTGGGATAGCAAGAAAACAGTTATTTTAGAAGGACTTCAATTTTTAGGATAAAAAGGTGTCCTACACGACATAAACAAAGAATAGGCGATTATAAAATGAAATTTCTTTATTTAATAACGAGTATTACCTCCCTAACTCTGATTACACTCTCAAGTATACGTTTGCATGCCTTCAATTACGTTTTGAATGACCTCTTGAGGAGTGTTATCCCACTCTTCCTGTAGTGCATTCCTAAGTTGCTGCAGTGTTAACAAGCGCCCACGACGTTCCCTGATTCGTCTTTCCGGGATATAGTATACGTGTTCTATGGGATTTAGGCCAGGACTACATGCTGACCAGTCTAGGGCTTTAATACCGATATCGTGGAGGTGGTTTCTAATATGGCTACGTGCGGACAAGAAATTGCCGAGCATATTGTGTATTAAAAGAAATTGCTCACCATTAATCTCTACAAAAACTACCACATGCTCATCCAAATTGTCATTAATATACCTTCTAGCCGTTAAAGCACCTCCACACAAGCACCAAAGCTTTATGGAATTCGCCTAACATATACCAGCCTACACCATTACAGACCCACTATCGAATTGCTGATTCCTTGAAAGCGAACAACTCCTGTGGACACTCGATCGAAGAAAACCCAATCTTTCAGCGACTTTGCGGATGCTAAAGCCAGCATTAATTAAGGAAATTATTCTAGCGGAATCTTCCGAAGATAAGGGCATTTTCGAAAATTATCAGCATTTAAAACAATCGGCAGAATGCAAGCCAATACTAAAGAGCGATTTCTCATAGTGATTAAAAATTTCACTTCAGTTTCATTTTGAGAGGTCGAAGAATTTCGAGGTGTCTATTTTCGTGTCCTAATTATTTTATCAATTAAACTTACAGAATATCCATTACTCGCAGCTATATCCTTAATCAATGCCTTTTTTCTTTCAAATCTCTCCTTATTGAGGGGGAAGATTAATAGACGATGGAGTAGAAAATTAAAACTCGCTGTTTTGTGTTCAGCATAATGGTGAGAGTTTTAGGGATATGTCTTAGAGTACTGGTATCTTTTCTGTATATGTGAAATTCTGACTTATTTTTACTATGTCTAATTATTAATACATCTAAAAATGGTAGTTATCCAGAGTTTTCAGTTTCATATGTGAATTTAACTGACGCGAAACGACTGTTTAATTAAATTGCCAATATCAGCGACTTTTGTATCAAACACTGCAAAGATATCATCCACATACCTAAGCCAAACCTGGGGAAATATCGAATTCTTCTTTTGCCTTTGTATCGAATCTGTTCACTTCCAAATTCCCTAACCTTTCAAAATGAAAGAGAGAAGCCGAAATTTGTATCGATTCCATTTGATCCTCGATTCACTCATGGTATTGGTATTTTTAAAGATATAGATATGATAGTGGTTCATTTATCGGGAGATAAACTACAACACTTTTAGGCAATCCAAAAGACAAAATTGAAACAAAGAAAAGTCGGGGATTTACGAAATTAGCTCTAAGAATTGTATGTTGGACAAACTAGTCGATCAATTCAAACTAGATTCAAAGAGCATATGGCCCATATCAAATATGGTGGAACTGATAAGTCTAGTGTTGCCCAACATGCGTTTGAGCACAACCAAAAAATAGATATTAGCAATTTAAGATTAATTAGGAATGTAACAAATACAAGACAGTTGGATGCATTTTGACAGCTTGGAAATCACGAAGTATAAAAATAGTATGATAGTGATAGAGGGACAATCTCAAATAGCCCGCTTTATTGGTTAGTGGGTCATGGTTCACCGAACCGTGACAATGGCTTAGGTATAAATAGGATATATTGTTAGCATTAGGTTAATTTTAATCATCTACAAATGATGCCAACTTTGTTGACAAAACGCGCGTCGAGTGCAATATGGTGTTTAGTGAAAAACTACGTCAGCGTTATCTTCACATCAAAAGTTCATACCCACTTCAGGTTCGAGTATTTGCTCAATAAAAATATTAATGAAAAGAACAATAAACATCACTGTGCGAGATAAGACTCAATATAAATAGGTATATACGACTAAAATAGGCAAATGTCTTATTAGAAATGATGGTTATTTTCTATATTTTCACATAGTAGTAAAACGATGCACTATATTATTATTATTAATTACTCAGAAATAATCATATCTATAATATCTGTACCTACTTAATACTCCAGTTTCTTAAAATGTACCTATCAAGTCTATTGGGAGTGTAGATTTGATGTATTTAGATTTGCGGTCTAATATTTTTAAAATTCGCGCAATCTTCATCCATCCAGAACGTTGGCTAGCTACCTTAACAGCGCCAAGCGTCACAGCTCACTGACATTGCATTGCGCATTGTGCAACAGATATGCGTAGTGAAGGGTTATCTAAAATGGCGAATGGCGCATAACATTGTTGTTGTGATTTTGTGGACTCTGTGATTTTGTTATACATATGTACATATTCTTTATTGAAATAAGTAAGTAATACGTTTTTAAATACCTGAAGATCACCACATACCATTAGTTTTTATTTTTGTTCCCATTCTACGTAAGTTCATGGACAAAAGGGTCGAGGATTTAATACTAATAATTATTTCTCTCTATAGGTGCAGTTAGGAAGAAATTTCCTGAGGTCACCGACTTGGAAATCTAATGATCAATTTCTCCCTAGCAGCAGGGGCAAAGGTTGGATGACCAGATGTACTAGAAAACTTAAGTTTATTAAGTATATTTTTTATTAAAAAATCCAATAAAGCATGTAAATGTATGCCCTATATTAATAAAACCACGTTGCCCCTATAAAGTAAATTAATCCAGGTTAATATTGGATACAATATGTCTCCAATATAGAAACCAAATATAGCCACAATGTTGGATACAACATTTCTCCAATAAAGAAACCCAACATAGGCGCAATATTGACAATACTTATAGGACCAATATAAAGGAATCTGACGTTTATATGTTGACCCAACATTTCTAAAACATACTGGGTCAATAAAGTTATACTGCTGGGGTTGATTTATCATTGAAGTCTCCAAACGTTTAAGATTAGTACACCATTATTTTTTAGTAGAGTAGAGGTGTCTGGTTTTGTTTTACATTGAGGTCCTCAAACATTTAGGATTTCGCCGGCGATCTGGCAAATCCTCGAATCTCAAAAGGTTATAATTTTTCAGGCGAGATTCAAATAGATTAGTCATTACTGCATTTTATGTTTTAGGAATTTTGTGCGCAGGATAATTTACATACGCCTGCGCAGGAACTAATTATATTAGCTCGAGATACAAAAAATTGTACATCAAATTCGAAGGAATTTTGAGTTTTCTAATATAAGGAGTGAATATATAACAAAACCTATACCACATGAATTGCTTACTATTGTAAATAAATTAAATTGCTATCTCTTTTTCTTTTCCCATTATTAATTTTTCTCTATTCTTTAGTGTTTCTTACATCTCGTTTAGGATGGGAGGTTTTCAAATGTCTTATGCTTTTCACGAGGATTTAAGTGAATATACTGAAATTTTTACCTTCTTTTGTTTTCAAGTTTAAGGTTTGCAAAATAGTGGGCAAATAATGAACTTAACCGATATGAAGATAGCATATATTTTTTAAACGTCTTAAAAGACGATTTGAATTCGGCGAGAATCAACTATGGTTCCCATTTCCTTTCTCTAATGAAGACTGATTTCATGAATATGTAATTCATGAAATCAGACAAATACAAAAATTAAATAAGTATGTATTACCTTTTAAAATATGCAGTTTTATCTAAGATTGAAAATAAAATAAGGCAGAACATTTTCAATAAGCTCATTGTCATATACATGAAAAACTACATAAGATGTCAAAAACTGTTTTGAAAAGCTTTTATCCTAAACGAGATTTAAACAAAAAGAGGTCCTATATCTCTATCCCATCGAATTTGGTGAAGCCTTTACATCATTATTTTAAAATGCCTTTTTGCGTTTTTGTTTGTACATTGGTGAATTGTATGTGCATACAGGGTGTCCACAGATAGAGTTGGGAAGTGACAAAACTTTCTTATTTAATGATGTACAGAAAAAGGTCTAACTTTATGATAAATTCTGCTTCTTCTAAAACTCTTAAATACCTAATCAAATTTTAATTTGCATGTATGGTGTACACGGAAAAAGTCAAAATTTCTTTGTTTGGTAACTTACGAAAAAGTTTCTATCTTAATAAACAAATCTACATCACTTAAAGACCCCTAACACGTAATTAAACTTTAGTTTATTATATTGGGTGTCCACAAATGAAGCAAAAATTAAAAAAAATACGTTCAGGAAAGTTCTTTCCTTTTCCTTCCTTCTTATTAACTTTTTGCAACAAAGACTTGACAATGTTTAAATCTACTGCCCTTTGCCTTAATGACAGTTTTGGTTTTTCTTCTATAGACTTTAGAGCCAACAAAGTTGCAGCATTATCTTCATTGCACCTATGTTTTCTTTAATATCCAAAACAGACCCGGTTTCATCAAACCTTTTCAATAATTTTGTTAAATTATGTTCTGTACCTTAACACTTTTCATTAAATACCTAATAATTATTGTATTGTACATTGATACGAGACCTGATCAATACAGTAACATTTTACAAGGTAAATGTCTTGTAATGTCATTTCTTTTATAATATTAATAATTTAATAGCGAACTAAATTTAAAGTGTATTGGAAAACAGTAATAAAATAATTATTTTGATAACTAAATTCAGCAGTTTACTATAATTATTGAAAAATCAATATACATATCAATTAATTTATTCATGAGAAATACTTGTATATTTGTTTGGTATGTACCATTTCAATATTTTCTTTGTAAATCTTTTCTTTGTAAATCACTAAACAAAGAAATGCTTAGTTCATCCACGAACACCCGATATAAAACTAAAATTTGATTACGTATTTGGGGTCTTAGAAATGTAGATTTTTATTAAGATATACAAATTTTTTCGTAAGTTACCAAACAAAGAAACTTTAACTTCATCTGTGGACATCCTGTATGCAAATTAAAATTTGATTATATATTAAATGTTTTAGAAGAAGGAGAATTTATTCTAAAGGTAAACTTTCTTTCGTAAATTACTAAATAAAAATGATTCTGTTCTTCCCAACTCCGTCCGTGGACATCCTGTATATGTCCAAAACTTGGAACCCATTTTACTCTAAATTTGAATGAAGTTTTATTAGTTAAAATTTTAAATTTAGGGGTTTCTCGTTTGATTTATCATTGAGGTCTCCAATCAATTAAGATCTGTTTTTAATATCATTATTTTGAAAAGTTTTTTAAGTACACAAAAATGATTTATTTTTGTATAGTACTATGAAACCATTAGATTCTAAATTTTAATATAGTTTTATTAGTCAAAATTGTAAATTTATGAGTTTCTGGCTTGATTTCTCATTCAGGTCTCCAAACATTTAAAATTTATCTACTATTATTTTTAAAAATAAATTCAAGATATTTTCGCATATACTTCTTAAGAGGCCAGTACAAAAAAACAAATACTTGCATAATTATTTTAGATGATATCTGTTAAATATTTAATATATTTTCTGGTAAATGTTATGGAAAACTAAAAATTCGTGCGTAGGCTGCAAAAGATTATTATTTAAGGAATGAACGAATTTTATGTTAATTTCTTAATTCCTATATGTCATTGACATTTGTTGGTGGGATTCTGGTTTTTTATAATAATAATACAAGGTTAACGATATAATATAATATGTTTGTTTTTTATTTGATTCAGAAACAATTCTAAAATACTATAAATAACTGAAATATTGTTAAGTATGCAATTAATTTTTGTACTGAAATTTATCATTAACTTTTAAATAAATATCTAAGAATACCGTGTGACTAAGAAATCATATTTTGTCTTTAATTTTGAATATAAAAATTTACAAACTTGATGAACACTTTATTATTATAAATTGAACGCACTTTTTATATACCTTATATAACATTTTTATGCAATAAAATCTAACCGAAAATTGCAACAATATAACACTTTTTTTAACCTTAGAATCAAACCTGAAATCTATTTTTATATATTAATATATTAATAATATATGTACTGTCGAATATCTGCGCATCCCTGTTACGGATTGCCAATGTCTGGGTTCTAATTATTATAATAAATTTATTTGCCATTTACAATAATTATTGTAGTAAACTGGCACTGACTGGCTGGCGACTAATAAAAAATATACATATAGTGCTATGCACTTGACAATTATAATAGTATTATATCATCAGTTTTCATATCAATCCATTTATTTGAGTTGAATGTAAACTGAACCGCCACGCCGTCAATATTTTTGGCTTCGAAGATGGTCTTGGATGAGAGGAGCTGAGCAGGACTATTATTGCTCTAAAAACCAAAATATTTAATCACCTTTAAATAACTTAGTTAATCTGCAATTTTTTGTGGAACAAAACAAAATATATATATTCAAATTTCTATCCGGATCCTCCTTGATAATCAACAAATATTTTAATATTATTTACGACAGTAATGTAAACAAATTCCCAATTAAAGCAATATCCGGTTAACGAATAGTTGCTAGAATCTGAAGAAACGTTTTATGTCGAAATGGAGTTGATAGACTTGAAGTGAAAGTTTAAAAAACCATTCATACTAATTCGTAGAAATTAAGTGTGTTGTGTGTTATGTGTATCATACTGCCAGATCCTTAAAAAGTGGAATGGTCTTTGCTTTTATTAATTCACATACATAGTGACCTAGCTTAAAGAGTTCTATGAGTTTGAAAAAAAACATCTGTTCTTTTCTTTATTTCTACTAATACTAGACCTGCATCTTAAGACAATTATTATACATTGCATTGTACATTTCATTAGTACCATAGTAGCAAGAATCGACGTAAAATGAACAAGATAAAGCTAAGTCGGTCCTATACATTACAAATGTTTGAATTTTTTTTTTTTGGAAGAGGTCTTATTTAAATAAAACTACTTTTAAAAACAAACTGTTTCATTCTTTATTATATCATCTTCAGGGCTTTTAGAAATTGCGCATAATATATGAGAGGTGTATAGATATACCAGGTTATTTTTTCTGACAAACTAAACTTGCTAATTTGTCGAATTATCGAACGCATTGAACGTATGGTTAAGATTGCACATTTTATTGTTCTGGTTCTAGAACTAATATCCTCAGAAAGTCTCCTGTGCATGTTATGTGTCATAATTTTAATCACCTTATCCCCCACGATATCCGCTATACACACCTCTAAACCATATAGCAAGGCAGAGAAAACGTAATAACGAAGCATTCTGGTTTTAAGCTGTAAATTTAGATTTCGATCCATGCGAATAAATTTCATCTTCATAAAAGTGTTGTTCATTAACTATGTTCTTAGATAATTATGTGTCAATTCTAGTCAACTCTCCATACCATTTTAAACATTGCATATATTAATTTTTTCTTCCGCACCCACACACGAATTTCTTCTGCTTGATGTTTTTTGTTCATCGTATTGCTAACCGACCTGTATAACCCATTATTTATATTTTGGATTAACTTTTTGGATACCTTCATGAAAGAAATTCTAATATAAGTATTAGGGGTAACAAAATAAAATATGAATGTTCTTTATATGTTTTAAGCTTGCATATGGTTAAAAATATTTTCTTAAGCAAATAATGTACAGATTTATATGTAAGAACCATAAATAAAATATTAATAATTGTAATTAGACCGTCACTAACGAACATAGTCTCTAATTATTATAAACTTTATAATAAGATTAATAAAGTTCCATGCCTTCATTTTGTACTTATTATTATTCGGGATTTTCTTTCTCATCAGATTTATGAAACCATTATTAAACGGATGTTTAACTTACCCGTGACCTGATTTGCAGTATTACACTTACAAAATTAAAATGTATTTGGTTCAACGTAAATTATTATATACATGAGATTGAATAGGATCTTTAACACAAAAAATACTATTTATATAATTATTTGCACATTTACTATTATATTGCAGTCCAAGCCATACTGTAATTTATGTAATAACCTACGTTGACACGATTACGGTAAATAGTAATGTACCATTATATCTACGGTAAAAATCAAATTATGTACATTTATATAATTAATTTTAGTCATTTCGAAAATTAAAATAATGTAGAGAAAAATTGAATAAATTGTTTCAAAATGTAGTTTTAAATTTAATGGTACATTACTATTTATTTATAAAAAAATGTTTTTCTAAAATTACTCGTTTGGATAAAATTTGGTCTGGTGATAGATTTTTGTAATGACCATTTTCTAATACCCGTTTCAGTTTTATCAAAAAATGCAGAAAGGCAGAAACTATACCTCCATCTTCAACATTGGCTTATATTTTTCTTAGTGTAGACTACCTAAACCTCTTAGTGTAGACTTAGGATTTCTTAAAAAAAAACGCATTATTTCCCCTTTTGACATCTTGCATGGTTTCAGCAAAGAACTAACTTGGGAACTTTTGAGTTTGAGCGTAATATTTTGGATCATTTCCGGAAAAGCAGTTTATTTAGGAATAAACAAGTCAAAGTGTTTGTTGATAAAATCTAGTGTCTACTTTTGATAAAACAATATAAAATATATGGTTTGTCGCTGTTGCTATTTCTGATTTTTGTTGATATTAATGACTGCATATTTCTGACATTTCTTGTGTAATTGTTGAGTTAATTTTAAAATGGCTTTCCAATACAATTTTTCATAACTAGTTGATACGTTATACGGATTTTGTGAAGGCAATTGCCACGAAAGTGTTCGTGTGTATTATGAATGATTTTCTAATCGTCAAACCGACAAACGTTTGCTAATATGAAAGGGGGACTTCTGAAAATAGGTCGGCTAGAACCCAAAAAATTAATGCTGGTCGTCTCCACGGTGACAGTTTGCTCGAAGTAAAGGAAGAAGAAGAAATTCTTGAAATGGTAGACAATAATACCATCACCAGTACCAGATTACTAGAACACCAAACATGAATTTCTAAGTACCCGGCAAACAGAACAATTAGTTAACAGCTCCTTCATCCCTATTACATTCAGTCAGCACATGATCTTTGCCTCGTGACACAGTAGCTGGTCTAAAATTTGTGCAAATCATTCGAGAGCAAAGAACACATGATGTGGATTTCCAGAAGAAAATTGTTTTCAAGAACAAGTCATGTTTTATAAGACATAAGATCATAAATCTTCATAAACAATATGTGTTGCCTATGAAAATCCTTTTGGAAGAAATATTACCAAGGGAAATTCAAGATTAACTTATAGTTAGTAATTTTTGATTGGCCTATTCAGGTAGCCAGATCGTTTTGGCGGTAATAGTTATTTTAATCACTTAAAACGTTTCCTGATTATTTTAGTAAAACATTTTGTTTAATAACTTTGAGACTTGATTAATGTAAAATAAATCATTTTGATATATACTTTAGTTAAATCGTCTTATTTTGATCTCAAGAATATGAAGTGGTGCCAGTAATTATGGATCCTATAAGTTTTTATCAGCATTTCAGTCCAAAATTTGGTATTCTAGACTAAAATTTGTAAAGACTGTCTTCACTAACCGATTATATGACTTGATTTGAAGATGATAGAACCGATTAATGGATTTTTTAAAAAAATTCTTCGTTTTATACTGAAGACTGAAAATACATAAACAATTGGCATTTCCCACATTTCTTTTATCAGATTATGTGATATTATTTGAAAACCTAAGGTCAAATTTTTCTATTTTTCTATGCCCCATAAAGGACTAAGAAAAGTAACAAAGTTCTAAATTTTAGTCTACCAACATCATCCACCTAGTTTCGTGCTAAAACACAAGCAGTCGGTAAAACTAAAGGTGATCCTGTCGTGTTGGTAATTTTATTTATTAGCCTGTCCCTAGTAGGGCAACCAAATCGCGCTGCAGATCATGAGAGTAGGTTAAATGAATGTATAATAAATGGGATAAAAATTTGCGAATGTTCTCGACTATACATTTGTAAGATTTGCAAGGTCTCCGCAGTTTCTTCATTCACGCGTGTACATTGCGGTAAATAAATGATTGTGTATAAAAAAATGATTGTTCTGCATCTATAGATACAAAAGCAAAATATTGAGGATCATCTGGTGAATACTTATTGATTTTTTTTCAAAGTTTATTTCTCATTGGTGGGAACACCACACATACCAGGTCATTTCTGTCCTATTTTACCCATGTAAGAAATCATTTAATGATAAGTTGAAAAAAAAAGTCTTATTATATTCTCACAAATTATTTTTGATGTATATATTGTTTGTCTCCCTTTTTTTAACAAATAATTTTTGTTTCTTTTTCAATAACATTTTTATACTACAACAAAACTATATACGCTTCTTTTTACCAAGGACTTCTTATTGTAGTGTATCTGAAGATGGGGTCAAAGTGACCCTGAAACTAGTTTATACATCAAATATAATTTATGAGAGTGTAATAGAACTTTTTTGCAACAATTTACACCAGTTAATGTCCCTAACACTGTTTCCGAATCTTTTCAGTTAATGAATAATATCATTAACTGAAGAGATTCGGCTAATATTAAGGAATCATCTGGTATTTTGTCTATGGTGTCATCCACCATTGCGTCATTGTTGTATATCTCTTGCATATAATCCTGAACTCATCGTTTTTAAACAATAGCTGGCAGTCCCTAATTGCTGCTAATTCTTTACTATTTAATATTAGACAACATGCTTCACTTGATAAAAATACTTCGCATAATAAAATGCTGCGCTTAACCAAGGTCCCAGCGTGTAAACATATTTTTTTTTGATATTATAATAAAATTTCCAGTATTCAATATTACTTGGGAAACCTTACCTGTACAGTTTACTAAAGATGCAGCCGGTGCTCTCGTCCCTGCCAATTCAAACCCTACTTCATCTACACACCAACAGGAACTAACGATTTCATTATCACACTGAATGGGTTCAAATCCACCCATTTTGTTGCACCTTGGCGTTCTGATTCGTTTGCTGTCCATTCCCAAAGCTTTTGCTCTTCTGGAAGCTGCCATTCTTAGTGTTTGGCATCCTGCAAATTAAAAACTTTGTAGTTTTAATCATAACAAATATTACTTAAGAGGTATTCTCTCTAGTAAATGTTAGAATATTTGTAGTATTTAGGCAATAAGTTAGGCAGAAATCTTTACTTTTCGAGCATGTGCAAGGGCCAATTGGTTCAACAGCATACTATTTCGAAATACAGTTGTGCGTCGTCAGTATCAATTGTTATTTGTACGTATCTTTCTTCTTATAATTCTTTATGTCAAATTTGCAGAACGCCGTTGTTTTGTAATAATTTTTTTTTCGCAAATCTTTAATACATAGAAGTCACCTAATTTGTAATCATATTATGGAAAGAATCTGTAAGTAGTTTCAATACTTCCACGATGCCAGAGTGATCATTTCTTTCATCAGAGCATATTATTTCCAGACTTTTTGGCTTGTACCCTTGTTTTAACAAATACTGTATTACATATACTGTTGTTTATATTTTTTATTCGTTAGAAGATATAACAACACTTGACAGAGTATCTGCAACAAAATTTTCTTTACCCTTAATATACTTTACTATAAAGTCGTACTCCTCGAGAGATAGCCTAAATCTCGTTAACCTATTAGACGGGTTCATCATCTCAAACAAATAAATTAGTGGCCTATGATCAGTGAATATTACAAATTTTCTATCAAATAAGTAAGGCCTAAAATGTTTCACAGCAAAAATTAAAATCAACAAATCTTTTTCGCTTTCAGCTTTATTAGGGGATCGACTAACAAATGCAACAGGTCTGTCATCGCCATTTGATAAGACAGCTCCAAGTAAATAATCAGAAGCATCGGGTTTCAATTGAAAACAATTATCTTGTGAAAAATTTGGGTACTGTAATACTGGTGAGTTAACTAAGGCTTGCTTTAGTTTTTTAAAAGTTTGTTAACATTCCTCGGTCTAAATAAATTGAGTATTTTTCCTTATTAAATTATTAAGAGGTGTGGCAATATGTGCAAAATTTTGAATATATTTTTTGTAATAATCAGCAAAAGCAAAAAATCTTTTCATCTCATTAGAATCTTAAACATTTTTTTAATTATTTAAATTTTTGAAGATTCAGGTGAAACACTGTGCGTGAGATGATGGCCTAAATAAAATTTCCGAATAACTTTGGTTAGCCACAACAGAGTTGGGGCTGGATATATATAAAAAGTACCCTAGTATCGGGTATTTATTTTCGTGTTCGGGAAAATTTAGATAAAAAGTATTCATGGTGTACCCCCGTACAATTTTCATGTACGGTTATTTTTATATGTTTAAAATACTGGTGATCTGATAAAGAAACTGAATAGGTAGTTAAATATCAGTACAGAAAATCAGCAAGTCAAAGAAAAAGAATTGGACTCATTCAAGTACAAATACCAATTATTATAACACAACGTGTAAAATATAACCGAGAAAAAGGCTTAAAACAACAAGGGGTGAAGCTATATTTGCTAGGAATAATTCGCTACCTAATAAATTAATGAATAAATGATGATGATTTAAGGAAGAACAGAGTGTAATGCATATTTGCATTAAAAGATAAACTTGAGGAAAATTGAGGATCGAAGCAAAGGAAATGCCAAGAAACACCTCAAAATAAAGATGCAGCGGCGTTGTGTATATGATCCTTCTGAGCGGATACACTTTTATAAATATCAGATTCTTTATTTTAGTTTTAAATACCAGAGTACTGATATTTACATTTTTTTAAAATCCGTTACATTTAAATTCCATAGTATTGTGATGCAAAAATATCGAAGTAATACAACGGTATAAAATCAAGATACGTGTATCTTGTTCGATAATATATTTATTGATGGTGTAGTATGCACATGTGGTTAGGGTAGAAATGAGTTAAATACACTAAACAACAGTTGCAAGTGTTGCTTATTTAGTGTATTTAACTAATTATTGCCCAAAAATGCACTTACCACATGTGCACACCACACCATCGTTATTGTGCTGTAAATAAATGATTTACCTGTAAATAATTGTTTGGTGCACACTTTCCCGCAGGGACTTTTGCAGCAAATAGCATCCACGGAACAATCGTCATCTTCACTGCATGGTTCAGCCCGAAACGGGCATTCTGTAAGCATCGGACATTTTGAAATTGCTTCTGGTTTTATATCTGTAACTAAACAGAAGTATATGATTAGGTTTGTGTATTGTGATAAAATATAATAATGAAAATGTGTAAAAATGTAATGTAATAATAATATTTATACAGGGTGTTTACGGTATCCTGTCATTTACCCTGGTTGGTAATAGCTGTGATAAGCACGTTTAGTAGACGATAAATTAGCAGATATTTGGTATCACGATCTGTAGGTTATAGATTATTGGTATAAACGAACACATTGTTTTGATTTTGGAGGTAACATCATAAAAGCATTAAATAGTTATTCATGTATCAAGGGTGTAAAACGTAATTTTAGCCCGCGCCGTAAAGTGCTAAAATCGCTTATTATGGCCTCAGGTAACATTATTTAGCTTAAATTACTTTTTAATTTGTACAACCGTATTGACGAAAAATGTTAAATTGACAAAAATAGGGACTTTACGCCCTATTTTTAAGTTTAAAATGAATTTTACGCCTGGGAGTGCCAAAAAAACTTTTAAGGCTCACCTAAAATAATTTTAGATTAATGTTTACGATCCTAGAAGGGAACAGTTGTATTTTCAAGGTATTGGGAATGGCCTACCTTGAATATTTTTTAATGTTATTTTCACATACGTTGGTGGCTCTTGTTGTGCATGAATTTTTTTTTATTTTTCTCAAAAACGGTGCGTTATCATAAAAAAAATCATGAAACTTTTTTTGAATAGTACGTTTTGCTCTTTGAGAATTATTATACAGGTTTTATCAAAATCATTTTTCATTTCTTTCATCAAAAGCATATTGCGCCGTCACTATATTCCGCCGTGCATCTGAAAGAATCTGAGAAGTATACAGTTACATAGCATTCAATGAGTTTGGCTTGCAATCCAGGTTTTGTAATTTTTTCTCTAATAGTTTCCGAAAAACAAAAAAAAACAACTTATTTCTAGCAGTGCTTTACACACCTTGCATCTTGGAAACAGTTCATTTTTGGACACGTGATCATAAGAACTTTTTTTTGCTTATTTTGGTAGAAGTTTGACATACTATTTCTGAAACCCTCTGTATACAACACACACAGCACAAAACTGTTATGCATATAAAATAAGTAGCACCTAATAACTATCTATGTATTCCTTAATTACTTTGTTGTTGATTCACTGTTAAATGCTACAATATAAAATTTATCATGTTTATAAAATCATCGAATAACACATTATAAAGTTGACAAATAAATACTTATTTTTACATCACTAAATTATGGTTGATTAAAATCGCTATTTGATGCCAGAAAATCAGACACCATAACAACAATAACGTCTACATTTTTGACAAATTGTGTGAATTGCCTTTCTGAAAATCTTTCATTTCTTTATACATAATAAACAAACATTAACCCCTCTAACCACAACATTATAATAAATAAATAGCGATATTATGGGATTCGTTCTGCGGGTGTTGTACATAGAATGGACCTCTGACAGCCGCTGAGCTGCGAGCTGCGAGCATGTGACGTCAGACCAACCAGCACGCATATATCAGAATCAAATAAAGTAAGCAGTTTCTGCGACTGCTATTATAATTATGATTGTTTCATTTTCCAAACAAATCTCAGATATTAATAATAAGTAATAATAATAATGCATACCAATTTTTTTTGTGAACATGCTTATGTTTTGCTTTTGAGGTGTATAAATTTTGAAAATGTCTCCTTTGAGACGTCTGAGCTGAAAGGGGAGAGATAATGATTTTAGGAGCCTATAACCTGACTTGATTTTGCCCCATGTAAAAATTATTGCTGTAATTTAAATTAATTGGGCAGTAATGACAATGACGTGATATCAAATAAAACAAATTTCGTTGTCATTACAATATCAGAGCTGGACTAGAAAACATTTTACTGTTATCTGCGTTAAAATTATTATTGTTGATTTATTATTCTGATTATCCTTAAAATGACGTTGTGCTGGATGGTTACACATTTGGACATGAGGGCATACACCCATTACTACTCTACTAGGATTAATTTATTTGTTCCACGGCTAGAGATAGAACCCAGAACTTTTGACTAAGTGGACTTATCTTTTTAGCAAGTTGTTATGTCATGTCGCACAGAATGCAGATCCAATTATTACCTTATGCAAGTTTTCAGCTTTTAATCAGCTGGTGAAATGTTTTAAAAGAGCAAAAAGTGCTTAAATTATTCAGTAAGTTATAGGATAAAGTACAATAAAGTATGCCTTATTACACTTTGTTCTTTAATTTACGCCAGTTCAGTTAATTTGGCTCATTGTGTTTCTGGCATAAGTATAATTACCTAGCTTTAAAATGCAATAAGAAAGTGTTTCTATGGACTACTGATTTTAAACAATAAACTGATACGTTTTAACAAATAATGGAACTTCTATTCTTATTATGCATGTGGTTGTTAAAAAACACTGAGGTTTTATACGAGAGTAATTAGAGTAATTATTTTTTTGTTTTATTTTTTGAATTTGAATCTGAAAGAGGAACATACTGGCTTTTTGATCAGGTGGCCAGTATTAACGTTTAAATCGCTCTTTAACTTTTTCTGATCATGATAATCAAAAATGAAAACAGACATATTATTATTTCCAATCATATGTAGATTTAATAGGCGACATTACAGGTAAAACTAGTGTATGTTTTCTAAATCTGCATATGAATTAAAACAAGGCAATTGTTTTTATTTTTTGGTTGTTATCATAAATAGAAAAGAAACTTTAAAAGCGATTTACAGATTTATGTTGTCTTAAAGCAGACTTTATTGATGCCTATACAATTTTAACGATAACGATAATTGCAAATATTGAAATAAAATTACACAGCATACTTCCAGACTTGCATACAGCGTTTTACTTTCCCGCTCGAATAAGTACAATTCCTGCTCGGCTTTGATGATGACTCAGTGACCTAGTGCCAGTGTGCTCAGCGGCAGTACCGGCTCGCTTTAGCATCCTCTTTTATTTCCTGACATACTCTGCTACTAACGGTTACACACCGACACTTAATTTACTGATGTGAAATAATTATGTTTGCATATTTCGAGGTCAAATTATATTTATATAACTAGTAAAATTTCTCTCAAAATAAATTGGGTTATTTTGGTTTGTTATTATTATTAGATGTTTTATTTAACTCTGCAAGACATTGAACTAACATAGCAGGTACACATTTCGGATCAAATTAAGGCAAGCTCTAAAATAAATAAATAAAAAAAAAAAATTAAAAACGAAAATAAAACGAAATATTACTGTTGCATCGTATTTCCCCTTCAAGAAGAAATATACAGAATCATGAGGATAGAAGGTGATGGGATGACTGTGCAGCGTTGGGTAAGACCTAGGGTAAAATAAAAAAAAATACCGTTGGAAATATGTCGAACAATGGGTGGAAAAAGTTTCATTAATGGATATTCTCCCTTCTCCCTCAATTTTCTGATTTTGTCATTGCGTAGATTTTTGATATTTTGGAACAGACCATGAATTGTCTGGATTAATTTTGATAGTTCTTGATTGGTTTTATAGGGTCGACTTTACCTAGTTTAATAAGTTTGAGAATTTCTAAATTAGGGTAAGAAAATAAGAACTGAAATCGATGTTTACTTCAATATTGAAGAAAGTACTTAGTGATTATTTATTATGTAAATACAAAAAAATAAATTTCTCAAATACCCATAAAGGTAACCCAAGATAATGTGTTCTTTAAATAAAAAATTACTAAAATCTTATTTTAGCAAACAAAACTATCTATTCTCTTGATGCATATTGTTGACCGAGGGCTGTGATCAAATCTCAATTTGTGAAGTTATCAGGTTGTTTGTTTTACACTTTTTATTTTTAGAAATATTAAGAATGAAAAAAATTTAACTCTTCGATTCTGAGCAAAAAAGTCTTTAAATTAATGGTTACTGAGTATAAATATGAGAACAATTTTGATGAAATGATCTTAAATTGAAGTAAGTAAAATTCTTTTAATTTAATTTTATTCGGGAACATTCCACATCCATTTGTTGCAAATCGGTTCATATTTTAAATAACTGTTGCTGCAAGTCTTAATCTTATAAAAATTGGAAGAACATGTCTTAAAAAATTACGAAAAAGTTAGGTTATTTTACAGAAGAACTAAAGCATCTGTTTCATTTGATTATTTTCTGATTGTCCGTCTCATCTGTAGTCACGTGACCAAAATATCCTACGCGCACATAATATCGAACTCAACTATTGTTATTAGCACATACATTAATTTATGTCAGTAGTATTAGAAATATTAAAGAAATAAATTTTTCAAACCCTTGAAAGGCACAAAGTAATGTGTTTTTTGAATTAATAATAACTAAAATGTCATATATTAAACAATACAATTATTGTTAAGAAACATTTTCTATATCCTTGAAAAATTATTATTTACATATAAGTAATAATTATTATTACCGCAACGGTTTTGTAACTGTGCATGATATAAGAAAATTGAATTTTCATAAATGTTGCTCAATTTTTTCGATACATGTTTGTGTAAATAATAACAATTAATTAAATAAAACTGCATTGATTACAACTGACATGTATTCAGTTGTACTATTTTTGCTTTGTTGTCGAAGCTTCTAGCGGAAATAAAAAATAAATGAAAAATGTGCTATAAAATATTTCCACTTTGCTCCCACGTAGCTGATAGGTCCTTAGAGGGACCGTGGTTACTTAAACGACGTGTCGCTAAAGTCATATCTGCTATCTTCAGGTTCTCGTTTATAACCGCTTACTGCGGCTTCTCGTTACTTGAACTGAAAAGTTTCAGTTCGTTTCAAGTTTGTCTAAGTCGAGATGTAAAACTCTTGCTCGATTGTTGAGTGAATTAGATTCAAATGGTATACATAAATGAAAATCTTTTCTATTATGAACAATTACACGATTGCAGAAATGACTAATATGCAGTTCGTACATGGTAGGTCACTAGAGCCAGAAATCTCTAGTGGTTAATGTATTTCCAGCGTCGGTTTCCAAACTATCGACCTTTTGCAAATATTCATCATCGGCTCAAAAAAAAAATAGGTAGACACTTTTGCTATAAATAGAGTAGTATGGGGAGATTAGTTACAGCACAGTAGAAGAAAATGTTCTTAATCTAAATGTAGAACATCTTGAAACATATCACAAAAATTGCTACCAGATTGAATGTCAATCATATTAATAAAACCATTTGGAACATCTTGAGAAAACTGCAATTGTACCCTTACCATATACGAAAACTGCTCTGACGTTATTTTCTTCCACGAATTGGTTTCTGTCAATGGTTAATTCAATTATTGGTTAATAATATATAGATGATATCTCCGATTCCCTTCACCAACGAGGTCAATGTTTCAAGAAACTCTATCATGAATTTTCATAACAATCATTTATGGACCGAAGAGAACTCGTATAAAGTAGTAGAGAAAAATTTTTAATATCAGTTTTCGGTGAATGTATGTACTGGTAAGGTCATTTTCTAATTGCACCAGTACGATTCACCCGTGATTCATATCAGATTTTTCTGGAAGAGGAACTGCCTGGTATATTGAGAGATCTGTTGCTAATAGAGATATATGGTTTATGCATGATGATGCCCCATTAAACTTTAGCCACATCACGCGTCAATTTCTGGACATGGCATATCCTAGTAGTTGGATTCGTTAAGAAGGATCTCACAATTATTTATGTGGCCACCCTGATCTTAATCCTCTGCGTTTTTTTTTCTTTGGAGTATTTAAAATCATTAGTCTATATTACCCATGTGAAAAATGAAGATCTAAGAACCCGGATTATTAATAGATATGCAAGATTATGAAATACTCCTGGTATTTTTTAACGTGTTCACTTGTCTATAAAGAAAAGGATGGTTTCATGTATCATGGCTAATCGAAATCATTTCCAGCAGTTTTTGTGTATATCGAGTTTCAAAAATAAACACACTTTTTTTAATAAAATGGGCTCGAATAAAAAAACATCATTTCAGCCCTTGGTAAGGTAGCAGAATATATGCAATTATATTTTATTGTGTTCGATTCTATTCCCTTATTATTCCAGTCAAACAGGAACAAATTTCGATGTTTGACGGAGATAACTAATAAGTGTCGAATCTTAGCAAAGATGTTCATTTAGATGGACTATTAAACATAATAAAAGTTCTGAACTCAATCTGTTTCGTTCGAGTCACCATCTTGGAAAAATGGAGCTCCATTTTAGTTTTTTCTTATAGCTCGCTAACCATTAGCGATATTGGAATTATGTTTCATAAAAAAAATAAAGCTTATGAAATTCTCTACAAAATAGTCATATACATTTTTTTTCCGTATCTGTTATTATTAAAATAGTATCTACAAGCAATTCATATTTCATATAAAAAATAAAGCTTATGAAATTCTCTACAAAAAAAGTTATACATTTTTTCCATATCTGTTATTATTAAAATAGTATCTACAAGCAACTCAAAAAATACATACCAGAATGAACACATAAAAAATAGAGATATACCCAGCTTTCTACCTGAGCTCATTCCTAGGTATTGGCTCAGGCTTTTCTATATGAAACATAACTTCAATATTGCGAGACATATGCAAAAAACTGTATCAAAGCATCATTTTTTTTTAAGATGGCGACTCGAGCGTAACAAATTGAGCTCAGGACTTTTAGTATGTTTAATAGTAGGCCTGAATGAACATCTTTGCCATGTTTCAAAAGTTTATCAGTAATTTCCCTTTAATTTTGTCTATCTGACTGGATTATACATATGTATTGAGGATTTTACGTGGTTAAGAAAACATTAGCAAAAAATATACCGATCGAAATATGTTTTCAATTTTTTGATGATGACTGGTATGCAATAGAAGGCTAAAATCAACGCAGATGTTAGATGTTATCGTGAATGATATTTAAGGTCCACCACCATCAAGGACGACGTCATATTGCAAGCCAAACGAATTTCTTTAAAATTACACACACACACACACACATACAATTTTTTAACGAGTAAAATTTGCAGTCAGGCCTTACGACTGCATGTACTTATATAACCTACATTTTCCTCTGATATTGTAGAATTTACTTAAATTCTTTTTGATCATAGGACATACCCTATTCAAATTCACAAATACTCTCAGCCGTTTTCATATTAACTTTGGATGTTCCCGAACTCACCAAAATAACCACACGGTAGGATATTGTGTCATATATATGCAAATATGCATGAACATATTTACTCGGTGACACATCATCAAGTGTCAACCCTGGAATTGACGTTATTTACCGCTACCCCCCGATCTCTACCCATATCGGACATATCAAAACATCTTAATAATAATAATACTTTTATACTTTGAAATGCGTTATCTCAAAACTTAGTATTTTGAGATAGGCCCCTTTGCCTTTGCAGTGACGAATTATCGCCACACGCCTTCGATGTCAACAAACTACACTAACCGGCACAAAAATTAGGACAGCGAGAAAACTTGGTATGCTTTAATTAAAATTTTCTTCAGTGTACACAAAATATGTAGAATGATTTGTTTTGCATTATCGCAGCATTTTTTTTCATTTGTTCTTCCCAATTTTTCTTTGTCTTCCTTATCATTTTAAAAACTGACGATTTTTAAAATTTTTAATCATTGTGAGAGATTATTATTTGTATTGGTTTGCATTCTGCCGATTGTTTAAGTGCTGGTAATTTTCAAAAATGCCCCTATCTTCGGAAGATTCCGCTAAAACTGTTGCTTTACTTGATGCTGGCTTTAGCAATCGCGAAGTCTCTGAAAAATTAGATGTTCCTCGATCCAGTATCAATAGGGCAGTTGTTCGAATATCGTAGAAGATCGGGTTCTGGATGAAATCGAATCACAACTGCTCGTGATGATCGATTCATCGTGATTTCTGTCCTGCGAGATCAACATATTATGACTGCCGTTCAAATAAGGAATGAACTGCAAGAAGTGCACCAGGTCAACGTCAGCCATAGAACTGTTAAGAGAAGACTAATTGAAGCAAATTTATCTGCTAAAAGACTAGGAAGAGGCCTGAGCTTCTCCGGAATAATCGTGTGGCCAGACTCAATTTCGGCCGAGAATATCTCAATTGGTACATCGGGCAGTGAAGCAATGTTCTTTTTAAGCTTCACTTGTATGTTTGCTTGTTTGTTTGTTTGCTTGTTTGTTTGTAACCGACTCTTTGGACTCGATTTTAACCCACTTTAAACGGACAGATTTAATTGAAACTTTGTACACTTATTAAGAACCGGTAACAATACAATAATTTGATAAGTTTATATCATTATCCTGTTCAGGATCGCCAATCCTTTCCTCACGTATCCCTGCGTGAAAGCAAAGGCTTAATATGTCAGTAGATTCCATAATTGTTAATTAGCCCGGTGGTCGAGTGGGTTAAGGCAGTCGACGCGAAACGACAGACTCCTCCGGCGTGAGTTCGAACCTCACGGCTGAAATAAAAAATTTTTTTTTTTTCAGAAATATCTGTTGGATTGTAATATGTTATAATATCAGCATCAATAAGCAATATAAATATAGTTTAAAACAACTAAAAAAACACGCTTTCATAGTACATCAAACTAAAAAGTTAAAAATAAATATAGTTTAAAAAAACTAAAAAAACACGCTTTTAAAGCACATCAAACTAGAAAGTGAAAAATAATTATTAATATAAACTGAAAATAATAATGAACGAAAAATACTAGTATTATTGTGAAAAAAGCGTGGGGTGCTCGATATACGAAAAATATTGCACAAATATTTATTTCTAATGAATTTCGATTTGCCCTGAGGTCTCTAGATGAATGAGAGAGAGAGTGTGGAAAAAGCGAGGAGAAAGATACGCGAAATGCAACTTTAGTGAGAGAGTGAGTGTTGGTGGTGGGTCCGTAATGGTGTGGGCTGACGTTTTTTACGCGGTTCGAGTTTGTGTTCATAGATGGAGGTGCTTTAACGGCTAGAAGGAACTAATATACCTTCTAGCCTTCTGATATTTTGAAAGAGCATGTGTTGGTTTTTGCGGGTTTTTTTTGGTGAGCAATTTCTTTTAATGCATGATAATACTTGTCCGCAGGTGGCCAGAATTGTTAAAAGCTACCTTCATGACGTCGGTATTGAAGCCCTAGACTGGTCAGCACGTAGTCCTGATCTAAATCCCAATAAACACATATGGGGTATGCTGGGAAAAGAGAGCATCACTGCAAAAAACTAAAAAAAAATTATAGGGGCGCAGAATTTTCTAAAATGTTAGTTAATTGTACCGACTTTTATGTTCATGTGTGAAAAAAATAACTGAAATATAACAACATTACTGAATTATGTTTATAACTTTAACACCCGGTATCTCAGTAAGTATTAATATTTGACTACCAGTTAAGCAAGAAATTACTATTTTTCGCTATATAATCGGCAAGTAAAATATTACCCATTCTTTATGAATCACCCTGTATAATAACCACAAACATATGAAAGTAGCATTTAGATATCAATATTTATTTGGAGTATTCCTTATGAACATATTTACCTACAAGTGTCTGGAGTATTTATATGAACTTAGGAAAAATGTACACAGCTTAAACTTAAGAATTAATGATTTATTTAGAATATATGTATGTATCAGCATAACACTGCTAAATTTGAATGTTCTTTCAGTTATATCTCAGTCGATTATTTAAATAATCCTACATTTTTTAATTTATTAACTAGCTATACGAAAAAAACTTTCAAAGTTAAATACAAGTAGATGATAATTTCTCGCCAAATTAGTGATATGTCTTAAATTATAATTTATTGTTATTTTAAATTTACATTTCTATAATTAATTAAGTGTGTTCGTAAGTGTTTTATTTATTTAGGTCAATTTACATTTTCCGTTGTGAAAGTCATTATACAAAATTATTATTTCTTATGTGTTTCTGTAGGGAATTGTGGAAGAACATTTAATACGAACAAATTCCCTTTGTGTTTTGTATATCTTTTCTTTTTATATATACTTAACGCAATAAAGATTTTATTTATTTATTTGTATATACATAGATCATATGAAACTGATTTCTATGCAAGTTTTTTCGACGCCTATAGCTGTAGTTTACTTCGTTGATTTTGTCAAATAAATATGTTGTATGACGATGAAAAAAAATTGCAATTGTTTACATCTTTAAAGATATATTAATATTATTACTAAAACATCACTTTCATTACGCGTGTAATTACGTAATACAATAACTATAAATTACTGTAAAAGTTTAGAAAGCGTAACGAACATCCGAGGAAGCTTATTCCACATCTTTTCTAATGTATATTATTTTTTTTCGTAGTTATTTTTTATAATGTGTTTTAGAATTTCACAGTTCCGTTTTAATTTGCATTGAGGAAGATGGAAGTAATCTTGCAACTATAATTTAAAGTTTGCAAGACAGGAAGAAGTTGCTAATCAGGCGTTACTATAAATTCACATTCTACTCGTTATTTAATCCTTACCGTAATAATCCTTTAGATTGTGTAATGCGTAAAATTTCAATTAAAAGTATTTGCCTGATTACAAGCATCGAATAACAATTTTGTTCTAATTTATATTGATGTAAATGGTGAATATTTGATACAAACATTTTGTATACGAATAATCCATTCGTATATTTTGGAAATGTGTATCCTATTCGTAATAACTAAAAATATACACATGTAATTACTCTTTGGTATAAATTCAAGAGCAATAATTAATGTTATAGCTGATTTACAAGATGTATACGGATGTTGTCTTAAGAGTCCCTTAGCAAATTTAAATCAACTTCCAAGTTTTAGGTGCAACAAACCTAAATATGAATTGCATATACATGTGTTACATATACTGGACAATGGACATGAATTAAAAGATATATTTATACCGTTCTCGTCAATTGTCTGTAGAGCGCAACACCTTCCAGCGCCAATATTCCCGATTGTAATTTTTTTCTTTAAGTGTTAACAGGAAATTTATTAACAATGTTACATATAATTTTTAAAGTTTATGTTTAAAGAGTTGTTTTATGGCTTGAACATATGATTGTGGTACACATATTCTTAATAGTTATAATGTTAAACATCACAGTTGAGAAGCTTTTCCCAAATTTTTTTTATGTCCAAATAACCATCTATTCTATATCTAGTTTAAATTTTATGTAATCATGCTCTCAAATAGTATTTTATCTAGGATAAGCCTAAATTTGGAAGTTCTAGTGTAACTGATATGATTTTTTTAAACACCATTGTTTTGAGTGCCCCGTAAATGGTTCTTACAAGCATATAGGTTTCTGCTAGATAGTAAATTTATATTTTAGGTTGAGTTTTTATTATCTTAACAGCAATAAGTTTACTGAACTAAATCTAATAACACAGAATTGTTTAAAGCTATCTAATCCATTTAATATGTTAAAGTTTTTATTTTATTTTAATTCTTTTATTTCTAAAACTTCTAGTAAGTTGTTTTTTATTTTTTTCCACAAATGTGTAATATTTTGAGCATACGGCTATTGTATGGCCTGAATCTGTTAAAGTTTATAAAAGTTGGAGTGTTGTTTTTGCGTGTGAATATGCTCTCTATATCTTATATCAAACGATCTACTTGTTTGACCAAAATATGCTGCATTATGTAGTGGACAATTTAACCGATACATCCCACACTTTTTATAAGTTTTAAATTTTTTTGCATTGAACAAACATTTTTGCTCGGACTAAATGATGTTTTTATCTTAATGAAAATTCAGGCCAGTACCTTTAAAACTTATTAAGATATCTATTATTATTATTATTATCTTTAACATAACAAAATAAACACACCAATCCAACTTAACCCACAAACCGTAGGTCTGCTGTTTTGAGGAAGCGCTTTCTAGCTGCCTTCTATTGAAGTCTCGATGAAAATTGCTAAAAAATCTTAGAGCTTAGAAAAAATACGAATGAAACCTATCTTTCCTCAAATTAATACGAATCCAGTTTTAAGTTTGGATACTTGAATGGTAATTCTTATTAGTACTTTTACTGAACTACAGGTAAATTTAGTACTTCTTGATGACACCATTTTGACATTATGTTTATATGTTATAAAATGAACCACTCCAATTATTTTATAAGGAAGTGCGTAGTGGATTCACTGCGTTAGCTACGCAGTGAATAAAAACATTTTATTAAAAATAGTCATTTGCGCGGAAGGTCAAATAGTAGGTACCAGCAGAGTCGGATTTAGGTAGAAAAAAATTTGCATAATCAGCATTTAATAATAATAAAATAAACCCATTTCATGTTTAAGAAAAATTGTAAAAACCAAACTTGATAAGAAATGTTCAATATTACATTATCAATTTAGATATTTAAAATGTTTTACAAAATATTCGATATGATCCAAGCACATAATTTCTATAATCATAAAAATGCCTAAATGGAAACTTATTCAAACTCTCTATATCATTATTTCCTAGAGAAAAATATATTTGCGGAAATGCATCGTTGTCGAAAATGTCAATTTTATTAAAAGCCATAAGAATTTCGAAAAGAAGCCAAAATCATGTTTTTGCATTAAAAGCAACGTAGATTGAAGTTTCCTAATAAATTTGGCCAGTGGCGTAAAAATTCGATGTAGCTGGTCCATTCCCCGTGACAGATGATGGGAACAAATACATCTTAGTGGCCATGGACTATTTTAGTAAATGACCTGAAGCTTATGCCATACCCAACCAAGATGTAGCCACCGTCGCTCAAGCTCTGGTAGATAATCTAGTATGTCGATTTGGCGTGCCCCTAGAATTGCATTCGGACCAAGGAAGAAACTTTGAATCAGATGTGTTTCAGAAGATGTGTCGCTTACTGGGAATTCATAAGACAAGAACAACAGCCCTACATCCACAATCAGGCGGAATGGTGGATAGATATAATAAAACCATGGAGGAGCACCTATCCAAAGTGGTTGAGAAACATCAGAGAGATTGGGACCGTCACTTACCTCTTTTCCTTATGGCCTACAGGGCCTTCATTCATGAAACAACAAAACAGACGTCGGCTCGCGTGATGTTTGGACGTGAGATTAGACTGCCATGTGTTTGGCACACCAGATGAGGCGCGAATTTCCATAAATGACTACGCCGATGAAGTTGGTGAACGGCTAAGGAACATTCATGAGCTGGTACGAGACCGAATTGCCATAGCAAGTGATCGCATGAAGGCCAGTTATGATCTTAAGGCGAATTCAGGAGGGTTCCAGGCTGGAGATTTCGTTTGGCTATATAACTCACAACAAAGGAAAGGCAGGTCCCTGAAGCTTCACCGCCCTGGGAAAGTCCTTACACTGTCTTCACCAGACTAAACGACGTATATAGAATTCAGCAAGGTCCAAAATCCAAGATGAAGGTGGTGCATATAGAGAGACTAGCCAAGTATGCAGCGAACAATGAATTGCCTGATCGTTCAGGCTTAAGGAGGGGTCAGTGTTACGCCACTCGACTGTATAGACTGGTTAGATGAGAAGGGAATTGTACGCAAATGGCCGGGAATATTCTGGAATGCTCTAGATTGTGTGAATGGATGTATAAATAAGACGCACGGTGGGCGTTGAACGTGAACGAGTAGAGAAGAAATAAGAAAGAGATTCAGTTGTGATTATAGTTAATTATTCTATTGTTGTTAATTGTAATTAGTAAATAAAGTAGTGAATAAATGTTACCTGGACTTTAAATCAACGAATATACGAGTATAGGTGTTTGTGGGGATAGCAAACACGTAATAATACTGAACTGGGAAGCGGGAATGTCCAACTCCGCTTTTTTTTGGATATTTAATGATATTTTGTTTATATAGTAATGTACCGCAATTTACTGATGGTTAGCTTATAATTTGGAATAAATTTTGTGGTGAATTTTGATAACAGAAACGAATAAAAAGAAAAGAAGAGAAAAATGAGAAAAAAATTTTGAATTTTGGTGCCCCTTTTATAATGTGGGAGTGCCCTCCCATTTAGTGAGAGGAGTGTGGGCTAAAGATGTTGTCTGAAAATTGATAACGTTTGGTACGGTAATTTGTGCTCAATTCGAAATGGCACATTATATTCCCTTATTTGTGTAATATTGGCGGTTAGTGGACAATCAGAGAGTTTAAATTCATAAAATTTTTGTGAAGAATCTCTAATATAATCCAGTATGGGTACAATGTCGTTGCACAGTTGTCGTAATTCCCTTATGGGGGCATATCTTGTTCAGTTACTTATGAGATAAAGGAATTTGTTTTCCAGTACCTGCAACTTGTGTAACGTAGTCGCGTTCGTAGAACACCAGGCCGACGCAGCATATACTAAGGCCGGTCTCACTATCACCGTGTAAATTAATTTTTCCCTGTTTGGTCAGCTATTCCCCTCCATCAGGGGGTATAGACTCCCTGGACAGGGAATAAATTTTACGTATCGTCTCATTAACATGTTTTCCAAAATAAAGTCCTTTTTCCAAAGTTGCGCCTAAATATTTTACGTCTTGTTTCATCTCAATTTGGCTGCCAGCCACCGAAATAGGTGTAATTATTTTATTATTTATTCTTTTTCTAGTAAAAATAAAACCCTCCGACTTGGTGACGTTCACCTTTAGTATTCCGACGCCCATACCCTGTGCACCTTTATCAGCTGCCCAGCGGCCTGAGCATGGTGACTGTGGCAGTATGTGGAGATATCGTCGGCGTACATCGCAAGCTTGGTGTTCTGGAACTGCGAAAAGTAGGACACGTATATTTCTGAAAAACTAGATTTACGAAATCAAGTCGACGTCATTTATACCGATATTTCGAAGGCATTTAACAAGCTTAACCATGGTATGCTACTAACCAAATTAGAATCATTTGAACTGTCTGATTTTCTATGTCTTTTTAATTCAATCTTAACAAATAGATATCAGTTTGTGAAATACCGTGGTTAGTCCTCTGAGAAATTCCTTCAATCTGTATTAGTTTGCCAACGTCTTCAAAACGATTTAATGGTATTAACGCATGGTGCATCCAAAATAATTTACCCAATAAAATGTAATGTTATGATATTTTCGAGGAAAATAAACCAAATAGAATTTGATTACAAGCTGCATAATATTACACTGGAAAAGACCTGATGACATAAAAGATCTCGGAGTCATTTTCGACTCTAAACTGTCGTTGATCAAATATATCGAAACGTCCACTGCATCTGCCTTAAAAGGGTTTGTTTTGCACAACTCTAAAGATTTGACTAACTTACGCACGCTTCGTTTACTCTACTGGATCTTTGTGTGCTCGCGTTTGGAATATACATACATAGGTTGTTTGGAACCCAATCCACTATTGGATAGGGATAGATATCTTTCTGAATAACTAATAATGCATTCGAACTATCTTTTCGAGGTTTTAATACATGTTATGGTGAAAAAGTACATACAATAAAATCGTAGACCCCGTCATAGCTTTCAGCCAGATGACAATCATAAAACAATAAATATGCCAAAATTCTTTGATTAATGTCCATCTTTGAGTTTTGCGCCATCACCCACAGAAACAAATAATTTCATACAACCCTGTTCAACGAAACTTAGTAGGGTTGCTTGAAAGCGATATTCGTTTTCTATAAAAAAAAAAAAAACTGGAACGATAAGTTATCTTTCGAATATAAGTATGTTTTAAGTTGCAAAAATGGCAAGTAAATCTGACAATATTTAATTATATAAAAGTACAATAAGTAAAGATAAATATAAAACTACTTTCGGCATATCTTTCACAATAAGTACTGAATTATAACAAAAATAATACGCATACATATATTACAGCATGGTTGTCATAATAATCTTTAAATTAGTAGCCAAAAGCATTTATCTACATAGGTAACTTTAAATCTTAAAAAATATATAAAGACGTAGTCTAGAATTGTGGAATTCTGGTATCTTGGTATGCTTTTGTTAATTGTTGATGTTTTGTATTACATTTAATAAAAAAAATTATAACTGGCATTTTAATGGTATTTATTTTTTTTATTCTGTTCTAAATCGAATATTTACTAAGGAAAAACCAAATCATTATGAAATCTGGCCCACTGATCTAGAATGGTTTAATCAATTTTAAATTGTTGAGAAGCAGGACAGATATTAAAGGATGAAAAATAAGACATTATAAGAGAGTAACACAAGTAAATAACTATAATAAATATACGGGGTGTTTTCTAAGTTATGTAGAAAACTTCAGGAGTCCGGAAATGATTCCCTTCAGAGTTATGGGGCCTTTAAAGAAAAATGAAAGATTTTGGCATATTTTTAAAATAGCTGGACTTGCAGCGGTCATATTTTGCATGTGACCAATAGTTGTTGAAGGTTATAACACACAACTCTATTTAATTTGGACATAATAGGTTTACTCATATTCTAAAGGTGGGTTTACAGGGAACCCCGAGAAAACCACGGAAGGTTTTTCTAACACAACTTTTTTTTTCGTTTGGACCAATTTGAAAATTGAAAGGAAATGTGACAGGGCATTTAAAAGGAAAGTTTTTTGGTATCTTGCAAAAAAAACGATAAAAACCGAAGTATGGTGCCCTTTTTTATTGCTATCGTCTCGGTATTTTAAAAACGCCACCATATATCCGTGCCCTAACCATGATTCGATTTTGGGACCATTTGGTTTCAAGCCTAACGTATAAGCACTGGGCCATTGAGCCGACTTTTAGAGAGTTTTAAAAATATTTTAGTGGTTGAAATTGGATATTTTATTTTAATATTAGTTAAGAAAAGGTCATTTCAATTTCAATTGCTTTAATTGTTTCGCATAAGTTTATTCTGCCGAACAAACCGAACAATGGAATTTTCTATCGATAATCAGGGTTAGTAATGTGAAGAAGGGAACGTTCCCATTATACTCCCGAGAACGTTTGCGAATGTTTGCGCAGGAAAAACGTTCGTGTGTGAATGTTCTCCTCAGAGAACATTGAGAACGATTTGAGAATATTTAGCAAGTTCTCAAGCATGACCACCGTATTGTTAGTAAGAAATTTGTGAATTTTCGGATTTTTTTCATTAATACTCATTTATTCTTGTTCATGTTCGTTTGTGTTCCGAGAACATTCTCCAAAAGCATTTCACATCACTAATTAGAGTTACTGATTTGTAAGTTTTAGTTTCTCAGAATTAAAAATCATATATTTTTAACTATGCTGGAACCTAATACAATTTTAATTAAAATAATTTGATTAAATCTTTTCCAAGCGGTGAATAGACGGAAAAGATTATAATAGAATAGCTGTCCAGATCCTCTCTTTTAAATTCTATTGATTTTTGCCGTGAAATATATAAAATGCAGTCTTATTCTTAACTCTTAAATTTTTAATTTGTACATGTCAACGCAATAAATTTAATTTAAATAAATTGAATAATACGTGCGCTATTGGTAACAAAAATATTTTGACCGAAAAATTTCAGAAAACAATACATGGCATGGGTACCTATCATACTTTTTTCGTCCTGAATTCTATAATAAAATTTCAAACAATATTAAACAATAATAGATTTTCAAAATAAAACTCATCAAAAATAAATAATTACATTTTATGACTAATTTCAAAAAATGATATGATATAATTGTTGAATATATTTCCCAATTATTTAGATAACATACGAGTATTTTTTTATATTAGTCACACAATGTTCATATACAGATATTTCATATTATGAATAAATTCTTTGCTGCTACTTCGGTTCTGGTCTCTGTGAGTCACATTTTTAAAAATAAATTGTAGGAAATGTTTCAATTATAGGCATCCACTTGCGTAGACACGTAAAATAAATATTTAACCTTGTTCCTTAAAAATGGTTGATGACAGACAAATACTTCTGGTAAACATTAAGATAGTATTCTTGTTTACTTTTTTACCTACTTGGGAACTTATTATTTCAGATATGAAATAATCCTCTTAAGGACAATATAAGACATCTGATGAAACATCTAGAGGAACAGTCATCTAGATTTTTAATAAAAATTTTGTTAATTTTACGAATAATAATAATAATAATAATAATAATAACCTGCTGAGAAAAACATCACCTTGAAGGAGGAGGAGAAACGGACCAAATATCGCGATCTCCGGTACGAGCTCCAAGTGCTGTACCCAGGCTACTCGGTCAAAATGGTCGTCCTTATTATCGGTGTACTCGGAGGGATAAAGCCTACGCTGCTCTCGGAACTGAAGATCATACCGGCCTGCCAAAAACCAGCCGAGTGGCTGGCAGGTCAAATGCAGAAGGCGGTCATTCTGGGTTCTCTCCGTCTGCTTAGGGCTCACGATTCTGGTATCTACAGTCACTAACCCTGCGGGATGCGGGGAGTGGCTGTAGTTGATGCGCCGGCGCGACTCCCGTGAGGCGTCGGAGGCCACGGGAGGACTGACCGGCATCGGATATTCCGAAAAAAAAAAAAAAAAAAAAAAAATAATAATATGGCATGGCAGAGTAGCTCTGAGTATGGCATGTAACATACTCAGGAGCTCAGATCCCCTCTTGCGGCTCGTAAAACATCACGAAACTGTAGGAGTGGGAGCAGGATTGTTCAAGGTAGCAAAAAGAGCCGCAGATGAACTCGGTCTCGCATTTGACATCAGGCGAGGAGGCCGGCGAGGTGCTGATGTTGAGTCAGTCACCGAACTTCAGCCAAATCGTCTGAAAGCCCGAATCAGAGCTGCCGAACAGGAAAATCTGTTTCGGCAGCACGTCGATAAACCCCAGCATGGTGTCTTCTATAAGAACATAGAAACACAGGGTTTATCGACCAGGCTGACCTTCTCCTTTCTAAGGTCAGCAGGGCTTAAGTCGGAGACCGAGGGATTCATTATGGCCTGCCAAGATGGTGTTATCAACACCTTGGTCTACCGTAGCCGCGCGTGGCGTGTAGAGGTTCCTGATATCAACTGCAGGACCTGCCATCAGGCGCCGGAATCGCTCATGCACCTACTGTCTGCATGTCCCGTATATGCGATTTCGGCCTACATCCACCGGCATAACGCGGCGTTACGAGTGCTATACTACCATCTAAGGCACTCGTACGGGGTAGACCAGACACCAGTGCTGCCTTACGTCCCCGGAGATATTGAGTCCGTTGTCGAGAACGAGAAATGCCGGATTTACTGGAACTACTCGTTCCCGACTGTCAGGCTAATCCAAGCCAACAAGCCTGACATAGTCCTCCTCGACCATCAACTCAAGGTGATGTTTGTCATCGAGTTCTCGGCACCTGCGGAGAAAAATATCACCTTGAAGGAGGAGGAGAAACGGACCAAATATCGCGATCTCCGGTACGAGTTCTCGGGTTCTCTTCGTCTGCTTAGGGCACACGATTCTGGTATCTACAGTCACTAACCCTGCGGGATGTGGGGAGTGGCTGTAGTTGATGCGCCGGCGCGACTCCCGTTAGGTGTCGGAGGCTATAGGAGGACTGACCGGCATCGGGAAACCGAAAAAAAAAATATTTTAAAAATATTATATGGAAGTGCTGTATTGTACAGAAGAGTGTCCAATCAGATGTGAAAAAGTACAGTATATTAATATTTATAAAAGTACAGTTAATAGGTATAAAATTGAACATTATATTAATTACTTACCTCTTTTAGCTATGACGATTGAAATTGAAAGTAATATTAATCCAAAGATTATTTCCCAGCGAATAATCATTCTTGTAACATCTGAAAACAAACAGTATATAGATATATAGGATGTTTCTAAATTGCGGTCTATAAATATCTACTGGAGAAGATTCTATGTAAACAAAAAATAAGAATATAAAAATAGTTACATATAAATATCATACTTCTTAAGGGAGTTATGTATGATCTCTCGAACTGGATGAAGAAAAATTTGTTTTTATTTCTTATTTCAGGAACTCGTTGAGGGAACTCATTTTTTCTCATACGTTTTCAACGTTATCTTTACACTCACATTTTTTGGTAATTTAGTATCTAATTATGATTTTACGATTAAAGTTACATAAAAGTGGCACACCTGGTAAATAAGTTAAAAGTATTGTCTGAATGTTATTTGTGGCGTTCTCTAAATTTGTACTTTTCTTTCCTGGGACTACAATTACCCAATATGATACTGGAAAAATTTGTTTCGTATGATGCAATTCACGAAAAAATTAATTAATTGTTTCATTTCGGCTCAACTCCTTTGTGAATCCGAGGGTTACAGTTTTACGAAATATTGTTCAGTTCATAAACATGACATTGTTCTCAATTATGATACAATCCGATTTTAAAATGTTATGTAGGTGTTTCTTGCATAATCCATCGTTGAAATTACTCATCAATTCCAGTTTAAGCATTGGCTTTAAAAACTAATGAAATTTCTGAGGTAAACAAATATACAGATATATACACGTAATACACATACAGTTATGTATTCATAATCGTATATCACAAAAAAATATAATAAATCATCAAAATTTCTAAGTTATATATTTTTTTCATTTCATCATTTCAAATATATGAAGGACTTTAAAATTATTATCGCAATTGGTTTAAGTTTATATTTTGGGTTGGTCATTAAGAGCTAGTTAATCAGTTTATATCTTCCTCTATCTGGGAGATAATGCTCAAACGACTTTCCTTGGATATTATCTTATATTTAATAGTAATTTTACTTCAGCACTTAAAGGTAATTTGTACTTGTAATAAATAAACGAATTTGAAATTTTTTTTAATCACTTATTTTCATATTTTCACACAAGAGAATATAACTTTATCAAATATATTATTAAGTTTCAATAAATGATATAAGGAGTATTTTATAATGGTAAAAAAAGTTTATTATGCATCATAATTCAGGTTGAATAACCCTAAAGGATGATACACAATGGGTTGCAGTAAAACTTAAGACTTAAAACGTATTACGTAACCAACGCATGCCGTTTAATGAAGCAATACACAATGGGTTCCAGAAACTTAAGACGTAAAACTTAAGAGTTGGAATTTCCGACCGGTTCGATTTTTAAGTCTTTCGTCTTACGGAGAGCCAATCAAATTGACCTATTTTTTTGGTGAGAAAGAATTACCAACAAACGAATAAAATATTACCTGGAAACGGAAATGACCATTGTTGTACGGTGTACGACGAGTGTTGGGGGTTATATAAATCAAAATCTCTAATTTGTTCAGTCTTTTTAATATTTATCTCGATATTCTACTAAATATGCTAATATAAAAGTATTAGATAGCTTTCGTATTAAATAGCTAAATACTTTAAAACAAATTATTCTATTAAAACAACTACCTCAAAAGGTAAAATAGGCTTGCCTGCATGACACACATGATGAGAGTTAAAATTTCGCCATCCATTGTCTCCAACAAAAGTATTTTAAAATTTTGGGTTTAGAAAAATATTTGTTATGATATATTATTATCCAATCTGGAAAACTAAGGTTAATGTCCTGCTCCTATTTTGATGTTTCTGTCAATGTTTTTGATTGGCTACGTATAGCAGAGGGTTGTCCCTGCATGTTAAGTTTTTCATGCATTGTCTATGGGAGACAGTATTAAGTTTTAAGTTAGTTTTAAGTCTTAAGTCTTAAGTTTTACTGCAACCCATTCTGTATCAGACTTAAGTGTTTCTTAATGCTGACCAAGGGGAAACATATGGCTGATTCAAACTAAAGAGAACCTATGGTGAAAGGACAAAGCGAAAGGCTAGTTACTTCTTGCGCAGCGGGAGTCAGTTGAGAGATGAGGGTAGAGAAACTCAGGGTTGGCAAGTTTTCCTTTCAGGTAAGTGGCGGTCTTTTATGAGGTAGTGTTAGGGGTATTTTTGTAAGTACCTTTTTAGTTTTTGTTATACTTTTACTTATTAAATAAAATGATATTATAAATTGTCATACCTTACCACTATGTCTTATTTTATTCTCCTTCGCGATAACAACTAAACATACTTCTGTGTAGGCAAACGAGTTTTATATTTAAGTTTAAATATTTAATTGACTCTATATTAGTTTTAGATGTAATGCCCATCCCATACGCGCTCCTACTGTTTTTCAGTAGGGCGCGTATTAGATTAAAATTTAAAAAGAATCTTTTTGGAAAAGTACAAATATAAATTATAAATACTTTATAAATATATGTAGGGATATGAATTTTGTTTTATTAGAACAAAAATATCCAGTACCTACCTACGTAAAACTTAATAAAAAGGAGGCGCTTAAAATGTTTAATGTAAATGGTCGGTAAAATTAATCTTGGAATTAAATTTTGATTTTGGGAATGTGTATCGGCATTCTAATGAAACTGCAAATTAATTTTACAATTTTTTAACACCATACTTTTATTTTATATAGAATCGCCTTGACACAATAACTATACGACAATTAGTACTCCTAAATTAATAATTGCGGTAACTAAATAAACTTTAAATTTTAAATAAACAAGGGATTTTTAAACCATTATCGTATAGGGGTTCTAACTGCAATGGTTGGTGATCTTTATGCTTTATGCATTTTGCACGTTCTAACAACTCTTATATAACCACGTTGTGCTAGTTGGGAATGAGAAGCATTGCGTTCAAGTGTGCACTATCTTGGTCTTGTTAAATTTTACCGAAGTCCCACCAAAACAATACAAAGTCAGTATTTTGGATCTTTACAAAGGGTACAATTTCTGTAATAACTAGAAAAGGAATGTCTTATCTTAAAAACTATTTTTGTTCATGGAAGAAGAGGATATTATTAGAAAGGAGAGTATTTGAAACAAAGAGAGCGAGCAGTTTGTATTAAATGAAGCTAATGCTCTAAGTTTGAAGAACTATAAAATATATATCATGTTTAGGACAAACAATTTTGTTATGCCAAAAAAGGCAGTTTACTCAGTCAACTTACTGTTGATGCAATAGACTGCAAATAAACTAAAAATATATTAACATTATGTAACATGAATAAAACTTAAAACGGTTATAACATGTCATATAATTAACCATTCAACGCAACCCGCATTGATATTTCGACTCGGTGGAGTAATTGCCTAGAGC
Source organism: Rhamnusium bicolor (assembly GCA_029963845.1). Lineage (NCBI taxonomy): Eukaryota > Metazoa > Arthropoda > Insecta > Coleoptera > Cerambycidae > Rhamnusium > Rhamnusium bicolor. The sequence goes on from JANEYF010001991.1 coordinate 297,372, forward strand.
GCACGATGCCAATTGTGACTGATAATCTCTCCATTGTTGTTGCGGGTTCGAATTCCGCCACCGGCACTAGCAATGTCGGTAGAAATGGTTGTGTCCGCGTTTCTACATAAGTGTAACTCTCACCCGTGCAGCTTCGGTTTTGGATTCGGGGGTTGTCAGGTTTCTATAGTGGTGTTATTATTTATATAGTTATCCCACTTTTGTGTATACAATTTATATTCTTTAATTAGTAAATCACCCCATAACTTATAAATAGCATTTTAAATTTAATATGTATTTATTATTTAATTTGTTTATAATTTGATACATAGATACGTAATTACGACAAAATAACATTGCCTTCCCTCTCAAAATTACCATTAATGTAACGTTAATAATGTACAGAAATTTAATTTGAAAAAAATTAATTTGTTGAATTTCTGAAATGCGGATGTTTCATGAATCATATGTAACTAAACAACAGTAATAGTTTTCATTACCATAGTGGCAAGATTTTGTATACAAAGATAATTAGGCTTTGATATATAAATGCTATTGTCAAAAGAATGAAATTAGAATCCGCATTATAGCGGTTAAAATTATAACTCCTCTGCACTTACGGTATTTTCCTGTTTAAAATCACGATCATGACACTCTCAAAAAGTATTTTATTTAATAAGTTTAAGGAATAAAAGTGTATCAACAACAGATCATTCTAGTGAAAAGGCAGAAAATATAAAAACTGCAAAAATTATAACCTATGCTATGAATACTAAAATGATGGTATAAAATTATTTCTACAGCATCAAATTTTATCTATAATTTTCTATATTTATTTATAAATGTTTTGAAATGTTTCTTAAAATGTTTTCTTAACTGCCTCTCAAGTCACCGAAGTAACTCCCAGAAAATTCTAAGATTTTGTGTTGGGAAAGAGAGACAGAGCCCTACAGTTTCTTGTGGAGTCCGAACTAAATTTAGGACATCGACAGTTCTCTCTCATCTTAATCCGAAACAAATTACAAATAAAAGTTTCTAACTTGCTCCGGGATGGATTCGAACCATCGATATTCGATGCTGAGTAAATAGCTATAAGCGCTTTACCCAATCGGTTACGATGCCACATTGTTATCATTTGAACACTCACTTTATTCACAATAAATTTGATTTCATTTACATATTCGTTATAAACACCCTGTATATTTACAAGTCATTAAAACCAAAATTGAGTCATTTTGAATCAATCAGTTGTGTTTAATGTACATAAAGATTTTTATAATTTTTTTTTGTAATTACCATTCATTGTAAACATTAATTGTAACCATTAATTATAACCAATAAGACAAGCAAGGAAATTAAAATAACTAAAAAAATCAAACAAGTCCAACTACAAAATGTAACGGACAAAATTAATTTAATTGTTGGTTTAACCACAACCAGTCATGCAAAAATTTCCTGTTTCTTTAAACTTTGTCACAATAATTGTTTGTTGTTATTCTTCAGGTGATGAATATTTATAAAATAAATATTTATGAAATAATACTTCGCTAAAAAATACACTGTATTTTATATATAAAAAAAACTGGGGCCATAACTCGGATACCAACCCTTATTTACATGACTACTAAATTTAACAATCAAAATTTGCACTCTTATACCTTAGAACGTGCACTATCTTTTGAAAGAAAAGTGTTCTGTATAAAAAGTTTTATTACCCCATTTCAAAAATGCAAAAAATTTTACAGGGTTAAAAACTTTAAACGGGAATGTGAAACTGTATTTTTCTTTTTACAGAAAAATGTCATAAAGAAATGTTCGTAACTAATCAACGCTGGCATAGTTGACTAAAGCGCGTGATGACAAGCTTGATAAGAAATCTATCTATCGTAGCTGCTGGTTCGAATCCCGCCATTGGCACTGCATTATCGGTGAGAATGGTTGTATGTCCACGTTTTTCTAGTGGATAAGTACAAGCCCTTTCTAGACAGCTCCGGCTTTGGATTTAGGAGGTTGTCTAATTTCTGTGGTGTTCATTATTATTATTCTTCTTCTTATTATTATATAACAACGGCGGTTCGTGGGTCAAAAGATAGGGAGGTCAATTAGAAAAGTTTACTGTATTACCTACCTTTTAAAGTGATTTAAATTCCAAGTCGATCCTCCGGTCTTTTTGAGATGCAAAGTGGTCAATTACTTTTTCATTAAAATCTTTTACCTTCTTTATTAATGCCCTTTCTATGGTAAGCATAGCTAAAGAAAATAACCTTTCCTGACCCATGGTATTTCTTAAAAATGTCTTTATTGTTTTCAAGGTGGAAAAACAACGTTCACTTTCGACGGTAGTCATAGAGAGAGTACACAGGATTTTTAACAGTTTGACACATTCAGAAAAAGTACTGCACAAATTATTGTTAATAAAAAGCTGTAACAAAGCAACTGCACCTTCACTATTGGAAAAATCTACTCGGCTATATAATACTTCTAATTCAGTTTTAGGTTTCAAATGATTTATGACTGGATACTCCGTTTTAACTAATTTAAACATATCTTGAGGAAAGTTTTTTTCATAATCTTTAAATCGATCTGCGTGAAATAACTGAGACACTGCTAAATGATTACTGAAGCCAAACCTGTTTTTGATCTCAGATGTAATTTTATCACAAACTTCTAATGAAATTCTCCCTTTTGATTCTTCCGTTTTAGATCTCTGGGCAGACTGCATGGATTCTCCTCCAAATAGTTATTCAAAATTTTATTTCTGATGTCTTCAATTTTACTATTAAAAACGCCAATACACTTATTTACTGTTATGACATCGATATTACATTCTGTAATTGATTGAACAATATATCACAATGAGGCATAACTAAATGAAAAAAATTTAACCAGTAAAGAAAATGTTCATTTTGTAAGTAGTTTTTTAAACCAATAGCTTAGTTTAGAGTGTTGTTTTCTGATTCATTATCAATGATTTTTTTCTAAACAATCTAATAATTCTGTTCGATAGGTATAAACAGTCTCTATGCACTTTGTATTAAAATTCCATCGTGTTGGAGCCGCTTTAGGTAATCTCACCTTAACAACATTATCTAACACGGCTGTTCTTTTTGGAGATTTTCCAAAGAATGAAGAAAAGCTATGTAAATTAGCAAAAAAAAAATTTTATGCTTTTATCCTAACTTGATGCTTTTTGTAAAATTAAATTTAGTTAATGAGCGTAACAATGAATAAAATTTGCTAAGGGATAACTTTTTTTAATGAGAAATACCTATTAACTTCTTTTTTCTTATCAAGAGATGTTTGCTTTATCGTCATATTAGGTTTTGGACGGCCACCACCTTTGAATTTCACTCGGTCTTCATAACCCAACTTATGTCCATCTTTCAGTTTTAATATATTTTGTACAACACTCATATTCAATAGTAAACACCAAAAACACTGTTTTACTTAATATCACGACAAGTAGAGATTTACTCATAAAATGTTCACAAATAAAAACATTAAAAACAACGCGACAGAATTTACCGACCAACGCGTATCTGGTCAGCATTAAGACTGCTGACTGGCGACTGCTCTACTAAACTTCGTGCGTTACCGTGTCAGGGTCGTCAGGGACATTGTCCCCGCCAGTGTTTTCTGTCTCTTTTGCTTTCTGACGATTCGCGCATAAGTCTATTTCACTTTAATTCGTTGTAAATTCGGTCCGTAGCTCGCTTTGAGGATACGTTGTGGATTGACCCAAGATTTTTAAATTCTATAAATGAATAGTGTAATGATCTAGATATTTGAATAGTATTGTGCATAGAATGAACTAGAAACTTTAATATATTTTTTAAGAATATTAAAAATATATATATTATATATTTTTAAACTTCAGAAAATAAATAGCTCTATTTTTTTATTTGTATGTGGGAGGTCATTGACCAAATGACCCTACAGAAGAACCGCCAGTATTATATAACAAGCTTAAATACAGAATTTCACGAAAAAATAAGAAATAATGACACCAATATTTTCAAGTTTGTTTTAAAAAATTTTGTATTTAGACTTGCTATAATAATATGATTACCTACTAACAATTACCAATTAACAATTAGTTATAATTTTTAAAAATAATTGGAGGTGCAGTGGATTATCTAATCCAAAAAAGCCTAAGTATGTTGATTTAAAATTGTATAATTTTAAATCTATGTGCTAAATACATTTTTACGAGATACATTCAGTGATTTCTTGCTATGCTAAATTATAATGCCTTTAGCTATTATAAATTTGTTAATAAAGCTGTTTAATCACATTCCAGATTTAACAATGAATATTTACACTGACATAATAAACTCAGGTCCTAATTATTACCTTTTCTAAACATTTTCTATTAATTAACATTAGACGGAATAAAACTTTCCTTAAGATGTTAGAAAGTTAAAAATACCAACTGATTAATTAAACTTATTGTTGCCATATGCCAATCAGAAAGTAAGTAAACTTTAAAATCATACCTAAAACCTACTATGTTTTTTGACATTTATTGTTAATAGGAAAAGTTTAAAGGCGATTTACAGATTTATGATGTCCACCTGACGGAACGGCATTATATTGCAGAAACATAAAGTGTGTCCGTAAAGTATGGAATAAATTCATTATTCAGAAGAAATATTAATATGAAAATTAAGTTTGTTTCATCCTTAATATCCTTGATGCTTTTTAAAACCTTATAGCGTAATATTCTAGATTTGCAACACTATTAAAATCAGTCTAAAGATTGCAAAAATATGCTTACATAATAAGCAAAATTTGACACTAATTATTATGTATTAAGAATACCAATGAGTATTGTTATACTGAAAAAGAAATCAAACAATAAGGAGTTGAAACAATAATGGAGCAGTTTATATTCCAAACAAGCATGTTTATGTTGGTATTATGAATGTAAAATACATGCTGTCTAAAGGCAAAGTTTTCTTTACATGGGTCATCCAAGTAAACCATGATATTATTTTTAAATAATTTATAACCAGGCGGCAGATTTATGTGCACGTTGCACTTTGTTTTTCACTTTTTTCTATCTTGCTAAATTTGATATAGTTACTTAATGGACTGTATAATTAACTTTTTAAAATTATTTTTATAAACGTATTTTTTATGAATTTTGTACGAAATGCATGTGCAAAATTTTATTACTAAGAATAAATAATAAATCCTTTCTCTTCCAACTTTCATCAGTCGTCATCAGTAACGAAATTTAGTAGCTAATCTTCGGATATCGGCGAATCACGATGTTAAAAACGGAGCTGGTGCAAGGGAATATTTGTTATAATTTATATACCAATTAAAACCAAATATTTTTTGAACTAGTACTGCAAACTAATATCTTTGAGTGGCTCACCTTTTAGTGTAGAGGATCTACAAATCACTAGTGGAGGTAGTAAAGTGAAAGTATATTGGCACTAGCAGTTTACACCAATAATTTTATTCACAGTTATTGCTGTGGTATTATTATTTACAAGCGAAGCAATTAAAAGTTGCTTTATATGTTCTGCTGTTAAAATCCGTCGCGACTCATTTATGTGTTGAAAACATTCAATCTTAATAGGTGTTATTACCATATTTATTTGAGGCTTAAACAATTCACTTCTTTGTTCTGTAGTAGGTCTACTAATCGATGAACTGTGACAAAACCAGGATTGTTGTGTAAAACACTTTCTAGTTTATTGTTTATGTGTTCAGCTATGTCTAATAAAATTGTCGAAGACCAAACACTACATTCATCGCATCGATTATGGTAAATTCTCATGTTTTTGGTCAACGTTCAAGTTTCTCTATAACGAGAGGGATTCATGAAAAGCTTGAATATATAAATTCTAAATCTTTTTGGACACTGGAATTGACAATATCTTTTTGCGTATTTGCAATAGCAACTGTTTCTTTAGCATCCAATTGTAGTATGACTTTTTTTATATCGTCAAAGTTTCTAAGTGCACCATGTTGTCAGTATAGGATGTGGAGATAGTAGAGTATTGGGTAGAATTTCGTGAAAAAAATCACATACAAAATATGTACCTACGTAGCCCTGCAACGGTGGGGAGGTATTGTCTGGCTACGAGAATAATGCCCGATGGACATGCCATCCATCCCTTCGGCGGCGCCACTTCTTGAGGAGCCTCTGGGCCATTTCTTGTAGGAGCCTTTTCGGGGCCCGTCTGAGGGCCGGAGGGCTCCTCTACTGACCTTCAAACCAAAGGCTCTTAGGCTCCCCCGCGGACGGACATGCCATCGGGGACGCCACTTTATGGGGCTCTCACGATGGACATGCCATCCAACTCTTCGTGAGCGCCACTTCCGGTGAAGAACCCGCGTTGATATACTACTTATTAGTAGTGAGTAAATTTTATGGACATCGTAGCCGAAGGGGTACCTACATGGTAGCGAAAATTGATAGCTCGATTCCACCTTGGGATTAATTGAAAATTTTTTTGAAATATATTTTCGACTCAGATGAGGTATGGAACTGTTGATGCCTTGGATGTGGCTCGGACTACACAATAAACTGTAGTGCATCGTTTATCTATACCTAATACATATACTTTGTTGTTTGGATCTTTGCACGTACGTCAGAATTAGAAGCTGTATGAAGTAAATAAATTGAAGGTCAACTTTACTTTTGAGCAGTATAATATCTAATTTTCCGTGGGTTACTTCGCTTTGGATAGGAAAACATTTTTAAGTTCTGATTCTGAAGGTATGTTTATTGTGTTTTGGCATTTTGCTAGTCCTGTGCTGTCTCATGTTTTTCCTTCCTTTTATCTTTTCTCGCTGTGCCTACATGTCTTATCGTGGTGTTGTAATACTTATATGTTGTCTTCATATCCTCTGTATTTACGGTTGTGTTGTATTATGCTCAAAAGTTTAAATTGAACTCCATTAATATCAAACACCATTAATTGTAATTATTGGAAAGAGTAGGCACACTTTACTGATTTCTCTTAACATACTTTTTATATAATACGCAGTTTTCTTCAGAATGAGTATTTTTCACTACTGCTTGACCACTGTTGTTATCAAACTTGACGCTGTGTTAGGCCATTCACAGTAAGCACTAGACAATGACCGATGGCGAATTCTTGCTATGTATAATTCAGCTTTCGTTGTAAGTTTTTTATTTGAAACTGATGTTCAAGTTAGAAAGTTGCCAATTATAGTTTTATTATAACGTTCTGTGAATTTATTAATAATTTCTTTAATAAAACTTAATAATTTAACAGTATACCATACCAGCAACTACTGTTAAACAAAGTCATTTATAGATGCAATGGTGAAAGCTAAACAGTAATTACATCATTTAAAAAATATATAACATTGCGTTTTATTTTAATGTCAAATTACAATTATTTTTGGGAATCTCAGGTTATAATCTGTATTACTAGGTAAGCGGTTTTTTTATTTTTATCCATGATTTTAAACGTTTTTCCGAGTATTTTATGTAATTTTTTACAAAAATTGTAGATTGCTTTTGTATAAAATAAATATTCTTGTTAACTTTACAATAATTAAAATTATAAATTTTTAGGTGATAACATTTAAATGCGTCTAAACACATCTCCATTATAAAATATCTCAATTATTATTTTATTTTTTTAGATTAAATATTAATTCGTTTGTTAAATTACATCAGATTTAGAAACCAATTATGGCAACAATCATTTCTTTCTGTATTACTTTCTTGTACTTAATTATAAGGATGTATTGTACTCGTGATTTTTTTCGACCTCGATATTTTGATTGATATATACGTTTTGACCCTCCTGGATCCATTCTTACCATTTTCCGATTGATGTCTGTCGATGCGTGTGTCTGTGTGTGTGTGTGGATAGGTGTGTGTGGATAGGCGTGTGTGAATAGGTGTGTGTGGATGGGTGTGTGTGGATAGGTGTGTGTGGATAGGTGTGTGTGGATAGGTGTGTGTGGATAGGTGTGTGTGAATAGGTGTGTGTCGATAGGTGTGTGTGAATAGGTGTATGTGGATAGGTGTGTATATGTGTGTGTGTGCGTGCGTGCGTGCGTGTTTGTGTCTGTCCACGATAACTCAAAAGATATTAATGGGAGACTTCCCAAATTTGACAGCTAAGATTTTCAACAACATTTTAGGTGACACATTAAATTTGGTGAATGAAAATTAAAAATTTTTATTGCATATCTGGACGAATCTCGACGAATTATAATGAAAAAACATGGAAAAAAGCTGTCGGCACATCTGTTGTATCGTGATAGCAGCCACAGTTTTTGAGATAAAGCATTCAAATTTGGTACACATGTTCTAAAGCCCAAAGACAATGATAAATTCGGTGATGAGCAAAATTAGCCAGCTGAAAGGATGTCCACGTGACGTAAACATTTTTGTATTTGTTTTTACAAAAAAAATATATTCTTGATGAAAGATTTTAAATTATGTCTACATATCAAGACAATAAACTATATTTTCCAAGTATTTAAATAATGCTGATGCAAACTGAAATTTTTTACACATTTGACGTTATAAAATGGGGTTAGGATAAATTTAACAGTTTGACATTTGAAATGTCTAAGTTAGTTAGAAAAATGTCAATGTCGATAAGAAGAAATTATTAAAATATATTACATGAATTATTATTGACAGTATCGAACGACGCTGATAACTAATTATTTAAACATTTTAATGAAATATTTCAAGGTACGCGATTAAAATGTAATTAAAGTAAGTGAAGAATTAACTAGAATGATTTTTTTAGATCAAGATGACATATACTGGTATAAGAAAATTATGTGCTGGCTACATTAGATATTTTTTTATATAGTTTTAGAAAATATAATGTATAATACACATGTATAAGTATACTCCTATTTGGTACTTTGAGTACAATTACAAAATAAAAATACGCAATTAGTGAGAAAATATTTGTTGAATCCTTAAATCGATTATTTATGTTATTATTCGATTTGGACAAAAAAAACGCGTTCTCTACGGACTGTGAAGTTTAGCATTCATCTTTAATTAGCAAATTAAAAATGTTAACGAATTTCTGTATGTTTTATTTAATAGAATAAACAGGAATACTGTTAGGTGTCACGCTATTTAATTTAACAATAAGCTTTTTAGGGAAACAACTGCAAGGACAACAAAAAAATGGACAACATTAGTTAAAAATATATGAAGGTTCTTTGAATTATATGGGCAAGCTGTTACAAATGAGGAAAGGGTTCTCTTTTTTTACCTAAAAAGCAACCGGCCTGAGGTTAAGGTTGCGTTTTCATCACATAAATCTATAATTTTTTCTGTTCATGATAACCAAAGAGTAAAACAATTAATATATTTTTTCTGCAATTGCTAGAAAGTTAACTGTTTCTAGTAAATTTTTTGTGTGGAAAATACATCATTTCTAGCCCGGAAAGTAACATAAGGGATTGGAAAGTATTTTCCGACATCTTATATCACTTTTGTTTGACAACAATAGGGTAGGTACTATTGCGCCCGAAAAAAATTAATCGATTTTTTATCAAGTAGTAGGTTTTTTTTCAAAAAAAAACGTCTGTTTTGTAATTTTACGTCAGTCATGTCAATTAAATTATTTTGACAACAAATCATTGGTTGGGTATCACAATGACATTGACACTAATAAAAATAATAAAATATATTACGATTGATGCGACAGTAGTTAGAACCATATTTACAACAGGAAAATCAGTCGAGCACTTTTTTTCGGCCGCAATAGTATTTAATTTAAGCACTCTAGACAATAGACTCGCTGGCACACTTACGATATAGTGTAATTTATTTATTAGATACAAATTTTCAAACCGATATTTTGGATTTTATTTTTAATTCGGTTGAAAACAAAAGATCTATTGGGTTGCTCCCATTAAAAGTGACGCACACATAAAGTTGCCACCTGCGGCCATACTCATAGGTGCAGATAACTTGATATATGTATAGTTATTTACGTGGTGTATCTTACAAATCACCGAATGATAAGTTCAAGGAGCGACCTGGTTGTGTACGCGTCGAGTGTATGTATTAAATATAATGGTGTCGGGTACCCCCAAAGACATTTAACGCTTTGAAACATATTTGTAAGTATATAATTAAATTTTGTGATTTGAAATGTGAAGATACTCCGGTGTCTTGTATGAAATGTAAGGTTAATGTCGACACATATCTCCCATATATGTATGTGTGAATATATATATATATATATATATATATATATATATATATATATATATATATATATATATATATATATATATATATATATATATATATATATATATATATATATATATATATATATATATATATATATATATATATATATATATATATATATATATATATATATATATATATATATATATATATATATATATAGTGGTGAGAGGTATGAAACTTCTCATATGGTCTGAATGCTACTATCCAACCGACATCATCGATGTCTCTGTGGCGGATAGCGACTTGCATCACAGCAAGTACCGAGAGCGGCGACCCCTAGCCCAGGTGGACTAAACTAATGTGATTAAATATGATTTGAAGGAAACAACTACTCAGCGGGCAAATACCCCGACCTGCATTGAATGACACCTTCAAATCATGATAGATCGATAGCCAATATCATTTGTCAATTTCTAACCAGACATAGATCGATTTCGAACTTATTTGTTCTCTTTAGTATGCCATAGGTTATGGAACAGACAAATGATAGTAGCCAACCTGCTAGTTATATACTAACTATGGTGAAGTGAATAGTGGTGAGAGGTATGAAACTTCTCATGGGTTTAGTGATGGCAATTATCAAAAAAATCGAGTGGTTAACGGCATCAACAGTTAGAAACAAATTATATTGTTGGAAATGTTTGTTATCTACTAATGATAAATCCTCAATTTGGGGCAAGACCGGATTTAATAATTTGCAAAATTTGTCGCAAGGTTAAGAAAGCCATAAAAAATTTCAAGAGCATATTTCATCTTGCATTAAATTCGAAGTGTTGTGTAAACAAAATATTGTAAATTTCTTGGATTCTACGTATAAAAGAGAAATAGAAAATTTTAATGAAAAAGTCCGTGAAAATAGGGAAATATTAAAGAGATTAATTGATGCCGTTATATATTTATCTTCTCAAGAAAATTCTTTTCGAGGACATGATGAAAAACGCGATTCGTATAATAAAGGAAATTTCAAGGAGCTGATAGATTTTTTAAAAACGTATATATGATCCAAAATTAGAGAACTTTTTGAATAACGCCACTGTTTTTTTCCGGGACGTCTAAATCAATTCAAAATGACCTAAGTGAAAGTGTTAGATTCATTATTAAAGGCGAAATTTATGAAGAACTACATAATTGCGAATTTTTTTCGTGGCAGATTGATGAAACGACGGACATTACTTGTAAATCTGAACCGTAATTTTTAGATATGTAATGCACGTAGAAGTTGTTAAAAGGTTTGTTGATTTTTTGATGTGAGTAGTGAAAGAAACGCGGACAGTTTATTTAAATTATTAATCGACGAATTTGGTTAATTTGATTTGAAAAACAAATTAGTTGCACAAACCTATGACGGCGCTGCGGTTATGTCAGGACATCTTAATGGACTCCAAACTAAAATAAAAGATATTGCTCCTCAAGCTTACTTCACTCACTGTTACGAACACACATTAAATTTGGTTTTGAGTAAAGCCCGTAACGGAATTAAAGAAGTTAGAATATTTTTTTGAAATATTACTGGTTCTTCGTCATTTTTTTCAAAATCTAGTAAACGATCTGATATTTTAAATAGAATTATGGAACATAGAATACCGAATAATGCTCCCACTCGTTGAAATTTTTCATCTTGAGTTGTTTTCACTGTTGACACATACAGGAAAAACTTATTGACGTTTTTAATTTTATTTAGGAAAGTGAAGACTTTTTAAATGACGATCAGACTTTAAGAACAGCTTTCGGATTAAAATCGTTATTGTTGGATAAAAACCTCATATTTTTTCTAAAGGTTTTTAAAATGATTTTTGAGCAAATTGATGTTCAAATTTTACAGAATAAATTAACTGATATACCTAATATATCCTAAAAATAGACTTAATTCACTTATATGTAAATTAAAAGAATTTCGCAATAAAAAAATACATTTCAATACTTTATATAATGTTTTTTTAGAAAGTATTGAGGAATTAGATGATGAGCCACATTATAAAAAAAAAGAGAGACAACATAATATAACTTTGACACGACAGACATACATTACAAACAAATTTTTACAGAAATTTTGGACACCATTATAGTTCAGATTGAAATTAAGACTTTTCGATTTAAATATTTTGCAATGTTTTGATTTAGTAAATCCCAATAATTTTATAATGTTTTCTAAATCATTTCCTAACAGTCTACTGGACAAATTAATGGACCAGTATCCCCTTTTTAACCTATGTGTGTTGAATTCTGACCAGCAACTTCTAGCAAATTTAAAATCGCCTTAAGAAATGCTTACTTTTATATATAATAATAATTTAAAAAGCTATCTCTCCGAACTGTACAAACTTTTATCTTTTGTGTCAAGAATTCCGAGAACCTCAGCTTCTGTAGAATGATCGTTTTCAGCACTCAAACGCATAATAACATTTACTAGAAACACAATAGCTCAAGACCGCCTGTCAAATATATCCCTTATTTCAAAAGAAAACCGTTATTTGTCATAGTTGAAGAAACATGATTTATTTTCATTTTATGAAGAAGTAAACAACCATTTTGCTAGTTCTGAAAATCGCAGGTTACCACTGATGTATAAAATATTTAGACTTTACACCAAAGATATAGTTAGTTATTATTTTAGAAGAAATATTTATTTACGTTTTTTATTTTTTAGAAAATATTTTTTACCTATGTAACTTCTTTTTCAAAACTATTTTAATTTTTATTAAAAGTAATAATTTTACACTCTGGCAGTGATAATGAATACAATTTTTTGTTTGTAGAAAAACACTTTTATTTATAAATTTTTTTCCAAAACTATTTTGATTTTTATTAGAAGTTATAATTTAATTATAAGTGGGACAGAGTAACCTTAACTCTGGCGATCAACCCACGACAAAAAAATTTAATACGTCGTTGTACTACCTCAAGGGTGGTGGGGAAACGTGCAAATTGTAATCATATTGAAATTTAGTTGCCTATTAAATTTCAAGCCTCCTCTGTGGACAATATCACGAGCCGCCAGTGAAAAGTATGCAGTTTTATACCTATAGGTAAACAAAGGCAACACAAATGCGTTATTACTGGGAACGTACATGTGATGCTTCCTATTGAAAGTGGCCGCCGTTGGGCTCTACATAGTAATAATATAGAAATCTGTAAATAACAAAAAATTATTGTTATACCTACATCTTCGAGTAAAAGACAGTTTTTCAATTTGACCATATTTTAATTACACCTAGACGCAACTACTGTTTTCACGATAACTTGAAATTACTAGCGTAAATTTTTATTTGAATTCTTATCACATGTTTTAAACATAAATGGAATATTATGTCGCAAACATGAATTTGTGTTAGAAATACTGGCAGGTAATCAAGCCACCAAAAATTACCGATAAAGCCTAGCGATAAGTGAATATATGAAATGTAATTTTTCTGTTTACTCTGACAGGTATATTATAGACTGGCTGTTTTCAATTCTTAATTATTTTAATTTGTTATGTATTTAAACCTAATTTAAAGGCACCTTACAATAATACAATCAAATAAGTGCATTATACACAAAAGTATTCATTTATACATGTAGGTTCAGCTTGTTTTCTGATTCACTGTTGTATTCTCTCAAATTCTATTAATGAAAATCAATAACTAACAGTTCTGTTGGAAGATATTTTTAAATAATTCAGTATTTGCCAGTTTATTTTTATTTAATTTTGGCAGAATAATTATGTATTATTTTTAGCAAATCAGAAACTGATATAACTTTTTAGAGATAAAAAACACCACATAAATTAGACAATCCCCAAACCAAAAACGAAGCTGCTCGGACAGGGGTTACACAGTTGAAAAAAACGCAGACACACACAACCAAACCCTTCGACTTTGCCAGAATCGAAACCGGGATTTGAACCCGAGAGTCAGTAAACCAGTTACGTATGTCACTTAACGCCCTGGCCCACTGCGCTACCGAGCTCGGTTTGTGTAAAATGTAAAAATAATTTTTTCTTATCACTACTGTATGATTGAAAAGTGACCCTTATGTGTTTACACCAAATTTAATTATCTCGTAGGTGAAATATGGGCCCTAAAGTTTATGTGGACCATCGGGCATAATTATTGTACAAAAATATCTAAATTGAATTTAACAATTATATAAAAAGTAGCATTTTTTAAGAGGCAATTCCTGGAGGGGCAAAACATATTTTGGATAATAACAATATGTAGTAAGTTAGATGAAGCAAACAGTGCCATGTGCAAAATTCATTTTACAAATGATAACTTATAGGACTCTCATGAGAATTGTTTATAAAACTATTTATAAATCTATATTCCCGTGAGAGGAAGAGTCTAAGAAATCCAAAAAGGGACCAAATAATAACTCTCTGCAAAAGGTTGTCAAAGCTAAGTGTTTAAATTTATTATAAAACATCTTACTTATAAAGACCTTAAGAGAGTTAGCTCTGTATAAACTTGAAGAGCTTGATAAAACCCGATAAAACCTATAATAAGAGCATTTGGTCATTTTATTAAACCTAATGTCATGAATAGCTAATTTGCTCTTGAATAGTGATAGTTATAAAACTGTTTCATTTAAAAAAATTGTTCCCAACTCTATTTTAAATCATTGTTACCTATAGTATAGCAAAGGTGTTTTGCACATTATAGGAGACATATACTTTGTTCTTTGGATCTTTGCGTGTGTCAAATTAATTACGAACTGCGTCCGCAGTAATACTTGTATTGTTCTCCAGTATACACCACTGCAACAAGTAAAGTTGACCAATTTATTTACTTCATATCGTTTGTAATTGTGACGTATGCGCAAAGATCCAAACAACAAAGTATATACTGGAAGTTTTGTGTTATTTTATATCTCCTGAGTACGTTTTTAGCAAGTGGTTAAATGCGGTTTGTATATTCTTAAAATTTTCAAACGACAGTCACTTTACGTTATAAAAAGCCATTGTGGCAAATTTTGCACAACATTTTAGACATTTTAATTGTTTAAAATAATATACATTTTATTTGCCCAAAGATGTAATCACAATGATTTTGTCGGAAACGTGTTCTAACAAATTCAGAAACAAGTTTATTTATTTTTACTCAACAATAATAGCTTCTTAAGCTTAATTTATTGTTAATTGTGACGTGCCCTCAAACTACATATTTTATTACCATTTACAATTAGTTTTGAGCAAATGTTTAAATGGTTTGCACAAATTGTGTAACATAGAAATTGTAATTTTAGAAATGTTTACTTACATACTAGAAATTAGAAACATTGTATGTATCATTTAAGAATCAATTTTGTGTAAATATGTTTTACAAGTGAAAAGGTTTAAATGCATAAGATTGTTTAAGAAACTCTCAGAATCTATATTTAAAAATTTTACACAAGCTTTAGAAACTAACTTAATCTGGTTAGACATTATTCTACAAGTGAAATAAAAATATTATATTTCTATGCAACCGCGTAATCCAAATTTGAAAATAATTCTATTCAGGTAATTTCTAAGTTTGTATAAAAATTTCAAATAAGGCACAAACTGTAATGAAGTAAGTAAATAATTTTATTTAATACCCACAGTTAAGTAAGTCGTTTTAAATCAAAAGAATGAAAATAATGTGGCAACATTAATACTTAAATTTTAACATTCTTATACACAAAATCATAACATTTCTTCTTCAATGTCTCTAGTTACAAGATAATTACTCCAAAACTATATTATTTATTTGCACAAATTGTTCCTGTCACCTTTTTTAAGATCAATTTGGAGTGTAATTTATAAAAAATTACATGGGATAAATGTCATAAAAATTTTTTCTCTGTGAGTGATCATCATCTTGACTACTACCTTTTTTTGTTTTAGTTCAGATTTTTTAGCTTTTGAAACAATCTCCTATAATGATGAATATGAAATATAAAACAAATGAGCTTCGCTAGCTAAGCTTTGCAATGAAACAAAAACAATTTTTTGTACAAGCACGAGTTCATGTTGAGGTTTATCAATGCTTAATTAATTGCAATTAGAAGATAAATTAAACTCAAATCGTTTAATTATTACAATACCGTACAATATGAGTCAATACAACACAAATAATCAAATACATCCTTTAGCGGTAAATTATTATTAAATAAAAGATAATATTCACTAAAACAACTTTATCATCTAGTTCTGCCCTTAAGTTTTTAAAATATGTAACAGCCACTATTAGATTAAAATGGTGAAATCGCAGTTGTAATTATGTATTTGTTATAATTAATATTATTCGTTTTTGATCTATTTTCGTTTTCTGCTATATTTTTTCTTTCTTTGGATATAGGTACATTGCTCTTAAAAACACCTACCTACCCACAAAGCTATGAGTTAATTTTTTATATTATGTTCAGTTTGTCTTCTGTTCCATCGTTGAATTCTCCAATTTCACAGGTAATGAAAATATAACTCAATTATCATTGAGGTGAGATCTAGATTTTAATGAAAAGTCTACTTTTGACTTATTAAAAATTTGGTAGTGTTTGGTGGCGGTGACTTCAATACCAACGCATGCGATATAATTTTAGTAATAGACACCATGTGTCTTAAAATAATTGGTTAATATGTTTTTACAGCGTTTTTGTATTAACAGTTTTTAAGAGGATTGTTGATATTTTCAAAAATTTTGTAATGAGGGTAAGATATATCGAAGAACATCATTGACCACCATTATTATATTAATCGCCATTTCTGCTTGCGATAATAGCAACGTATTATATGGTGTTGGAAAAAATAGGCATCACAGGGTTGTTAAACATCTTTATATATTATTTGTTAAAACGAAAATAAATTTGCACATAAAACAATCATTTAGTTTATGGATGTGCAGTTTCATTTTTGGAAATTAGACGTACTGTTTTCCAATTTTGTTCAAAAAATCAAAATCATAATTGTCTCGGAAAAAATAAAAAAGTTTCATGTGATAATTTGTTTTGCAAAATTGATGTCAACGTGAATAAAAGGGTTATTTTGAAAACTATTTACTTACAAAAATAATCCTATTAAAACTACACTTGTAGCAATTAAATTAAATAAAACACTACAACAGATCGTTCACTATAACAACTTTTATGCAATTAATTCTTGCCGATCGATAATCACTCTTCACAATGTACATATATATTCACAGATGACGGATAGAACTCGATTAAGTCGCTTCACAAGGAACAGCGGCTATGGACATACTGACTACTGACCGACTTTCGAAAGAGGCATTCCCAAACTCTTGGTGAGAGTCGAGCCATGACGTCACCATGCAGCCAACTAACTCGTTGCATCCGGGAGTCTTCTCCTTAGAATTCGTCATCTGGTTCAAAGGAAGTCTTCAGAAGCTATACTTGTTCCTTAGGAAAAGCTGTGGGTTGCAGGTCATATATCGCATATATAAGGTCTGATGCAGATCAGGACGCAAAATTAATAATTAATATTATTGTTATAGACATATTTTATTTTTTGACCTTTGACGTGTGTAAAAAACTTCCCAGCCATGGAATTATTTCATGTGTGGAAAAACCTAAGGACAGCTTGGGCGACATGTGTAAATTTATATCGATGAAAACTATCGTCAACATCATAAAACAAATATATTCAAACTAAAATTTCTTTTTTTGGCATGAGTTACAAAACAGTCATTGAAATCTTCTCAAAATCCTGAAATCTTTGAAATCACAACAAAGTTTCATTGACATCTTGAAATCTCATTGAATTTCCTGAAATCTTTTTAAAATCTCGGTTGAAATCTGGGTAATGATGAACTTCGTTCATCGCAGTTTGTAATGACTTGGGTAAAATCACAAAAATATATTCACTTCAAACTGGAAAATGCTCCTTATATAGACGAAGACTTTTTGTTTTTATGATTGGAATTTGTTTCTTTGTTAATTTCGAGACATATTATACACTCGAAAAAATTAGAATAGAAACCTTTTGTTTTGACATTGTATAACAATACGTATAACAATATTAGTGTTTTACATGTTTATTTTATTTTTCTCGTGCTTATTTCCACAAGAACAAAAGCATTCGTAAGCTTGAAAAAAAAATATTTAGATCTTTGGGGATGTGCATGGAATGAAGTTCTTTTTTGAAATTAATTCTTAAAATATCTAAAAATATAAATAGTCAGTGTCTTAATAACCTGCCTTTGCTGTATTTTTTACAGAAATGATACTTTACCTAACAAGAAAGTAGTTTCTGCTTAGCTGCCTCGGCCTACGTGATTTAAAAAAAAAATAAAAGTACACCCAAAATTACTTTTCAGATAAGCAGGGATGAACCCCTAAACGTGCAAAAAATAATTCTAAAATTTGTGGTCCATTTTACCTATTGTGAACTCAGTCTGGGAACACACTGCATGTAAGTACAATAGTCTACATGAGCATTTCAATTTTTATACAGGGTGGCCCACTGAAAATAATCCACCAGGATTTATGCCATTTTGACTAAACTTTAGGCAATTCACTTGAATATATCGAATTTGTTTTCGAGGACATTTAAATTCACTATTTTCACTGATACCACCTCAACCCCATAAACGGAAGTGATATTTAACTCCAATATTTCAAACGGCATTTTGCTTTTTAAATTGAGCTATTAGTTTCCGAGAAATTGCGTTCAATAGATTTAGTACCTAATAAAATAGATTACTTACGTGTCAGTTGATTAAATGAACGAAATATTCCCCACCAACTTCCATACAATAATAAAACTTTTGTTCAAAATGTTGTCAGACATTTTGCAGCATTTATGGAATAACAGTGTAGCCAGTGCTATTACTATAGTAACAAATCTATTACTTTAAGCCCTTGTCTATTATGCTATTACTCTCGAAGCAAAATATATTACGTCTTCCAATTTCTATTACTTTTCTATTACATTTCAGAGAAAAATAAATAAAATGCATATTTCATCGATTATAGTAATAAATATAAATATTTTTCAACTAAACTGAAAATTGGGTAGTTTTAGTTATTTCAACAACTATAATTGGCACTATAATTGTTTCGCAACCTTGAACCTAAAAATAAAATAAAAATAAAATGCACATCATCATATCATGTCTTCTCTCTCTATCAGCTGTCTAGCTTACTCTAGGTATATTTTCGCGACATACCGTGTGATTAGCGGTATGTGTTACTTTGTTACCGTATCATTTTTATGAGAACGGTAACATAGGGGAGTATGTAGTTACGTCACCAATTTTAGTTCAAATGTGATACCGCAACATACCTAGCTCCCGAGGTAGGTTAGCAGTGGTATGTATCTCTATCCTTGTTTGGCTTGACATTAGAACGAACTTCAAAATCGTAAATTAACGTAAATCAAATAATTGTATAAATATAAATACAAGTTGAAATAGAGGTAAATTGCAATGGAGATGACGTGTTGCTGACTGTTGACTTGGAAACGGCAAATGTATTGTTGAATGGTAAAAATATTAATCATTCTTTGGTTATTTCTATTAAGTGCCGAACGATTTCTCTTGAATAAATTTTTAAATGTTTAACCACGATTTAATAACCATTACGTTTTCGCGACACATGTTTACTATTTTGTCAGTATGTGGTGGAGCTACTTACCGCTTATATGTAATCCGGTTATGTCGCGAAAATACACCTAATGTGCTTCACACTGACCCTGGCCTGGCTGGATCTATGTCTGTTAGTATATTTTCACGACATACCGCGTTACATATAAGTGTCGAAATTTAACCCCCACCACATATCGACATAACAGTAAATGTGTGTCGCGAAAACCATAATGGTTATTAAATCGTGGTTATAGATATTTAAAAATTTGACCTAATCAGTTTGTTTTGAATGTTTTGCTGGAGTCACAAGAGGCAAATAATACTTAAAGGCTCTGTTAATCTTAATTTAAGAGAAATCGTTCGGCACTAAAGAGAAATAACCAAGGAAAGAATAATATTTTTACCATTTAACAATAAATTTCCGTTTCCAAGTTGACACTCAGCATCTCCTTTGTAATTACCTCTATTTCGACTTGTATTTATTATTATTTATTTATTTTTGATAAAGCAAACAGAAAAATTCTCATAAAATTCCTTTTATTAATGTGACCGGTTTCGTGAACAAGTAATTACTTCACATCATCAGACACAGGACTACAAAAAGAAAATGAGTATGGTGGTTACATACATACATAAATAAAATGTTAATAAGTTAACAAAACTTAAAAAACAGGAATACAGAAGACAATTATTCCATTTTTTACTAGTAAAAACTTATTGGTAAAAAATGTTTGATAAAATTTTGTGCAAGAAAGATTGAAATTATTATATTTAATTTCAATCTTTCTTGCACAAAATTTTATCAAACATTTTTTACCAATAAGTTTTTACTAGTAAAAAATGGAATAATTGTCTTCTGTATTCCTGTTTTTTAAGTTTTGTTAACTTATTAACATTTTATTTATGTATGTATGTAACCACCATACTCATTTTCTTTTTTGTAGTCCTGTGTTTGATGATGTGAAGTAATTACTTGTTCACGAAACCGGTCACATTAATAAAAAGGAATTTTATGAGAATTTTTCTGTTTGCTTTACCATGAATAATTACTCATATGGGATTAACCTACCTACGTTTATTTATTTTATTTATTTTTTTATTTAAATACAAAATCCAATAGGCAAGGGCTCAATTACAGGATTAGGTACATTGAAATTATGTATAGATAAATACACAATAAACAATTTTGAGTGTTACAAAAAATTTCTAAAAATTAATATATAATATATACGAACAAAACATATATAATTGTATATACACATATAAATATACACTTGTACATATACATACACATACATATACAGATAAATAAAGAATACAGTAGATTACAAAACATCAAGAGTTGTACGTAATCACTAAGGGTAACAGCAGTAGTAGTTTTTACCCTCAGAAAGGTATTTATGAATGGGTAAATCCGTACACTATTCAGCGTAGCCGCAATCAGTTTGTATTGTAAAATCACAGTGTTTACTTCACTGTTTACTAGTGAGCCTTGGGCCCAATATCTTAAAATTGTGGCAGGGTATTAAACGGCAGTCATTCGCTAGTTCTGATTGTCAGGTCGTAAACAGACTCTCTTATGAGATGCCGTGATTTAATTTGTTCTGCCAGAGGCATCGCATACAGGAAGCAAATGAATAAATAAGAGAAAGGCAAATCAGTTACAATATATAATATACCGGGTGTAACAGGATCATGGTACACCCCCTTTTTCTCCTTTAGGTTTGAAGATAATTTATCGAAATTTGGGATATCTAATATATATATAATAAGCGGTACTTTTTGACATACAAGTGATTTTCTTCCGGCGAAACCGGAGGTGACACTAACTGTCGATTTTGAAATGGATCACCCTGTATGTTATTACATTTTTGAATTTTGCATAATTTTCTGATCCAAGGATACAAAATAAGTGACACGTCAAACGTCAGTATTTTTTATAACATAATTTTTAGTTTTCCATTTGAGTGTGCCATGACGGTTCCGATTTATTTTAAATGACCCGTGTAATGCAAGAAAAATCGAATTCCCATCAAAAATACTAAATTACGTGATTTATGAGCTAATAAAGTTCATCAAAATGGTTTTTGGAGAAAAACTCAATTTTTTCAAATGGAACCATATTGGTACTGTAGTACCATTTATTAGTACTATTAATAAGGAATTTATTGATATGTCGTATAAAATGTGCGATAAATACAAACAAAATTACAGCTAAAGGAAAATAAGAAAATACATGTTTGTTCTAATTAAATGTTAAGAAGTAACTAACTAAGGTGGCTTTGAAAACATTGAAATATTTAGCTCGTCAAACATTTGTTGATTTACCGGTGTTTTTATTGTGTCTTAAAAAATTGTTTAAAATTCTTGTTAATTGTGTTCAAAATGCCGCAAATTTATACAAGAGATGAAAAAGTGGACATGTTAATTATTTATGGGGAATGTAGAAAAAAAATGCCGTTGCGGCTAGACACCTTTATGCCTAACGATATCCTGATAGAATGTCCAGCGAGAAATTACTTTAATCGTCTTGAAAATCAATTCCGAAGTGAGCTCAACAATGATCCCGAAGAAAATTTCATTCTGGACGAAGGAACCGAAATTAATGTTTTGGCTCGAGTAGAAGTTGATAAGACTGTTTCTTTAAGGCAAATTGGGTTTGAATTGGAAATCAGTCACCAAACAGTAAGCCGAATTTTGCACACATACCACTATAAATCTTTTTAAATACCAATTGCACCAGCACTTGTACGAAAATGATTACAAACGTAGGATGGAATATTCTAATTGGATTTTGTAGAATAACGTGCAGCCAAACAATGATTTTCTGGGGATGATTTTATTTTGGAACGAGTCTAGATTTACAAATTTGGGATTATTTAACCGACAAAATACAAAATATTGGTCACAAGAAAACAAAATTTATGACGGAAGGGTAACTTTCAAGTGCGGTTGGGTTTCAATGTTTGGCTTGGAATAATCGGTAGTAGAATCATTGGTCCAATAATATTTAAAGGACCCCTAATTGGTGCCAGATACTTGGGATTTCTGCAAATGAAATTGAAGACAGTTTAGCTGAATTACTTGTCTATTTACGACAGGGAATGTATTTCCAACAAGATGGCGCTCCTCCCCATAATTCAAGGATAGTAACTGATTACCTTCAACAGGGATTCGGAGAAAACGTAATTTCGACGAATGGTCCTGTGAGGTGGCCTCCAAGGTCACCTGATTTAACACCCCTTGATTTCTTTGTTTGGGGTCATTTAAAAAATATTGTCTACACAACCCCGTTACAACCCGTGAAGACCTGGAGCTACGAGTAAGACGCGCAATTAATAGCATAACGGCCCAGCAATTAGCGAACGTTCTTTGAGAAACAGCTATGCGAGTTCAGAAGTGTATTGACGTTAATGGACAGCATTTTAAATAACTGTTGTAATGTTTCATGTCCATTTTTTATATTCCAAAGCCACCTTATGTATAACAAGGTAATTAGAACAAAATTGTATTTTCTTATTTTCATTTAGCTGTAATTTTGTTTGTATTTATCGCACATTTCAATACGACATATGAATAAATTCCTTATTAATAGTACTAATAAATGGTACCACGGTACCAATATGGTTCCATTTGAAAAAATTGAGTTTGGTCCCAAAAACCATTTTGATGAACTTTATTTTATCATAAATCACGTAATATAGTATTTTTGACGGGAATTCGATTTTTCTAGCATTACACGGGTCATTTAAAATATATCGGAACCGTCATGGCACACTTAAATGGAATACTAAAAATTATATTCTAAAAAAATATTGACGTTTGAAATGGTATCGTTAGATTCAGAAAATTATGCAAAATTCAAAAATGCAATAATATACAGGGTGTTCGATTTAAAAAACCGAGTTAGTGTCACTTCCGGCGAAACCGGAAGTGAAAAAAGTCACTTGTATGTCAAAAAGTGCTGCTTATTATGTATATAAGGTATACCAAATTTCAATCAACTATCTTCAAAACTAAAGGAAAAAGGGGTGTAACATGATCCTGTTACACCCGGTATGTATCACATCAAATTAGGCATTGATTAAAATAATTATTATCTCCTGAAAATATACAAAATAACTAAAAATTGCCGTAAATCGAAAAAGTTTTAAACTGAATAAAACGTAATAGAAACAGTTAATATAAATTAAAAATTGTAACAATAGGTACTACACAAAACAGAACAATAATTGAATATTAAAAAAAACTATAACACAATAAAGAATGAAAATACAAAACATAAAAATAAATAGTGAAGTTCGTAAAGAAATATAACATCAGAACAAAAAAATACACATATACAGTGTGACTGAGTTTGCAATAGGTGAAATGGGCTACAAATTTTAGAATTCTTTTTGCACATTTGAGGGTTCATCCTTGCTTATCTGAAAAGTAAATTTCTTTAATAACATAGGCCGTGACAGTTAACCAAAAACTACTTTCTTGTTAGGTAAAGTACCTTTTCTGTAAAAGACAGCAAAATGTCAGTAAGGAGAGTTATTCAGATTAAAAAGTCATACTCCTATGGATCCCTCTCTGCTGCTAATAGTCAAACGTACATTGAGCATGCCAATGGCCGTGTTCGTATCTCCGTGGATTTATCTGCATCTTAGGTTTATCTTTGAACACAGTACAGGAGGTTTCATGAAATGTTAAGACACTCGAGGTATATATTTTAATTGTTCGAACAATTATTATATTGTTATTGTCTCTTACCTTATGTGCCAGCCCTGCACACACGGATATTGTCCGGTGTCTACTTATAATAAACAGTTTAGATTAAAAATTACAAGGTTTCGGAAAATCACTAGAATTTCTGTTACCTGATCTACTTATGAAAAATTACTTAAATGGTAATATTTGCATTGTGTTAAATAGATTATTATATATTTTAAATATATGAAAGAAATTTGCTTTTTAATGTTTCAAAAATATTTTATTAGAAACCCTACACGTGTCTCGGCTTTTTAGGCCTTTGTCAAGATTACAGGGAATACTGAACAGTAAAATTTGTGTTCACTGCTTATTTAACCACATCTGGTACCTACTATAAAACTACTGTAAAATATGTTTTATAAGTTAAATATTACTTTATTTAAAATATGGTGGCCGGTAAAAATTTGTTGTTCATTCGTTAAATTTTTCTTATTTTTAACAGCCTTACTTATTTCTAATTATTCTAATAGATCAAGTTTCTTTCCTTTCTTTTCCGAATGGAGCAATTTGACATTATTTAAATCTATAAAATGACTGTCTTCTATACAATGTGTTGACATGCCCGTACTATATACATTGTTTACAATAGATTTCCTGTGTTCCTCGAGTCGCCTTTTTACATTTCGCCCAGTTTGTCCAATGTATATAGCATCACAGTCACTACATTTTAACTCATATACTCCTGTTTTTTGTAGCTTTTCAGTTTTGTTTTTATTATTAATCAACATTTTACCTAAATTATTTTTATTTACTGAAATTGTTCTACATCCCAGTTTATTCAATTTATTACTAACTCTATTGCTGATCTTAGGCCTCTAATTAATACATTCATATCTCTTATTACATTCCTGAGAAGAAGCGGCATAAAACTCTTTACGTAAATTTTTCTTTTGTTTGTTTTTTATTAGTTTATGTATTAGGTTTTCTTTATAGCCATTGTTTTTCGCAATTTCTTTGATTACGTTAACTTCTTTTTTAAAATTCTGTTTGCTTAATGGAAATGTTAATAGACGATGTATGTATGTAGCTGTGGAATGGTTCCATTTTTATTTGCAATGATTGTTTAGATTTACTATGAATTATTGTATCTGTGCAAGTAGGTTTACGATAAATGTCAAACTCTAAGCTATTATTGATATTTTTTATATTAATGTCTAAAGAGCTTAAACGCTCGTCATTTTCCATTTCTAATGTGAATTGAATTTTCTGATTAAGTGAATTTAGAAGACCTAAGAATTTATTTAACTGCCTTTTCGTACCTTTCCAAATGCAAAACATATCATCTACATAACGGGTCCAGAAAAATATGTTTTCAACTAAAACGTTTTTTGTATTAAAGAGTACATTTTTAAAATCGGACATAAAAATTTCAGCTAGTAAGGGAGATATGGGTGAACCCATTGGTAATCCGTCTAATAATTTATAAATTTCACTGTTAAATTTAAAACAATTTTGGTTAGTACAATTTATAATCATTAAATTTAGTTGGTTTTTAATTTCACTGTCAATATTGGCGTTATTTATAAGTTTGTCTATTATTTTAAATAATGTCTGCAACGAGATTGACGTAAAAAGACTTTTTACGTCGAACGAAACTAATTTTTCGTTACTAGGAACTGTGAGATTTTTGGCTTTTTCTATAAATTGAAAAGAATTTTTAATAGAATACTTAGATTCGAAGGTTGTGAAGGAAGGCAATAAGATATTTAATTCCTTGCAAAGTTTAAATGATGGGGCGTTTACGTAGGATGCGACTGGTCTAATGGGTATATTTTCTTTATGAATTTTAGTCCATAAAAGTCCATAAAATAATGGCGGTGAGGGATTCATTATTTTGAATTTATATATTTGATCTGGTGGGATAATTGATGCACATTGCTTTATGGTTTCTAACGTGTTTGCTTGATACTTATTAGTTGGGTCATGATTTAATTTTATTATTTCATTTGTGTTTAAAATTGAAATTATTCTTGTGTTATAATCATTATTATATTTTGTTTAGTTATATCAAAAATAGCCATTAAAATTTAGGTTGGCTACCTAGCTAAACCAATTAAGTACCTATGTCAAAACATGAAAAAAAAAGTGTTTTTGGAAAGCATGTCTTACGCACTCTTACTCGTTTTACAACCTTTTATAAAATTTTTAAGTTATTCTAATGGAGCGGTTTTTATAAAAAACCGGCTCAGTTTCATTTTGTTGGCGGCACAATGTTTACTTTTAATTTTTAAATATTTAACTGCTTATTCGTGGACAAAGTAAAATATAGTTCTCGGTTTCTTCACATAAATAGAGGTCTACTTATCTTGCAACTACTACTTATTTTTATCTTCAATCTTCAAATAAAAAATAAACCCTCATCTGTTTCAACATTTTGGTATTCATAGTGGACTTTCTCGCGTTATCAAGAGATAGATATAGGCGGAGGCGCATATGCATACAAATAGGGTTATGCAGTCACAAAGAATTGAATTTAAAATAGAATATGTTGTAATGTTAATACTTAATAAATCGACACAATGGTACATGTACTTCATGCAAGACCTAATACTTTGAATAAGGGGTGTGTAAACATGTTAAGAAAATCAATTTTATTTCCGAGAGGTGAAGTCAATCAGGAATTAAATAAGGTAAATAATGCTAATCTGAATCTGTAATCCATCATGAACCGCTAGCCTCAAAATTAGAAGTATCTACCCATAATAAACGCCGCTTGATTTTATTTAAAAACCGAGTTTACAAAAAATATTTCCCGAGAAATATTTAGAAAATCCGGTTAAAGTTCTAAAATAAGCTCCACTATTGTTTAGCAAAGATTTAGCATATTTTGAAATTTAATAAAATAATTTTCTGGATATATAAATATAATATTGTTTATATATTATTCATTAAATGATACAGAGTTATTCTAGGTGGCTAGTTTTGAAATGAAAGTGCTCTACGAGGGGTTGTTTTTGTATTCTCGAACTGGGCATGAAAACAAAAGACTAGAGCAACAACAAAAATTCATATTTCAAGATAATTCTCTTGCTTGGTATACACCGTGTTAATATTATCTTTAATACATTGTAAAAATATTCATTTGTTTTCTCCACAAAATGACCCTCAACAGCTGTTATAAGTTCGTCATTGTGCCAGAATTTTGTCCCCTTTTTATTTTGTGATTCGGAAACAAAAAGTAGTCACTGGGTACTAAATCTGGATTATAAGGTGTTCAATTTCTTCGAAGCCACAATCAGCAGCTTTTGCGAGTCTTGACTTGTGCACTGGTACATTGTCGTAGAGCAGAAAAACACCTCGCGCCAGTTTTCCGCGTGTTTTCACTTTTTTTTCAACATAAACATTATAGAAATTAGACAACCTCCGAATCCAAAGCCGAAACTGCACAGAAGAGAGTTATACTTATGAAAAAACGTGGACACAACCATTCCCACCAACATTTCCAGTGTTGGTGGCGGGATTCGAACCCGCACGACGTTGAAGAGATTATCTAGTCACATTTGCCATCGCTTGCTCTAGCCAAATGCTTCACCGAGCCAGTTTAATAGAATCTCTGAGGCGATATATTAAGCTTGAATAATTCCAGTAGTAGTACAGTAACAATACTGTAACTCAGGGGTGGTCGGTCAATGGAAGCAGGGGAAGCAGTGCTTCCCTTGGGATTATTAAAAAACAAACACATAATTAGAACCTAATTATTATTTATCACATAAATATATTAATCATTAAAATTTACTTTTACCCAATTTCAATAGACACGGCCCTGCATTTCAACAGCTGAGATAATGTTGCAGGCTAAAACCATAACGATGACGCACTCGATTAATCGAGCCAACACGAACTCGCGCGACTTCGATATAACTGATATAAGCAACTTTTTGAAATGCGTCCCATCCCCACTTCATAATCTTGATATCTGAGCCGTATAGCATAGTGATGCCAGGTTGTCTCTGGTAATGCGTCTTGTTTTATAGATTTCAATATCAATTTTAATATTATACTTAATATTAATCTTTCTAGTATTATTCTCAGCTTTTGTGCAATATTTGTAAAAACTTTTTTAGTGTTTCTAAACCTGTGGTGTGGCGACAAGTAATTTTTAAAACGTTGAACATTAGTGCGCGTATAAGCAGTTTTAGAATTGCTTATTCAATATGGAAGCTGGTCCTAGCACTGTGGAAAATATTATTTGCGTTTGTGTGGTGTGCAATTTGTTGAAAAAGGGATTTTCAACATATTCGTTTCAAGATAAACTGGATATTATTAGAAACGGGAGACCAACACCTGATTTAAAACTTTTAAAAACGAAAGATAAATCATGCTATAGGTACTTTAATATTGAAATGTACAGTGCTAATCAGTGGTTAACGGGTTGTGAAAATTTGTGTAAATTGTTTTGTTGGCCATGTGTACTTTTCACAAATGAAAAAGGTGTTTGGAATAAAAATGGCTTTTCAGATTTAAACAACATTCACAAAGTGACAAAGAGGCATGGTAAGTGTGAAACTCATTTACGAGCGGTTCTAAAAAAAACATTTGGAAAATCACGAATTGAGCATTCATTAGATCAGCAGTTGAAAGAAAGTGACCGTAAGCATAATGAACTTGTAAAAAAAATCGAGAAGTGTTAAAAAGACTTATTGACATTGTTTTCTCGGCGAAAATGAACTTAGTTTTAGAGGTCATACTGAATCTCGGAGCGTTGCTAATAGGGGCAATTTCATCAAGTTAGTTGATTTATTAGCAAAATACGATACAATTTTAA
This sequence comes from Rhamnusium bicolor, assembly GCA_029963845.1. Taxonomy (NCBI): domain Eukaryota; kingdom Metazoa; phylum Arthropoda; class Insecta; order Coleoptera; family Cerambycidae; genus Rhamnusium; species Rhamnusium bicolor. Next base: position 326,656 of record JANEYF010001991.1, read on the forward strand.
GTACCTAACCATCTGCAACACTCCACGGTATTTCGCGGTACATCAAATCATTCAAAATGATTTGATTCAGTCGATAAGCAATATTGTTTTAAAAAAGATCAAGCAAGAAATAAAAAAGCTCCTTTTGTTGCAATTATGTTAGATGAAACAACCGATATTACGAATATTAGTCAGTTGTCAATCGTAGTACGATACATAAATCCAAATGGGAAAGTCCAAGAGCGCTTTTTAGGATTTTTAGACGTAACAACGCAGAGAACGGCTGCAGCTTTATATGCTATAGTTTGTCAGATAGTCGATGATCTACAGTGTGGTGCTAAACTTATCGCCCAAAGTTATGATGGGGCCGCTGTAATTGCTGGTGAATTGGGGGGCCCGCAGGCCAAAGTAAAAGAGACTTTTCAGAATGCAATATTTGTACATTGTTTTGCGCATCGATTAAATTTAGTTCTTGCTCAATCTGCAGCGTGTCTTAAAAAGTGCAAAGTATTTTTTTTAAGTATTAGTGGAATGGCTGCCTATTTTTCAAAATCATTAAAACGGACACGAGCTTTAGATTTGGAAGTACAGAAGAGACTACCCAGAGTTGCTTCAACACGATGGAATTACAATGGGAGGCTAGTACAAACTGTATCTGAATATCGACAGCCTCTAATTGATTTATTTGAAAATATTTTACAAAGCAAAGATGATTGGGACACAGACTTTGAATGGATCCAGAGGTTACTTAGATTCATTGAAAAGAGAATTTGATTTTAATTTTTTGTTAAATATTTTCTCCGAAATATTCCCATTTACTGACAGTTTATTCAATATTTTGCAAACTAAATCAAATGACGTTTAGATTTTGTGTAAAGAAAATTGAAGAATTCAAAAATTTGATTTGTAACAAAAGAAATGAATTTGAAAAGTTCTAGGAGAAAACTAGTAATGACAGTTTAGAGCCGCAAAGAAAAATAATACGAACTGAATTTATAGTGGATCGTAGAACTTCATATCTAAGACTTTTTTATCGAAATTTTGGACAATATCACTGGGCAACTAAATAATAGATTTAAAAATTTTAGTGATATACAATTTTTAGAATTGTGTAATTTTAATGAATTTAGAAATAAACAGTTTCTACAAAACGCACTTCAGTCATTGAGTGATAACTACGGAAATTTTTTTGATATAGTTGGGTTATGATTGGAACTTTCAGTTATTTATACTACAGAAGATATTAGTCAGAAACATAACGCCAACGATCTGATTATCTTTATAAAACAAAATAGTTGAAATTGTGTAAGTTAGTGTTGACGATACCTGCAACTAGTGCTTCGGTTGAACGCAGTTTTTCGACCTTAAAAAGAATAAAATCTTTTTCAAGAAATTCAACCAGTGAAGAGCGGCTTTCAAAATTGTCCCTATTGACAATAGAAAGGGACTTTGTGAAGATGTCCCAAGATTCAAACTTTTACGACGAAGTTATAACCGACTTCGCAAAAAAGGAGAGGCGGATTAAACTACATTATAAATAGGTAGGTATGTGCATGTTAACTACTTAACTAGCCGGCTCGATTTATAGTTGGCTAGAGAGTGCACGATGGCAAGTGTGACTGAACAAACTCTCTATTTCGCTGCGGTTTCGATCACCGCCACTGGCACTGGCAATGTCGGTGGGTATGGTTGTGTGTCTGCGTTTTTTTCATAAGTGTAACCCTCGCCCGTGCAGCTTTGGCTTTGGAATCGGGGGTTGTCTAATTTTTTGTGGTGTTTTTTATGTTTTATGTTTATTGAGAAGTGGCGGTCCTACAAGTGTACTTTTTTTCTAGATGTCATAACTTTGCGGCTTTCGACATTTGCTTTAAAATGATTATACCGAAGCCACGCCCCTTTTCTTAAAAAAATTTTGCCTCGCTTCGCTCGGGGCTTCGCACTACCCATCACCCTATATCACAAACTGCTTTCCCTGTATCAAAACTCACCGCACGCCCCTGCTGTAACTGTGTAACCCTGGCTCATGCAGTTTTGATTTTGGATTCGAGGGTTGTCTAATTTTCATTTAATCTGTTGTTTCGGTAATCTGGACATGTGACACATCCTAAAGATTTCAATTTCGTGATATTCTGCTCCGATCCAAACCACAATTCGGCAGGTCTCATATCTTTATTAATAGCATTCGAAATTCATATATTTATCGAATAGGTAGAGTATAGGATTGGCTCTCCCCAAAGATATTTTTTTAATCTGAGTCCAAAGGTGATGTTCTAGCCACTTCAATGACGGTCCTGTTTAATTTCTCTGCGACAACATTCAACTGCGGAGAGTAACGTACAGTACGTACCTGAAGCACTATTCCTCTCATTACAAAAACGTCTGAAACCATTGCTGTCATATTCTTTATCACCAAATATTTCTTATCTTTGTCTGTCTTCCAAACTGAATCCTAACCCTAGTTGTATTTTTTTTAAAACTTCGAATATTTAACTTTTATGTTGTAAAAGACAAACTTCAGTAACATGATAATAATCATCATTGAAGAAAATAAAATATCTTTTACCATTGTAGGCAGTCGGTAAAATTGGACCACAAACGTCACTGTGGACAATTTCTCAGAAGTCTTTCGCCCGTGTAGCCTCGGCTTTGGCTTCGAAGGTTATCTAATTTCCGTAGTGTTTATGTTTATTTTTATGTTACGTTTCTTGCCCTACAATAACCATTCAAATTTATCATTCCCCCGTCAATTTTTTGAGCAAGGAGTACATTTCGCACTAATATACATTCTGTACGCGCATTTGGCACACAATCACTAATTAGATGACTGGTGTCTGACCAATAAGAAAACTCTAGGTACCAAATTAATATGCGGAAAGCCTAAATGCTTCCCGCACATAACCAACAATTCTTCAAGAATAATTTTTGGATTGTTTCCCTGTTTTGTAAGGAATTTTATAACGCACGTTTATTCTTTTTGAGAAATCAACAATGCCCGACAACACAAACTGACAATGAAATTAATAATAAAAAAAGCGTTGACGTCTGATAAAATCAATATGGTATTAAAATATGAAAACACAATGTAAAAGAATTTTTTTTACAAATTTAAAACTAAAACACCAACAGATTTACATTCTAATATAATCTACAAAATACCTTGTAAAGATTGCGATAAAAGTTATATTGGATAAACTGGTAGATATCTAAAAACAAGAAAAAAAGAACACAAGAGAGATGTCAAAAATAAAAACAAAATAAATAACACTTCTTTGGCTGAACACTGCAAATTTTCTGACATCAATTTATCTTTAATGAAACCACAGTTATAGGTAAGCAATCAAACCTTGAAAAAAGAAAATTTCAAGAAATGATTAATATTAAAAAATTTAAATCAGTAAATTCTAGAAAAGACACAGCAAACTTAAACGCTTGTTATTTTAATTTAATCAACAAATTAAAAAAAAAATAAAAAAATATGACAACGCATAGAATCAACTAATGACATATTTTGTTTTAAATAATAATGTTTAAAATAATTTTTAAGATCTTTTTCCCCTTTTTTTCTCCTTCTTTTCCTTTTTTTCTACCACTGTTATTTATATACATTCTGTCCTTCCTTTTTATTAAACATTTTTTTGTCACTTATTGTCACAATTAATGAATACAAAACAGATTATTCGCTTCAGAACTGGCAAATAGTACGATTCAATACAACGACGTTCAGTTATATTGATACATATATTTTTATATATAAACATATAATCAGCAGCTATAAAACCCATGGACAAAATTTATATCTACATTTACTTGCAATTTTATGTATTTTTATGCAATACTCTGAAATCTAAATTTCAATGTAAGTAATTATGTGTAAACAGAATCACTATAATATAGACACATATTTTAAAAAATTTTCCTTTCTTAAACAATTTCCTTTTTTTTGTTATTTAATTTATCTAACCCTTTTAATTTACATTTTAATGTATTAGACAAGTATATTTTTAGGGTATTTTCATGAATTGTTTTGTTTCATAATTTTATAATTTGTAGTGCCCTGAAGAAGGTAATAAATTTACCGAAACGTCGGCAAGTTGAAAAACTAGTTTTTCTAAACATTGGACCTTTTATCCAAAAAAAAATCTTTCTAGCTGTAATTTATCGATCTAAAATAACTACGTGGAAATTATTAATGTTGTAATTGGTCTGTAAATTGATATACCAATTTCCAAGGCATATGTGATTAAAAAGAAACTGTATCCTAATTTAAAACTGCCCAGTCCAAGAATATAACAAAGACCCGTCGTATATGTTATACAGGGTGCCTCACCAGGAACTGCATCGATCGATATACGGGAAAGTACGCACCAGAAAATTTTTAAAACATAGGCAGTTACTAACGGCAGTATGGCCAATCCAACTAAAATAATTACAAGCATATGCCACTTCCGGTTATACCGGAAGTCGATACCAACTTGCTTATTTTAAATATAATATCCTATATATTTTAGGGTTTTCGAAAAGAGCATAAAATTCTGAGTCAAAAACATGCAGAATACACTATGCCTAAACCCAGCCGTTTCAGAGATACTTTACATTTTTTTAAAATTTTGACAGGTGTAATGGTTTACAATAACCTCTATAACTTTCTTCGTGTAAAAGATACTTATTTACTTTTTAGCATGCAGAAAGACCATAAGGTGGGCTACGCTTTACAGTTTAAAGAAATTTATATAATAGTATACTAAGTGTTCCATTTTTGACGTTACATTTTGTAAACTTCAAACCGCGAGAATTTGCTTAAATCAAATAGAACACCCTGCATTTTTTTACATCAGGTTATGTATAATTAAATTCCTTTTTTTTCTGATATGCATAGTGGGGGTTTAAGTTATAACTTTTTGAAATATTTGAGATTTTGTTAGAAATTCGAGAATTTTTAGTAAAAATTTTATCAAGGTAGCCATGATTAGAAAGTCAGTAATGTCAGTCATTCTCTTATGTCAAAAAATGCCACCGCGTTTAAATTACACCCACGAGGACTTTTTGAATTTGTTTATTATTAATGGAGAATGTGATAAAGTAATATCAATAACTTGTAGTACATTTGTTACTAGATATCCACAAAAACGGAAAATAACATTAAACACCGTAACATGCCTATTAACTGGATTGAAGACACTTTGCATAAACTAAAATATCTATCTCGAGGCGAGCGAGGAGGCCATAGGAAAGATCCATTATTGGCGATCCATTGATCGGAAAAAGTTTCTTGTAAACAATTTTTTATCAAATACGAGTTATGTGAGGGAGCACCGTCGTTCTGATAAAAAATGTTTCTATGTTCGGCGAGGGGTAAATTTTCTAAATAGTTATTACTCAAATTTTGTAAAATGTTTAGATTTCACCTAAAAAAAAAAAAAAAAAAAACAAAAAAAATTAACTATACATATTAGCAGAAGAAGAAATCTTTATTACTGTTTAAATTTTTCTGATAAAATTCTAATGCTACCACTCTATCGTTTTTTATGGCACAGTAAACATTAAACTGCCAACTTTCTTGAAAATTTCACTCCCTGAATACATGAAAATTAGAGTCACTCTAATCATGCGAATTGTGCTTTATCTGACAATATAATATTTCCCAAATAAGAATCGTCGCCTACAGAATAAATTCACAAAAATTTTCTCTTCTTAGGAAATCTGTTTCTTTTAATCGTGGAACCATTTGGAATGAAAACGGGTGAAATTTATGTTTAATTAAGATTCTGTGAACTGAATCCTTGCATAGTTCGGATTCCAGAGCAGCTTGTCTTAATAACATCATGAGAAATACATGAAAATATCCCAGAATTGCTATTTGTACGTTTTTGTCATCAACAATAGGCTTCCGCTTTTGAATTCTTGCTTTGACAGAGCCATAGTTTTTAAAATTATCCAGTACGCGTTTTACAGTGCTTGGTGACGGTTTACGTTTTTGTAGATATCGTGTAGCAAATGTGCTACAAGTTCTTGATATTACTTTATCACATTCTTCATAAATAATAAACAAATTCAAAAAGTCTTCGTAGGTGTAATTTAAACTCGGTGGCATTTTTGACATAAGAGGATGACTGACATTACTGATTGTTTCTAATCATGGCTAATTTGATAAAATTTGTACTAAAAATTTTTGAATTTCTAAGAAAATCGCAAATATTTCAAAAAGTTGTAACTTAAACTCCCAGAATGATTATATCAGAAAAAAAAAGAATTTAATTATATATAACATGCGGTACAAAAATATAGGGTGTTTACAAAATGTTTACAAAATGTAATGTCAAAAATGGAACAGTTCGTATACTATTATTGAATTTCTTTAAACTGTAAAGCGTAGCTCATCTTATGGTCTTTCTGCATGCCAAAAAACAAATGAGTATCTTTTACACGAAGAAAGTTATAAAGGTTATTGTAAACCATTACACCTGTCAAAATTTTTTAAAAATGTCAAATATCTCTGAAACGGCTGGGTTTAGGCATAGTGTATTCTGCATGTTTTTGACTCAGAATTTTATGCTCTTTTCGAAAACTCTAAAATATATAGGATATTCAATTTAAAATAAGCAAGTTGGTATCGACTTCTGATATAACCGGATGTGTCAGATGCTTGTAATTATTTTAGTTGGATTGACCACACTGACATTAGTAATTTCCTAAATTATCAAAATTTTCTGGTGCGTACTTTTCCCTCTATCGATCGATGCAGTTCCTGGTGAGACACCCTGTATACTATATATTTTATGTTGCATATTTTAATTCTCGATGAATGTATATTTTGTTATATTGAATTTATTGATTTTGTCTTAGCAGAATGAACAAAAGACAGAGCATTTTAAAATCAAGTTTTATGGCAAACCCGTATTTAAAAAAAATTCAACTCTTATTTATAGCAATGCGTATTTTGTGAAACCAAAAATTGGTACAAGCAAAACTTGAAAATCCTCTTTGGTTAGGTACTCAAGCATCTGAAATAAAATTTGGAAATTTATCTTCGTTCTACTTGCCGTTTTTCGGAGTACTATTTTTTGGCAGAAAAATTTAACATATGTAACGTCCATAAGAAAAATGAAGCTGTTGGTGATTCTGAAATGAAACATTGTTCTAAAAAAATACCTTATGGTAAAACAAGTGCAGATGAGTAAAAATAAGTTTCCTGTTTTCTTTTTGAATAAATGAAAAGCTAAAATAAGAAACTTTTCTCTGATTTAATTAAAAGAGAATACCTACTCGGAAATGTTAGTTCTAAAATGATTTACCTGTTGATAGGCCACATTGAGTTATTAATTACATGAAGAATATATTAGTTACATTAAAAGGGTGAACCCGTAACTACCGTAGCCGCTTGCTACTGCCTTAATAAGTAATTAAATAATAATAATTACAGTTATGCAACACACATTACACAGTTAGTTTGTAGTTTACATAACAGACAGATGAGCTAAAATAAAATACTTTATAAATCAAATTGTTTCTAATTGCAACATTTCAGTTTTCAGTGTATTTTTCCTAATAAATCGTATATTTTGAAATATTGCGCATGAAAAACAGCATGTGTGTATAATGCCAATATTTGGAAGTAATTTTTTCGTACGATTTTCTTGATTAAATTTAAACTGAATACCACAGGTTACACAATCTCCTATCCCTTATATTTTAAAGATATCTCTGAAAGGGTTTGAGCGCACAAACACTCATGATCCAAGTGAAGGGAAACCACAATTTCATTTCAAAAAAGAAATTCCAGTTCACTGGCATGTAATCAAAATTGCCCTACCAAATAACAAAGATTTTATTGAAATGGATATAAATAATGAATCAATTACAGATAAAGGAACAATTTCCAATGAATCCAATAATTTTTTTATAAACTTGCCAAAATCGTTAATTACGCCGTATGATAAAAATAGCACTAATATTCCAACAAATGTTTCACATCCTACTTTAGAAGAATCGATATATTTAAATCCCGTCATTACTTCCGAAACAATCGATGTGATAAACAACTTAAAACTAACAAGTTCGATTGGTCCAAATGATTATTCCATAAAAATAATTAAACAATGTGCAAAACAGCTTGCTGAACCGCTAACACATATTATTTATGAATGTTTTAGGAGTGATGTTTTCCCCAGCCTACTAAAACTTTCAAAAGTTATACCTTTATGTAAAAGTGGAGACAATAAACAAAATTTCCAACTATCGTCCTATATCAATTTTATCTTGAAAAATTATTAGCTAAACGCATAATATAATTCTTAGAGACTAGACATATATTTTCCTTAAACCAACATGATTTTAGAGAAAATAGATCAACAATATCAGCACTCACAAATATTTTAAATTTTGTGTATAAAAATTTGGACCAAGGAAACAAAGTTATTGCCTTATTTATAAATCTCTTGACACCATTCGACTGTGTAGACTATGACATTCTATTACAAAAAATAGACTGCTATGGCCTACAAGGCATATGCAATAAACTTTTAAATTCGTATTGAGCCAACCGAAAACAATTTGGAGACTTTTTTGGTGTACGATCTAAAGAACTGCCGGTTGATATTGGAGTTCCTCAAGGGAGTGTTCTGGGTCCTCCTTTATTTATTCTATATAGAAACGATTTGGATAATTACCTATCAACATTCTTTTGTGCTTTTGCAGAAGATATTTCAATAATCGTTAGTGAGAAATATTTAAATGAAATATTAAACACGAACCTACATTCAATTTCTGAATATTTCAAAAACAAAAAATTAATATTAAACCAAAGTAAAACTTTTACTTTGGACTTTCACTCTATTGATGCACATTATATCTCAAGTGGATACATAAAAAATAATGAAAAATCAGTTCAGCAAGTCACATTATACAAATTGTTAAGAATTAATATTGATTTATCTCTAGATTGGAAATTTCATGTAACGTACGTATGTAAAAGGTGTGCAACATTTATACTACAAAGAATTCTTACTCTACCGTGCTTATACATTTTTGAAATTTTGAAATTAGTAAAAAAAGAATTTAACCAACTTTGATTCTTTAAATACTTATCACAATTATCAAACTCGTCATGGCTCCGATTTACAGCATGAAATACACAGACTTGAACCATATAAGTCTAACCCATATTATATGGGTCCTGTTTTTTATAATAAACTGGGTACTAATTTAAGAAATATCACAAGTACAAAATTATTTTTGACGAATTTGAAATTATTTCTTGTCTCATATTCCATTTATTCTGTAGATGAATTTTTAATGTTTAATTAATGCATAGTGTTTACTGTGCCAACATTGTTGTTTTTCATTATTACCATTTTTTTCTCTTTTGTTGACTTATCCTATATCATGTATATGGCCTACTGGATAAATAAATTTATTCTGTTCTATTCTATCTTTTGACTAGCATCCTTTTCTTAAAAAGTTTTTCTTCTGTTGCATTTTCGCATTATTTTGATTATTCTCTTTTAAATTCTATTCTGTGTATTACAGTGGTAACGATTATATTTTTGCAATACAAGACTGATATTTTTAGTGAAAGTATTTAATTGTATTATCTTTATTTTGATTTTGCAAGCTCTCAGTATATGTCCAATTAGTTGGGATGGTATAAATTTTAATTGATTTTTATGTTATTGACACGTTTATATGTATTTTAATAATAGACATGTTCCTTCTTTGGGATCCCGTTTCCTGTCCTGTTAATTTCTGTTATTTCATGTGTTTTATGCCAAAGAATGCTAATTTTGTTTTAAAAATGCTTGCGATTAAAACAAAACATTTTACTGATTGACCTTTAATAGGTACTTTAAAATATAACAACATAACATAACAGTTAATTTTATAAAGTAAGAAACAAGAATAAAAAGAAAGAATAGTAATTAGACTACAATTACTTTTAAACTTATTATAGATTTAATTAATTTAAAAAAGTACATTTCGAAGAGTGTTTATTACTTATTTAATGACTACTCTTCGAATTTTACATCATTTACATTATAACCTTAACACGGAGAATTTATTTGGAACATCCTAAGATTGATTTAAATCAAAACTTCAACTAATTCAAAAATTGCTTTTGTCTAATTACTTGCTTTCTTTCACAATTCTTTTTTTTTATTCATTTACTTAACGTCGGCCTATTTCCGTCACCAAGGCCAATCACCGACGCCAGAGACGAAATACCCCCAACCTGGAAATTTTGCCGAACCTCTTTTCTATCGAATTGTAGAAATTTTTTGTATTCATAGGCCACCCTTACATCCATTCGCTCAATATCCAAGTCTTTAGTTACAGCTATCAAAAGCAACATTCTAATTGCCACCATCATTGGACCATGTGTATACAAATATACATACGAATGCTCACTCTTGCTTGCAATTTCTAGCAACCAGGTGTTCCTTTTTTATTTTGTTACCATGATCATCTGTTTTAGATCTGAAGGTCCAAGTCGCATCGATCTTCTGTTAGTCCTAATCTTGTGCTATACTACATATATTGTTCTTCATTATATTAATATTGTCGTCTTCGATGGCCTTTCTCCACTCAGATGCTTTAATTTATCATATGCAAGTTTTTTACAGATTTCTGTATTGTAGATCTCATAGTCATCAAACCATTGGGGTTTCTTCTTGATACGTTTTTCTTTGGTTTTTTATTGTGATTTTTTCAATATTAAGAGTGATTTTTCTATTTCGATATCAACTTAAATTTCTGTTTTCTTATATTCATTATTATCTTCTTCACCAAACTTTCCTTCTCTACTCACTATGACCTTTTATGTCTTTTCATCTCAGTGGCGATATTCGTAATGAATAATCATTACGAATATTGCCACTGGGATATATATCCTAACATATTTGTCTTCAGAGTCTTATCCTCTCAGATTTTCATTTAATCTGTTGTTTTGGTAATCTGGACTATGTGACACATCCAAAAGATTTCAACTTCGTGAGATTCCGTTTCGATTCATACCACATTTCAACAGGTATCATATCTTCGTTAATAGCGTTCGAAGTTCCTCTATTTATTGAATAGGTAGAGTATAGGATTGCCTCTTCCCACAGATATTTTTTAATCCGAATCCAAAGGTGATGTAGCCGCTTCAACGACGGTCCTGCTAAATTTCTCTGCGACACCATTCAACTGCGGAGTGTAACGTATAGTTACCTGTAGCAATATTCTTAAGGTTTTTGTCTGTCTTTCAAACTGAATCGTAATCCTAGTTGCATATTTTTTAAAACCTCGAATATTTAACTTTCATGTTGTAAAAGACAAACTTCAGCACAGTGAGAATAATCATCAATAAAGGAAATAAAATATCTTTTACCATTGTAGGCAGTCGGTAAAATTGAACCACAAACGCCACGTTAGACAATTTCTAAGAAGTCTTTCGCCCTCCTCCTGATCTTATTGAATGATTTTCTAGTAATTTCTCCACGGACACAAGCGACATAGTTCTCAGAGATTCCAAAACTATTTGGGTCTAAGTTAAGTACATATCGTGACACATTTTTTATCGATTGCAAATACGCCTGTTATAAATTGATAATCTTTTGTTCCAGGTTTGTTGTTTCACGGATGGTTCCAAAATAAATGGGGAAACAGGATGTGCATTCTACCACGTTAATACCAAGGTATCCAAAAAATTTAAATTACCAAATATAGCAACAATATACACCGCAGAACTTTTCGCAATTAAAGAAGCCATGGAATACGCCAACAAACAAGAAAAAACTAAATTTGTGATTTTTACGGATAGCAAGAGCTCTGTAATCAAGTTAAGTGACATCAAGGCTTGAAGCAATATCAACAACTTACTAGCAGATATAATTAACTTATACACCAAAATAGTTTCCAACCAAAAACAACTAGAAATAGTGTGGATAAAAGGCCACTCGGGTATATAATGAAATAGCAGATCAACTTGCAAAATCATCAATAACGTCAGGGACCCTTATAAACTGTAAAATCATACCACAATCAGATCTAAAGAGTATTTATAAAAACTGCCTACTAAAATCCTGGCAAATTAAGTACGAAAATGCACCAACAGGACTTAATTTTAAACAAATCCACCCATTAACGACAAAACGAAATTGGTTCCAAACAGACGCCGTCTCTAACCGCCCATTTATAAAAACCTTAACCAGAATCAGATCCAACCACGCACTGTATCCAAAGTACAAACATAAAATGGGTCTTTTAGAAACACCGGATTGTGACTGTGGGGGAATTGGAGATCTCCAACATATTATTTTAGAATGTCCGAGACACAACCAAAGTAGAGAAGTACTATATCAAGATTTAACAGAAAACAACGTACGTTTTCCAGTCAACTTAAATTCATTACTTGCATCCAATAATAAGAATATATATATTTGTTTGTACAATTTCATAAAGAGATCCAGAATAGAAATTTGACGATAGATTATAATTTTAGATAATATGTAAATATAGGGTAGATATTAAGTATACCATTGTAAAACGTATAATTGTATGTCACATTGTTAAATATTAAAAAAAAAATAAAATAAAATAAAAACAAATAGAAACAAAAAAAAAATAAAAGAGAAATTAAAAAAAAAATTACGTAAAAAACCCATATAATAAAAAAGCAGTAATACATTAATAACACTAATAATTATAACAAAAAAATAAAATATATAAATGAAAACAAGGGTAAATAAATGAATAAATAAAGAAAATTGTTAATATGATCAAGAAAATTAAGTTATAATTTTTTTTGTATGTTATATTTGATAAAATAACTGTTTGATGAAATATTATTTAGCGCCACAAAGGTGCCATGTTACGGTTACTTGACTGATAGATCAACGGTTTGGAATACGGTAGCCAATCGAATAATAATAATGAAATTGTAATCATCACACACAACTGACTGGCTTATTGGTACTACCAAAGCCATACCCCCCCCCTATCCACACACACACACACACACACACACACACACACACACACACACACACACACACAGGTTTGTTGTTGTTGTGTGAGTTTCTGATTGCATCCTAAATGAAATTTCATACATTTTTTGTTTACCTTCTACAACTATTTCACTAGCATTCTAAACCTAAAAAAAATTACTTAGAAGTAATTTTTCTCCTTTAACAACAAATTCTATTTTAAGTTGTCCACATGTAACATTTCATTTATAGTAACTAGTTTATTAGTTAACGTTATTAATCGAAGTTTAACAACTGGTATTGCTATCGGTAATTCTTCATCCTTAGCAACGGAAATTCTATTGGTAGTCATAGCAAGGTTACACAATCTTATTAGCTTTCTTCATCTCTATTTCCGGTTTAGGCTCTGTTGTAAATTTCTTGATTACGGAAATTTCAACCTCTTGAGTCTTGACTAAGACCTAATTGACAGCTGGCCAAAAATACGGAATTTGGCTATAGGACCAATTTTCCATATTCATAGGTATTAATTTTCTTTCTACATATCGTCTGAATCAAACTTCTTACCTTATCTAGTTTGAAATACTATACACTCATCAGCATCAAGGAGTCGCTGTTTCACAAAGTTCAAAGTCATGACGTTTGCTGCTAATGTTTCAATAGCGAGCGCAAACTTACGTTACTTTAATGTCCGCTGTATCTTTTGAGAAAGAAGAGTATCAAAGCTGAAATTGATGAAAACCTATATCAGGTCAGATGAGTGGTCATAGTAAACTGACAAACCTATCCATCGAAAATGAATACGACAAAAATATAGATTTAAATGCTGTAATTGAAAATTTTAGGTCAATGTAAACGCGAGAGAACATATAAATTAAAGATTTAAAATTTTGATTTCTTATTCCAAATCCAATACAATTGCCAAAATATTATATGAGGGGGGGGGTCTCGTAATAAAATGTGCCCCGGGTGTCAACCCTTGTGAGTACCTCACTGCAAGAGTCTCATCTTCAGTTGTAGCTGCTACAGAAAAAAATGAATTTGTGATACGGCGCGGCAGTTTAATTTCTTTCTTCTGATTTATAAAGGTATACAAGGTGATTCTAAATTGAGTACTATGAATTAAACGGCGTGTAGATAAAGTCGAAATATTACGAAAACCAAAATAATTTTTTTCTGAAAACGCTACCTTAATATGGTACAGGGTGTTAAATGGTCGCCTTGCCGATCACTCTTTTACACATATCTTTTCACAGAGTAAATCAACAATTACTTAGAAAGAGCAGTAATCATACAAACTTTCAGTGCATTCTAACAATCCAGTGCCGTAGTAATAGTGGTCATGTGGCACTTTATGTCCTAGAAAAAAATTGCAGTTAGGTTTTTATTTTCTTTAAATTTTCGTATTGCTTGACTCAAGCACTACAAAAAAGGTATACTTGTTTACTTTGTCCAGGGCGTCCAAGACATTTTCAGTTACATGTCGCAGCACCAGTCGTTATGTGAAATACTATTTTGCAAATAAAATTATAAAGGTGTCTAAAATTTATTCTTATATCAAGTGTCATTTTGTTACTATTTAATAAATTCACTTGTCATAATAAATAATAGTAGTTTAGAAAAATGGCAAATTATTCTTGTGCAGAATACACAGATATGCTTTTAACATTAGGAGAATGTCATGGAAATTCGACAGCGGCAGCTAGATGTTATTCAGAAAAGTTTCTCAACAGAATCGTCCCAAATCGGAGGACATTTTGTCAGTCGAACGTCGTTATCGTAAAACTGGCTATGTTAAACCACAACATTTAAACAAAAGTAGAAGATGAACTGCATGAACAGATGAAAAGGAGAAAAATTTTACATAATAATCCCACCATAAGCGCAGGACAGCTAGCAATTGAATAAATATTTCTCACTCCGTTGCCTGGAGAATTGCTAGAGAACATCTACTGCATCCTTATCATTTGGGCCAAGTATACAAGATCACTTGCTTGAAGATAGAGTAGCATGTACTGAATTTTGTGAATGGTTAATTGATATGCGTAATAGTAATCCCAATTTTATGTCAAGGATCATCTTTATGGAAGAAGCAACTTTTACAAGAAATGGGGTTTTCAACATGCGCAATTCATAGGTTTGGACAGCGGAAAATCCAAAAGCAACCAAAGTCACTCATTATCAACACTCATTTAAAATAAATGTTTGGGCTGTTACACTATGCAATAAGATTCTCGGGTACTACATCTTTCCTGAAAATTTAAACCCAAATTTATATCATTAATTTTTGGAGAATACTTTTTTTATTCGTTTATTCCACTTAGAACTAGGCGCAGACTTTGGTTCATGCTCGATAGCGCCCCACAATATTCTGGTAGACAACCGAAGCAATGGCTTGGTGATCATTTTCCAAATCGATGAATTGGTCGTGGAGTTGACGTTATTATTTATTGGCCTGCATGATCTCCGGATTTAAATCCATTAAATTTTACGGTCTGGGAGCAAATTAAAGATATTGTTTACGCAATCGCGGTAGATCCTGTAGAGGAATTGAGACTAAGGGTAGAAAATATTTTTGAACAATTACCAAATCAGACAGATTTGTGCAGAAATATGTTTTCTTTAGAGAAGCGTCTGCGCGAGTGTATACGTATCAATGGAGGACACTTTGACAGTTATTGTCATAGTCTTAATTTTAATTAAAATGTTTTTAGGTAATAAAACTTGTTTCTTGGTAATTCTCATTTGTATTTGCAAAATATTATTTTACATAACGACTGGTGCTGCAACATGTAACTGAAAATATTTCGAAAACGGATGCCCCTCAGTCAAGGATTATCAAAATTAAAAGAAAAAAAAGTTCTAACAGCAAATTATAAAGTGTCACATGACCCCTATTACTACGGCACTGGATTGTTAGAATTCATTGAAAGTTTGTCTGATTACTGCTCTTTCTAAGTAATTGTTGTATACAAAAAATGAATTCCGTTGATTTACTCTGTTAAAAGATATGAGTAAAAAAGTGATCCCCTAGTCGACCATATAACACCCTGTGTCTTGTTAAGGTAACATTTTCGGAAAAAAAAACATTTACATTTTCATATTATTTCGACTTTATCTACAAGCTGTTTAATTTGCGGTTTGTATATTGAGCACAACCAGTTCCCATAAAAGATTTAGAATCATCCACGTAAATTAAAAATGAATTCGTCTACTTTTACAAGATGCTTGTATTTGGATAATCATATTATTGAGGTTACACTACCGATTTATTATTTCTTCAATATAAAGGTTCCACGTAAGTCCATAAAGGACGATTTTCAAAAATTCTCTATAATGTGAAGAGTGGATAAGCAACCAGTTCAGCGCAACATATGCAACTTTATTTGCATGAAAGAATATATTTTACATAAAATGAAAGTCTTATTTATAAACGGAATTCCTTTGTTTGTATGTTTGTCTCCTGATCCATCGTTGAGGTCTTCCAAATTTTATTAATAAAAATCTAAAAATTTTTATTTATCATTTTATTGACTTGAAAAGAACAATATGGATTTTTAAATTTCTGACGGTTACTTCTGTATCTTGGAAGGCAGTTAACAAACAAACAGTCCCACACCAAAGTGCGATGTAAGGAATTTTTGAGATTCTAAAAATCAAGAAAATAATGATTCTACAAAAAGGTTCGCTGATTATTATTGGTAATTATTCTTGTTATTTATTGGGGGTCTCGACAAGAAGTTACAGAAACTTATTCAAATTATGATGTAATAAATTCTATTCTCATCAATAGAAAATGAAAACAAATAATTCATCTAAATACTATAGGTATTTAATATATAAAATTGCAAGCAATAGTGATGCATTTTTTTTATTAATAAGAAATGCGTTTTATATATTTGGTGTCAATTTATGGAACTAAATAATCAGCATTGTCAGTAATTATTAAATCCATATGGTATTTAAGACAAATTATTTGTTTTCATTTTCTATTGATGAGAACAAAAAATAATAAAAAAAGAGTTTTTGGTGGATGCGCCAATTAGAAATTATTACTTCGTAATTTGATTAAATTGCTGTAGCTTCTTGTCAATATCTCAATTAAATAACGAGAATAATTACCAATACTAATATTCAAAGAAACTTTTTATGAGACCACTATTTTTTTTTAATCTTAAAAATTCTTTACGTTGCACTTGGGTGTTTGTTTGAAAACCCTCCTTAAAGATACAGAAGTAGCCTTCAGGAATTTAGAAAACACATATTACTCATTTCAAGTTAATAAAGTAATAAATAAAAATTGGTAAAAAAATTTTATTAATAAAATTTGGAAGACTCCAACGATGGATCAGGAGACACACAGGCAAACAATGCAGTGCCATTATACATTTTTCGTCTTGTGTAAGAATATTCCTTCATGCAAATACAGTTACATACGTTGTGCTGAACTGGTTGCCTATCCATTCTTCACATGTGATGGAATTTTTGAAAATTGTCCTGTGGATATTGAGGAAATAATATAGACGAATTAATTTTTAATTTACATGGATGCGCTTACATCTCTTTGGGAACTAGTTGTGCATACCTTTATAAATCAGGAGAAAAAATAGTATCGGCTCACAAATTCATTTTTGCTATAGAAGATACAAAACTGTAGTTGATACTCTTGCAGTGGCGGACTAAGAAGGGTTGACACCAGGGGTGTATTTTATTACAGGACCCCCTTCATATATTTTTTCGGCAAATGTATTGGATTTGGAATAAGAAAGCAAAATACGAAATGTCTCATTTATATGTGCTTTCGCGTTTTTATTGAACTACAGTTTTCAGTTATATCATTGAAATCTATATTCTGTCGTGTTCATTTTCGATGGAAAGGTTTGTTAGTTTGCTATGACTATTCATCCTTGACCTAAGATAGGTTTTTATCAATTTCGGCTTTGAGAAACTTCTTTCGCAAACGGCAACTGCAAAATAAAGTAAGTTTACGCTCGCTAATAAACGCATTTTCAACCGAAAAATTCAGAAATTTTATTTTCAGTATATCTTTTAATTATTTCCACCTTGCGCCATTCAATGAATAGGTCATATCGCTTTTTGTATATGGCTTGATTTTTCTGGCAGTAAATTCAGAGTTGCATTTTTCGTAGTTTCAAATATGTGAAGTACATGAAAATTAGCTTTCTTCACTATTCTCGAACATTTTAAACTGAAATAATTAACGTCGTCGGTTCAGTGGCTGAGTGCTTACACGTTAGGCTTGAGATCAAGAGGTATCGGGTTCAAATCCTGACTAGGGCATGGATGTATAGTGGCGTTTTCAATATTGGTTAACCTATATTGAGATGATACAGAAAAAGTATGTATATACAGTATTGGGTTAATATTGCCCCAATAACGAGGAAAGGTTGGCTCAACGATATTGGACCAATATTAATCCAATATTGTGTATATGTATTTTTCAATATCATCCTAATATAGTTCAATAAATATTGCGTCAATCTGGCGACATGTTCACATTCAATATTGAGCTAACATTGGAACAATATTGGTCCATGTTCTACACGAATTCGAAATGAAAGATATTGGAGAGATAAAGACATTTGTTGGCATGAGAGTAAGGCGTCAACTGTGAATGAATTCATATGACAATTGGATGACAATCGATCAGGATCTTACGCAACAAAAATAATTGAACGATTTTTTTTCAATTTCCGGTTACCGCGCGCCCACCGGAAGTTTTGTCTGCCAGCGTAATTGGGGTATGTGGAGTACATATGCAGATACATATCGGTGACCATTTGATTAAAAAAAAATTTTCCCCCCTCCGTATCCGGCCGTTATACCAAAATTTTCAAAAGAGAAAAAGTATGGTCTCTTTAATTACCAACTGGCAGACAGTCGAATTTGCACGCTATTACTTGGACTATTAAAGCTCCTCAAATTCTTCCTCTATTTGTCGCGAAAATTACAAGGCGCGACATTAGTTGTTAATTATCTGAGTTGTTTTTAAGCAGATCCAAATGAAGCATTGCAGGTATCTGAAAAGAGTAGTGCGTCTATTTTAAAGCAACCTTTAACCATGGATTAGTGTACGTTCGGCGTAATGACAACTTACTCTCAGATTGTGTTGACCCATCTTGGGTTAATGGGCAGGCTACTCTGGCTATTGTTTTTGGATAGGTGACGATTTAGTTACATAGAAAATGCAAAAATAGGAAGTTTGTGAAGCGGACTATTACATGCCACTCGAGAAGCAATATGGCTAAAAAAAAACTATGTCAAGATCTCGGCATAGGTGATCATCAGGGTTCGGATTTGTATTACAGTTTTCAGAGCCGGCACTTATAAGCAAATATAGATATTAATAAACACGCCACATAAAAATTACTCTGGTGTATTTATTAATATACCTGTAACATATGCAACCAATGGAACCAGGATAGAGACAGAGAGTTGCGTTACTATGCGTAATGAAGGACTTTCCTGTATACAATTATATGGAGCTTGGCAGTTTGTCCGCTGGTGATATTGGTTTTCCTAATAGTAGTTTAGTAATCGTAGCAATCTGAAAGAGTACGTATGCGTGATGTCTTTATCGCATAAACCGCTTTCATCAATGGCGCGGTCATTATCGTTTGTGCATAAACTACAAAGATGATTGAAAACTACAATGACAACAGAGATTTCTAGAAAAATAATAAAATAATTATTATGTATTACATAAGCATTCTTTCAAACCTAATATGTTTTGGAAGCGTTTTATTCATCTATCTACCTAAAACTATTACACTAGCGCATTCAGATAAGAACGATAGTATAAAATATAAAAAACTATAGGTATTTGTTATTGTTATCATGTTAGGTTTCAAAGGATTCAGAACAAATATTAGTTGTGGTGTGACCATGTATGCAAATGCTATGGCGGACTTCAGCCATTCTGAATAATATATTGTATCAAGCGGTATATATTTTATTATTCATTTTATACTTTTGGTTTTATTTGTCTACGTATGCCGTTCTGTCAACCATATGAGGCAGTAGTAGCTACCGGTCTTGGACTCTAGCGTCGTAATCAGACCCTGGTGATCATATACGAAGACATTCAGTGAACTAGAGCAATGGCCAAAAGTCTTAAGACTAAACGATCAAAGCACGTTGACCTAAAATGCCATGATTTAAGGGAACTTGTCGACAAGAAAGAGATAATTTTGCAATAGTGAGACGATTAAACAAGTAGCTAATATATTTACCAAAGCGCTGAAATCCAAAATCACTGAATAAAAAACTCTATAATTTAATCTTTTAATCATAACACAGCCCCACAAAAAAAAAAATTTCTGACCTAGCAACGAGACGAGTATATCCATATGTATTTTTGATCGCTGATTCCGAATCCGGGGTTAAAAAAAGTCGTACACCCCCAAAAAAAAAATTTTAGAGCCAAAAAACACCCCCCTGAATCGTTTTGTTTAATATTTTCTGGAAAAATTGAATGTATTACGATAAAAATAAAGGTGAATTGCAGCGTTCACCCTATCGGTATAAAACGCACCCCCATAGAGGGTGAGAATCACCCTCATCTGCCATCAAACCAATTGATAACGACAATGACTGAAAAACATCTAAAAATGTTTAAGTTTCGTTAGGTTTGCAATAAACTGACGTAGAATTCACGTAATACCCCAAAACTACCCCTATAGCATTATGAAAAACAACCCTTAACTTCAATTACAGAAAAAAGAAAGGAAAAAACATAAAATTTGATAACGATTTCATTATATGGATGTTCTTATTTGCAGAGATCCTTATGGCTAGGATATTAGCAGTCATTTGTCACCAATCTTAACACCATTTGGGTATAAAACGCATCCCTGAAGGGGGGTGAGAAGTACTCTTACGTTAGTAGCTTTTAATTCTTCTTTTTTTTAATCTTTTTTTTATGGTATCTTTTAAATTTATTTTCAAACGATCTTCTTACTGACTGTCGTTTGTGTTGTTCTTTCGTGTCTCTTTTCAGAGACCAACAGTAGTCTGCTATCATGTGAAGTTAAGGGTTGTTTTTCATAACGATATAGGGGTAGTTTAGGGGTATTACGTGAATTCTACGTCAGTTTATTGCAAACCTAACGAAACTTAAACATTTTTAAATGTTTTTCAGTCATTGTCGTTATCAATTGGTTTGGTGGCAGATGAGGGTGGTTCTCACCCTCTATGAGGGTGCGTTTCATACCGATAGGGTGAACGCTGTAATTTACCTTTATTTTTATCGTAATACATTCAAATTTTCCCGAAAATATTAAACAAAACGATTGATTACAATGATAACATCATTTTCAGAGCGTTATCTCATATCCCTATTCAGGGAGTGTTTTTTGGCTCTAAAATTCTTTTTTGGGGGTGTATGACTTTTTTTGACCCCGAATTCGGAATCAACGATCAAAAATACATATGGATATACTCGTCTCGTTGCTAGGTCAGAAATTTTTTTTTTGTTGTGGGGCTGTGTAATTAATGGATCAAATATTCAAAAATTAGGTGTTTGGGATGTGAACGAGTGAAATTAAAGGATGGTGTTGCACTAACAGTAATTTCCCACTATTTAATTCATATTCCCCCCATTCATAGTAGCATGATATGATAATTTATCATTACAGCTTTTTTAGTTTTACTCAGTTGATTTATTACCTGCATTGTTAATGATATTAAAATATCATCATCTAGAGATGATTAAAACTGATTTTCATCATCCCCAGATGATACCACCTTGGTTGGTGAAACGCGCGTCGAGTGCAGTATATGGTATTTCGGTGTTTCGTGGAAAACTATGTCAGAGTTATCTTCACATCAAAGGTTCCAACCCACTTCAGAACTATAAATGATAATAATACAATATTATACCTATACACAAGATGAAATTTACTTATCTTGAATATTTTAAGCTGATTATTTGCCATTTTCGCAAGTATTAATACGGGTGGTCAGTTGAAAAATCTACTTTTTAAATCCATTTTTTTGTGCTTAAAAATATAGCTAGAACAAAAATTAAAAAATGGATCTGTAGCATGTTTTATCAAGTTTTCCTTTATGCTATGAGTTTTCGTCTCAATAATATAAAGGGGGGCGCCACAGAGTCAAGTTTCTTTTAAACGGGACACCCTATATATTTTAGGATATTTGGATAGTTCCTTTCCTCGCCATTATAAATATATAGGATTGTTATATATTCCATCTTCAAATAACTGAGTTATTCAACTAAATGCACCTAAATGCATCAAAAAACAAGTTTGCATTATAAACGATTTTTTAATAATATTAACAATTTAAATACATATAACAACATACAAGTTAAGCAAAAATTATAACAAATGTTCAAAAATTCCACCATTATTTACTAAATAAAGGTTTAATCTTTTTATGTAATTTTCTCTAATCCGTTGAAACATTTGTGGATTATTATTTAAAACCCCTACTTCCCTGACAATTTTTTGTTTCAATTCTTCTAAATTAGGTCCATCTTTATATATTCTATTTTTAAGTGTACCCCATAAAAAAAAGTCGAGAGGTGTTAAATCTGGGCTTCGTGGAGGCCATAGTATAGTGCCACTTTTGCCTATCCACGTTTGATATTTCTGATTTAATAACTCAATTACCTACCTAGTTGCCTACCTGGCAGCAAGGTGGTGCTCCATCTTGCTGCCAGATTATCTGCGTAGAAATTGGTAAAGGAAGATCATATATAAAGTCTTCTATTTCATTTTCTAGTAATTGTTTATATCTTCTTCCATTTAAACCACCTTCGTAAAAAATCGGCACAAAAATTGTATTGTTCAATAATCCACACCAAACTGGCGACCTTGTAGTTGAATTTCCTTTACTAGTTGGGGATTTTCAGTAGACCAATAATGTTCATTTCGTCTATTAAATAGTCCAGATAAAGTAAAATTTGCCTCGTCTGTGAAAAATATGTTTGCAATGAATCCATCTTGTTCTATTCGTGCTAATAATTCATTGCAAAAATTCATACGCTTTTCGTAATCGTTATCATTCAATTTTTGAACCACACTAAATTTATATGGTATATATTTATTTTTCTTGAGTATATTTTGAATATATCCGTAGGACATCTCAAGATCTCGGACTGCATCCCTAATAGATTTTGAGGGATGTTCAGTAAAATATAATATAACATTTAGTTCCTCTTCTTCATTTGCAGTACCTATAATATCTTTTGTTATGCAAGGAACTTGTTCTTCTAAATTTTTTTATAAGGTGTTTAAAATAATTTTTATGTGGGCCGGGCATCTTCTCTGCGGATATCTTCTTTGATATAAACGTTTCTCTTTAGTTATACTTCCATTGGAAAGAGAATATACATTTAATATATTATTACGTTCTTCTACAGAATACACGGGCATTATTATGTATTTTTATATAAAAAACTCTTTAAGAAGTACTCAAAACAGAAAAATAATCGAAACCGACTAAAGGAAATTAATTTGACAAAGCAACAGTCGTTATTTTAAATTATTATTGTTTTATGCATGGCTATCTATTTTGAAAATAATTTAGTTGTAGATATCCCAAACTTTTAAGAATATTACTTAGAGACGAGATAGACGAAAACTCATAGCATATAGGAAAACTTGGTAAAATTAGCTACAGATCCATTTTTTAATTTCTTTTCTAGCTATATTTTTAAGCACAAAAAATGGGTTTAAAAAGTAGAATTTTCAACTGATCACCCTGTACATCGAAAGGTATATAAAATAATTAACAGTAAAGTTTTTAAAGAATGTAGTGAATTTATTCAATATTTAGACACAAAGTACAGTTGCAAGTAATACATTTTTATGGTTCTAGACTATTATAGTTCTGGTTGTGCATTTAAGTCATGGGTATATAATTTTTGGCTTTGTCCTTTACCTTATGATTTCCTGATGAGATGAGATGCCTAAATCATAATTGACTTCATTCTAAATATTTCAAATTAAAATATTTAACGGCACGGTAAAGTAATTGATACAAGTCGGGATTTTAAGAAACTCTACCTGCCTTTACTGACCTGGTGTGAGAGATTACTAGTAGATGTTTTGATAAATATAAGCTACAAACCTACTCGGTGAACCAGTTTGTGGAATTCTTGAGGGACCAGCGTTAGCGTTGGTAATATCATCTTCAAACCGTGAATCAAACATTGAGAAATGCAAATACCTGAAACTAAATAGACTCTAATTAATAGTCAATAATACAATAGATGTTTTTATACAGTTCTGAAATAATTGATTTAAAAATAAAATTCTAAATCTTATTTTGAATATTCACGTATTAATATAGGCAGAATTTAAGACATAAATTATAATTTAGGTAACATGAGGCAGTCAATGACTTACTTGTTTAGTATTTATTGGTCGGTAATTGACGTACTTACTTATGGCAAAATATTTTAGACATACCTAGGGCGACTTCATATCGCAATCTTTTTACTAGACGGCGAAAATATTTACCATTTTCAGGGCGGGCAGTTATATAAAGTAATCTTATTTTTTAAACAGCCTTTGTATAATTGAATTAATTAATATATAATTGATACGTATGCGTTTATTTATATACCTGTAATATATATAACCATTTATTTCAACTTCAATAAAGGATAAACGTGTATAATATTGTAGGTAACTTTGCTCTTTTTTCTCAGTTGGCGAAACGATCACGTACGATTTCGCAGAGAGGTGTTTGGCTTATGGTTCGCTAACCTGGGATACAAAACAATGTGTAAAATTCATGAAAATTATTTGCATGGCTTGTCAGTTCCTGCTAGTGATGGAAATAAACGAGATATTTGAATAATCGAGATATTTTAATAATCGATTAATATTAGTAGTACTAAAAGTAATTTGTTATTCGTGTATTTATTTACATTAAATAGTATTACGTACTAATTTTTGGACTATTTTTGGTTTTATTTTACTTTACAAATAGGTAACAATAACTACTTATTTAAAACTTAAACTACTACTTTTAAATTATTTCACATTAAGTTTGTACCTAGTTATAAAACAGAACGCTACGTTCCGCCAATTATTGTATCTGGTTTGCTAAATCAAATCTATGGGTTTATTGTACTCTGTTTTTGTAACTAACTAATTACTTTGTACTGTTCATCGATCGAGGGTTCCAACCTCAAAATTAAGAGATTAATCGATTCGGACGCTGTCGCATTCATCATGCAATAATTGTGTACAAAGATTTTGCTTAACCACTAATATTAGTTCTTCAAACTTTTAGAAGTCATAGTTGATTATCTCGAAATATTTAAATAATAGGTTAATTCGTTTATCGTATTTCGATTGTTCTCATCACTACTACCTACCCATGTGACCTATTTAGAATTTGTACCACTGACCTCGGTAAATGTGGAACGTTATTTTCTTTGTACAGACCAAATCGCTCAAATTTAACAGCCACGAATTCAGAATGAGTATCAGTTGTGACCATGTATGCTAATGCGATGGCAAACTTCAGTCATTCTGAATAATACATTGTATCAAGCAGTATGTATTTCATTGTTATTTTATCCTTTTGCCTTTATTTGTCAACGTATGTCCTTCTGTCAACAGTGAGGTAGTAAGGTCATATACTCTGGTCCAGTTTCCTCTTCCTGCTTTTTACTTTATATAAGAATGTTTTTACGATTGACGTCAATGTGACTTTCTTCTGATTAATATTATGATCATTAGAATAATTGCAGACTAAAAACTCTTTAACTAGACTTCGTGTTAATAAAACCTTATTATAAACTTATTTTACCCTGAGATAAGTGTTTTATGATATGTTACTGAGAGCACGCAACATTTTTTCAACAGACATTTACTTTTACAGTGTTTTATTTCCAGTTATTTCAGTGACATATTTATTCTAATAAGACAAATATTCTTTTTGTTCTAACTGTGCCAGCAATTGTCAAGAACGAGTATGGACAATACCAGGGGCGACATTAAAATATTCTTCTTATTGCATTGATATTATTCTTTAACATTTTATTAGGTAATAATCCTTATTTCAATAAATGTGTTAAATAATTTGAATGAGTAGTATTAATGAGGAAAAACAAGAAAGCAGTATCGCCCTCTGGTACTGTCTATGTGCATTTTTGACATTTGCTGGCTTCAAATAGAACAAAGAGAATATTTGTCTTATTATAATAAATATGTCACTGGTTATTATTTAACATTTGAAAAGGATATTGTAAGATAATATCCAATTGTGGGGAGTTTAGATTTTGTGTATTAAATTTGACTCCAATGTTACAAATTGACATTATAATTCCATAATGACGTGACGTACGACATCACATGTCATTTACACTATTTTGACGTATTTAATGAGGGCTACTGCGCTTGAATTCACCTCGAGAGGCGCTAGTGTAGGGTAAGGTCCATGTCACTGAACGTTAATGACTGCTATGGCTTTTTAACGCGAATTTTTAGTAATTTTTATAAAAATTAGCTGAAAAACATTTAACACAATGATGGCAGAAGGATAAAGTAGTAATTTACTTGCTCAGTAGGGAAATTATGGTACCTATCAGAGTTGTCTTATGTCATTAAAGTTAGGTTATATCAAGCATGAGCATGATGAAAACAACGAATGTGCATGATTATTATTTACGATTTTCTGTAGTAGACTCCTTTGGTAACGCATAATCGTCAGGATTAAAATGTTCCTTACAAACACACGAATGTTTCGAAGGAGTAAAATTATCCCTGCGAACCGCTGTTTTAGGCGAGTTTTGTCTGTCGGAATCATATGTCCGCCTTTTGTTTCCAAACAAAATGGAACTGCACAACACTGAGGCATAATTAACAAGTTTCTTTATTTACTGGTGTACGAAATAATTATAATAAAACACTATACACTTGTTCTGCGCCCAACAATAATTTTTGACAGCGACCTTACTCGCCAGTGGCGCCAACTGGCGAGCCTAAAAACGGTAGCCCTCATTATACATCATCATAGTCACGTCTTGAAATTGTGACTAGTAGTCGAGAACTATTGATAGTTGCTGCTCTCGATAGTTTTCGATAGTAAGATCCTTGACCATAGATAATTATCGATAGTTTTCGATAGTCTATAAATTGAATAAAAAAAATAAGATTACTAAACTGATAATCATTTATTCATTTATTGGACGTTGGACAATTTGTAAGTTTTTGTACAAAAATGTTATTTATTTGTATTAGTCTTGATCGGCAATCACTGATCCAGGTATTCTGTTATCCACATTATTTTTTTTGTAAATGTCCTTATTTCGCAAGATTTCGCTCCACTGATTTACCTCAATATTTAAGTCCGGTGTAGACTAATTAATGGGCCTGACATAATCTTCCTCGACCATCAAACCAAGCGATGTACGTCATTGAAGGGGGAGGAAAAGCGGATTAAATACGAATTCTAAGTGCTGTACCCAGGTTACTTGGCCAAGATGATCGTCCTTATAAATAGTGTACTCGGAGAGATAAAGCTTAGGCTGCTTTCGGAACTTAAGACCATATCGGCCGGTCTATTAAAAATCAGCCGAATGGATGGTAGGCCAAATGTAGAAAGCAGTTATGTGTTCTCTCCATCTGTTAGGGCACACGATTCTTTTATCGACAGTCACTAACTTTGCGGAATGTGGGGTGTGGATTTAGTTAATTCGTTGACGCTAGTCCAGTGAGAAGTTGGAGTCTACGAGACGACTGTCCGTCACGGGTTCTATCGAAAAATAATAATAATAATAATATAATGTTATAAGCAAATGACATTTTAAAGATTTCTTTCCAATGTTGAGGTACAGTAAGAATATCTTTTTGTCTAGTGTTTATATCATGAACTGGACCTCGATAAACTAAAATAAAAATTAATGCAATGCAAAACCTCCGACGATTATGCTTATTTAACCATTCTACAGTTTTAACTTTATGAAATATTCTTTGGCGTCATTTAATTCCTAAAATTAAACGAAGAGAGGAATTTTGTATTTTTTGTATAATATTATCAATACAAGGACCGTATACCATATCACAGTGGTTAACATGAGACAAAACTAATGATTAATATATCATATAACTTTTTTTACTTTTACTCTTGAAAATTGTCTTTGTCTATACCGTGTTTTTATATTTGCACACTACATAGGGAAGCAAATCGTCCGTACTCATAAATTCGTACATTTCGTTCCGTATTAATAAATATGAACCAGCAGAATCGAATATTTTAGAGGAATATTGAACACAAATTGTATTGAAATTGAATAGTTTCGGTGGCCCTTCAAGGACAATGTGCGGATGATATGATAAAATCTCCAATCTTACAATTTTTTAGTTTTCGAGTTAAATACGGTTTTATAAAATTAGTTACTGCGCAGGCATATGTAATAGTTAGTTACGTTACAAGTTCGATAAATGATGTGTTACAGTGTGAGTTAAATGTTTACGGATGAGTACTGTAACAAACACTAAAGGTGCAGACATATTTACCATTTATCATTTAAGATATAACAATTAGCATTTAAATGGGAGATTTAAGAATGCTAATATGCATTTATGCACAATTTATTTATAACTAAAGCTGCAAATCGTTTCTGTGTATCATGGTCGTAGAGTACAGATGTACTTACTGTCGCCAGCATTCACCTTGACCGCGAAACTCTTTCTCCAGTCCAGTCTATTATTAGCTTTCAAGTTGTGTACACGTTAAGTCACTTGGGCGTATTGCATATTGTTTTTGTGTTTTTATTTCATCTGTTGTACTGTATTGTTGATATTAATTTAACAATAAATCATGGCAGACATACGCAGGGGTAGAAAATGGCCATTTGCTGACAAAGTGAATAAATTCATAGGTAAATTCCGGATTTATTCTATGATGGTGCTAAAATAATTTGTAAAGTGTGCGAGAAAGATTTGATGTGCTGGAATAAGCATGAGTGTGGACTTCACGTAAATAGTGTACACCATAAAAATAAAAAAATGGCGTGCCCTCGACAACACAGTTTATGTTTGATTTACTATTAATGCTGATTGCCTGTGATGTTCCGCTGCACATACTCGATAAACAACCTTTTCGAGAGTTCTGGAATAAATATAATGCCCAGGTGAAGTTACCAAGTCGCATAACGTTATGTAACTATCTACCAACTGTACACGTAGACATGGTAAATAAGATGAAATGTGAATTAAAAAATACACGGCTGTGGTTATCTCTTGATGAGACAACAGATTGTAAAAACAATTCTATTTTAAATGTTATAGTACGAGTACTGGACCCTCTTAAACCGACAGTTCTACTGTTGCTAGCTAGCAAAAGACTAAGTCAGTGTACTAGCGAAACAATTACCAGTGGTGTTGGAGACGTTAGAAAAATTTGAACTGTCAAAAAGTCGTGTTGATGGTTGTGAATGATGGCGCCGTGACAATGCGTTCGGTAGGCCGTTTTTTGCAAGAACAAGGTTGTAGGTTTATACATGTTGCGTGTAAAGTGCATTCTTTACATCTTGTGGCAGAAACTATTCAAAAAAGTTTTCCAGAGGTGGATGAATTAATAGCAAGTACAAAATAAGTGTTTCTTAAATCTCCTAAACGTCTCCGTACATTTCATAGCAAGTGTCCCGGTATTCCTGAACCACCACAGCCGATTCTTACACGTTGGGGAACATGGTTGCAGGCAGCTTTTTATTATGCTGAATATTTCCAACAAATAATAGTTGTGATACTATAATTCAATTTAGATGAGGCTGCAGCTATTAAGGAAATCCAGACAAAATTTTCGTTGAAACAGCTTTAAAAAATATTGCGAAGAACTATAAACTATTATATGAAAGCATAAAAAAATTAGAAAACAGTGCGTTGTCGTTAGCGAAGTCACTGCAAATAGTGGACGAAGTAAATCTACTGCTACACGCTATAGGTAACGCAACAAATGAGCGCGTTAAAGAAAAGTTTGCAAGTGTGTTAAATAAAGACACCGGCTTTCCCAAATTAAGACAAATATGTGATGGTGCAGCCCCAGATCCGTTAAGTGCGTTCAAAGACTATTTTACGTATGCAGTAACGACAATGAGTAGTGCTGAGAGGTATGTGAAATTTCTCATATGGTCCAAATGCTACTATCCGACCCACATCATAGATGTCTCTGTGGCTGATAGCGACTTGCGAAGCAAGTACCTAGAGCGGCGACCTCTAGCCCAGGTGAACTAAACTACTGTTATTAAATATGATTTAAACGAAACAACTATTCAGCGGGCAAATACCCCGACCTGCATTGGATTATATCTTCAAATCATGATAGATCGGTAACCAATATCATTTGTCCATTCATAACCAGACATAGACCGGTTTTAAACTCATCTGTTCTCCTCAGTATGTCATAGGTTATGGAACAGACAAAAGATAGTGGCCAACCTGCGATCTATCATGATTTGAAGGTATAATCCAATGCAGGTCGGGGTATTTGCCCGCTGAGTAGTTGTTTCGTTCAAATCATATTTAATAACAGTAGTTTAGTTCACCTGGGCTAGAGGTCGCCGCTCTCGGTACTTGCTTCGCAAGTTGCTATCTGCCACAGAGACATCTATGATGTCGGTCGGATAGTAGCATTTGGACCATATGAGAACTTTCACATACTTCTCACCACTACTCAATTTACCTTAGTCAGTATATGACTAGCAGGTTGGCCACTATCATTTGTCTGTTCCATGACCTATGACATACTGAGGAGAACTAATAAGTTCGAAATCGGTCTATGTCTGGTTAGGAATTGACAAATGATATTCGCTACTGATCTATCATAATTTGAAGGTATAATCCAATGCAGGTCAGGGTATTTGCCCGCTGAGTAGTTGTTTCGTTCAAATCATATTTAATAACAGTAATGACAATGACAAAAGTTCTTATCTGAATAGCTCATGAAATAAGACACACATATATGTTTTTTGCCTCTATTGGAAAATTATAACCTTTTGAGATGAGAATTTGACACATGGTCGATACCTCCTCTGGAGATCTTTCAAAAATACCAATAATAATACATTTCTCTCCATAACGCAATGATGTTAGGCAACACAAAACTGTCCCTCAAATAATCGTTAACGAAAGCTATAGACACCTTGAATGGCTGTCGTCTCCGAATGACATTCTTTTAACGATGACATGTTTACCAAGGATGAAATTATTATTACAGAACACCATTATCCGATTTTTCTCTTATTGTACATCAAGTCATTTCTCAACGACAGTTAACGACGTCGTTATGAGTTACTGTTCAAACAGAAAACCAAAAATGTCATTATATGTATTAAATTATTCAAATCTATTATTTAGAGACATTAATGTTTGATCCAATATTTTACGGAAAAATTCCATTTTGACATAAATTTTACGATCCAGGATCTGGATATTCGTAATGCAATATTCGCTTCTTTTTTCTTGCCGTACAGCAGGAAAATTTGTTTCTACATCAATTTCTGTTGATATTTTGTTAGTTTCTGTTATTATTGTTTCAAACTTTTCTTCAGGACGATAATCGATGAAGAAATCAGTTATACTATTCAAATGATCCAGGTAAATCTTTACATTCCTAGATATCTATTTATATAATTTTGGTCACCGTATTTTTGGAAAAAATATCGTACCAAATAATGATGGAACAAGCATTTTATAATACTGAATTTTGATAGCCTTAATCATCGTATCTTTGTCAAATGAATCGTCCGAGTCCGAAATTTCTAACAGCATCACAAATTTTCTCTATATCTTAGTGGCGTGACTGCGTCAACTCTACTGGACCAGCGTCTTTCATTTAAAGGTTTAAGTTTCAGTCCTGGTTTCAGTCATGCTTTTTAATAATACCTCATTGTTTATTACATAGATTTGTTGTATAATGCCAAAAAAACTTATTATTGAGAAATACTAGTCATTCAATGATGCTACCGCGTGTTTTACACACTTTGTATAATAGGTAGGGGCGGCTCTGCTTCTCAACATTAAAGCACTAATCATTCGCACCGAGACAGTAAGCGCAAATGTTTGATAACCGTAGTTGAAACTTCCCGTATGTGTAAGAATGAGCATCTTCAGAAGAAGAATTTGGTTTACTGTCTTCAGAATCTAATTTTTCAAATTCCGTTGATATCCCGGAGCTCA
This sequence comes from Rhamnusium bicolor, assembly GCA_029963845.1. Taxonomy (NCBI): domain Eukaryota; kingdom Metazoa; phylum Arthropoda; class Insecta; order Coleoptera; family Cerambycidae; genus Rhamnusium; species Rhamnusium bicolor. The sequence continues at coordinate 358,778 of JANEYF010001991.1, forward strand.
GATAAAATGTAATTTATGGAAAATTTTATAAGCCTTCAAAATGGATTTTTTTTTTGTATAGAACTGATCGGAAGATGATAATGTGCCAGATTCTATCTAAAATATATGGAATTCATAAATATGGATCTAGCAGCAATTAAAAATGTGTAAAAATGAATGGCTGATGATACACTTGCCACTTTCATAATTTTACCTACCTAATTGCATTGTCTTGATTTAGATATCTCATGCTTCTACACTTATTTTAATAACGTGAATATTCCGAATGAACGAATAAACTGATATGTAGGATTAAAAGAGGGTCGACGTCTGAAGAAGTTATTTTTTAGTTCACATGGTAAAATAAGAATTTTACAAGTCTAGTGTAACCTCAAATTACCTGAACCCCACTACGATTAGGTAGAAGGTAGGATGGTGATGGTAAACCGGAGGCCAACAAACATGCTTCAGAATGAGTCCGCTGACCGTCGGTAAAGTGAGGGAATGACGTTTACAGTCTCAGTTATGTGATCTACATGGTGTGCTATTTTTTCGTTGCCATCTTCAGAAACAGCAGTGGATTACAGTGGTAGTGTTCGAGTGTCCCAAAAATACAATGACACGTAAATCTTTAGTGACCTTTTTAGGATGTGTGGTGTTAGTGTTGAAGAGTGTTGTTATTGCCGAAGAATGTCCTCAGGGCGATTCTAATGGAAATTGCAGTTTAACGACACATAACAATGGTGAGATTTTAACCATCTCCAACATTTATTTATTACACGTAGCTAGTTGTTTTCTTTAGCAATTAGTTTGGAAAATAAAATAATATAATAATAACAATTGTTTATTTGGAAAGCGCCATTCAATATAAAGTCAATTATTTCATTAACATAATGAATATGTTTCAAAGTGTATCGTAGAATACAGTCAACTTTTACCTGTCACTTTCTTATTTGATAAGAAAGAAACGTTGCCTAGATATTAATGTCGAACATTTAGTTCCTTTTACATGTTCAGTTACAAATGATATTTTAAATTAACTCGTTAAATATACAATTAATTTCATTAATTGGTAGAACAGATTTACTATTGGTATTTACGTAAAAAATTCTGGTTATATTAATTTTCTGATTAAAACGTATTTTTTTATTATTTCCCTATACCTGCTTTATCCAATTACAATAGGGTAAGTGATTATTTTGAATGTACAAATTTTGAATTTAAATTAAAAGGTATATTAGAGTACTTTTTTAATTAACAATAGGACATGCCTTTTTTTAATTCTCTTTGCATAGAAATGCTCTAATGTTATCAATTATTGTAATATATTGTAATAATTTATAGTTTTCTAATATTAAAGTATATAGATGGTATAGGTAACAATAAATAATATATATGTAGGTTGTAGGTAATGATACAAATAATTTTCACACAAACATGTTATTAGATATTAATAAATTTAAATTTAGAACGTAATTTTGTATTAATTTATCCACGCTACTGTCTTAAAGAAATTAGGAGAAAGTGGCATTTCTATGTACATTATTTATTATAAGTCTTTTGTAAATTGATTACATACTCGTAGAGATTACCTAGATATTAAATGGAATGATCTCTTTTCATTTCTTTTTTACCACATGAATACATTGATATACATACACAAGGTCATATTTTGGCCTAGGCCAACTAGGCTTGGGCCTAGTGTGAACAATTTTTAGAGGTGGCGATCCTATCTTTGCAAAATATTCTACAGCAGAGTTGCCAAATGACTGAACTCAAATTTACATATTTAAATACTTACGTATAGCAACATTGCTCAACAATAACGCCTTTATTAATTGCGTACAGCCTACTTACTGATGTTTATATTAAAGTAGATCGCTAACCTAGATAGTGGGGGTGAAGTAACCAATTAGATCATTATTTGCCTCTGAAATGTGCGCATTAATTACGTTGATATAATCGATACATTTACTACAAAAAGCACGTGTAAATAATATTATTTTATAATAAATATACAGTTCCTAATTACTTGTAAAGTGTACCTTTCTTCATTTGTTTACTCTGTTTATGTGTTCAAAAGTATATATGATCCGTTTAAAAAATATGATTTTTTATTTTGTAAAATTGTATAAAATTTTTAAAAGAAGAAAAACTGGAGCAGCCAAATGTTTGAGCCTTTGGACGATTATGTCTCTATAGAGCATCTTACAATCTATATATGTTATATGGGATTGAGGTACAGGGAACGGGAAAGCCAAACTGTCCTATTCAAATTGTGAGTTTCGAATCAATCGTTGATGGTCCACGGGATTATTAATGGTTCGGACCCGTCGTATGTAGCCTACCATTATTGTTAACATAAGTAGCATCTGATTCTATAGTATTAATAACTGTTTGAATAGGTTTCAGTACGAGATTCAAATATCGTCTAGGCGTAATTGATTTTTTCATTCAACTACTGAGTCTGCACAGTAATTTAGAGAAGTTCCTCCCCAAATGGTTAGCGAAACTCCTCCAAGTGGGACGATCTACTGTACATTCCTCCCAAAGCCGCTCTCCCTGCCCTCTCCATACTGATATTATTGTGAATTACAACCTTCAATTCGTCCTTGACAATACACTTTCTCCACTGTTCGTCATCCCAGTTTTCACGATATTTTACGAATCGTAAACGATTTTATTTACCTTGTGCAGTCCTACGGGGTTGTTTCGCTAGACGTCTGACTCGAAATATCACTTCATATAATTTCTTCTTATTATAGACTGTGAATTAATTGTTTGTTATAGTTTTCTTACAGTCAGAACTCGATTATAGACTGCTTTTTTCTAATAGTCGAACACTTGTGCAGTTGTGATTCTGCATATTCTCCCCATGATAACGGAATCTTATATTAAGAATTCTTGCTACTTTTATTTATGCGGTATCATTTTCTATCATTTCTACAATCTTTTCTAGAATAAATTGATTCATTTTTGTCATTTTCAACATATAAATTAGGAACCAAATTGTCAAACAATAAAAATGTTGTCATGTGTTTCAACAGCCATCTTCGTTGAAAGTAAATTTTCTTTCTTATCAACTGCAGCATGCTGTATTTTGTTGCTCCATTGAAAAATTAATATCTTCGAAATTGAGTAAAATATCTATGAAATTCAAAATTGCGGATTCTGTTGAAGTTATCGCACATCTGAATTGATAATGGTTGGTTATAGGATATTCTTTATTCCCACACAATCTTGAGAATTTTAACTAATAAACATGCTCACATAAAAGGTCTTGTATATGATTATCCATGAACAGAGAGGATTAAAGTCGTATTCGAGAAAAAAGAATAAGAATACACGAAGCTGAAGTTTATTTCAGTCAAATATCAAAAATGTGCCAGATTTTCGGATATTATTCTAAAATTTGTATAGAGTTAATCTCTGCCATTTACATGGTCATTCTCTTCGTTCGGTAACTCAAATACACGTACTTGTAAATATATTACTGTTTGAAAATGTAATTCTATGATATTCAATAGTTCTACAATTTTCTTTTTTAATTTATATTCAAAAGAAGGAAAATCTATAACTATTTAACCGGCTTGGTGGAGTAGTTGGCTAGAGCTGCGAGCTGAGAGTACAAATCCCGTCACCAGCATTGGCAATGTCGGTGGGAATAGTTGTGTGTCCGCGTTTTATCATAAGTATAATCCTCGTCCGTACAGTTTCGGCTTCGGATTCGAGGATTGTCTAATTTCTGTGGTATTGTATAAAAATATATATATATATATATATATATATATATATATATATATATATATATATATATATATATATATATATATATATATATATATATATATATATATATATATATATATATATATATATATATATATATATATATATATATATATATATATATATATATATATATATATATATATATATATATATATATATATATATATATATATATATGTTAAATTCGTTTTCCGGGTATACTCCCGCGTAGGTGATAGATCCCGAGAGGGACCGTGGTTGTTTGAACGACGTTTCGGCAGAATCTCATCTGCCATCTTCAAGTTCTAACAGATAACTGCTTGCTGCGGCTTCTGGTTACTCGAACTGAACATTTTCAATTCGAGTAACGTCGTTCAGACAACCACGGTCCCTCTCGGGACCTATCACCTACGCGGGAATATATCCGGAAAACGAATTTAACATTCACCACCATATATATATATATATATATATATATATATATATATATATATATATATATATATATATATATATATATATATATATATATATATATATATATATATATATATATATATATATATATATATATATATATATATATATATATATATATATATATATATATATATATATATATATATATATATATATATATATATATATATATATATATATATATATATATATATATATATATATATATATATATATATATATATATATATATATATATATATATATATATATATATATATATATATATATATAATTATCACTAATGAATTAAACATATATACTTAGATCTGGAGAAAAAACATTCATCGTTCCTTTTTGTATAAATCATTTCTAGATATTATTTGGCTCGGTATTCGATGAGAACGGAACAATAAATGAACATCATTTAATTTTCTACGGTAGAGTGAACTGTTAATATTATTTATATTAAAAAAGGTACCTATTGGCCATCGGCCGTTACAGCCAATTAAACATTTACAACAGAACTATTAATTACGGTTAAGTTTATAAATATATAAATCGTATTAAACATATGTCAATTTTAAGTTGATTCCAATGTAGGCTAATATTATATATTCACATTATCATAAATATGAGATATATTTCTCGTTCAAAATATGTTGTAACCTCTCAGTAATAGTTGACCTTGGAAAAATTGTTGAAATATCCTCCTCAGAAAATATTTAGTAAGGATATAAAACTTAATTTAAATAGGTAATGTTTTATAGATACACAAATCGGCAAGTAAAATATTGCATTTTTTTTATTTTAATTAAGTTTAATGATAACTTATAAAGCATTGTTTAATCTTACTTAAGTAAACTATCAAATTAATTCACGTAATCAAACTTTTGTTTCCATGACCCCCTACTAATCACAATATTGTGCGATATTTCGCCGTACACTTTAGGCATATAATAAAATGTTTAAATAGACTTTATTCGAAAATGGAGCATTTATTGAGGTAAAACAAAAAATTATTTTCCTTTTTTGTAAAAAGGTTTTTAAATTTTGTACCAAAATTTAAAAAAAAAAAAAATTAACAAAAAAGTTTAATTAACAAAAAATGTTGAGGCACATTGTACCACTGTTTGGGACTCCTATGATTAAATGTTTTAAATAATTTTTACATAAATAAATATTAAATTAATAGATATCCAATGTACCAATGTTCATAATCCTACCTTCAGACGTTTTGGAGATATTTAGAGAAAACCGTTGTCTCAGACAGCATAAAATATCTTCAGAATATCCCATTATAGTCCCACTAATCCTGATTTTGGATTATCCCATAAATATATTCATAGGTCATCCCACGATAAACCTCACAAGATTAATATCCTCTTCTTATCCATATGATGGAAATTCTGTAGATGTCGATAACTGATCGATTAGGGATATCCCGACAGGAGGTTATTGTCCTCATATGGGTGTTTAAATATAGAAATCGTATGGATGTTCATGATTGTTAAACTATGGATGGCCCGACAGGATACTATTTTTTCATAGATCCACAAATATAGAAATCTTATGGATGTATAGTCATAAGTTATCTCGTATAGTTTTCCAAAGGATAATATGTTTTCTGTACATTATATGTACATATATCTATTTTTGTCTTCTATTAAATACAACCAGGTACTTCTAGATGGCGTGACTTATAAATTGCTGATAGTCAATGGTCACACGACACGTCATATAATACTCATGTAGATTTATAAATTCAAAACTGCAAACTGTTGTTTACACATAGTGATGTCTTCTGTGATAGAAAATTAATGGCGGTGATGGTAAAACTTCAATCCGTCGTGGTAGTTTTGCACAAATCTATTCAACCGATCCTCGGCATACAGGATAATCTCTAACCTAAGGGATTGCGGATGGTTTTAATTTTATATTTCAGTATATTTTTAAGGAGTTAATTTTACCTGTACATTCTAAGAATATCCTAAGCAAATTTTAAGTCATCCTGAGGTTATATTGAAAAACCAAACGTCCTCGGGATATTCAGTGGATAATTTTGTGCTGATTGGAGAGGGGGCCTCCCCTCTAGGGTGCTGTAGCTCTCTTGTAAACATTTTTGACTGACCCATATTTATGGGAACTTTTTTCTTATTTTTAGTCGTAGAATTCGCGCTAATTTCGGGACACTCTGAATGCAGAATAGATTAAAAAACACTTAAACTTTCAGTTGAGTGGGTCATCCTCAATGTTCGTGGACCACGATTTCTTGGTGACCAATTAAATCTCTCAACGACTTCAGCTGCCATATTAAAAAATAACCGACATACACTTTTCACTAAAACGTCTTATGATAAAATCTACTTGATAGATTTGGATTTGAATTTTTTTAATGGGCACGTTTAGCATTTTTTTTATTTCGTATTTAGGAAGCTCACCTTATGTAAGGTCAATTTGCAAAAAAATCAGAATTTTCTATCAACAACTTCCTATTCAAAATGATCATCAAAACCCTAACACCGTAAAAACAGGGCCGATCGCCTTTAACGTCACACCACCACCACGAATACCAGTCACTCGAATCTATTAGGCCTTGTCTATTAGATCGCATGAATGAGTTGGGGGTGTAATACCGACACCACACAGTGTGCTACACTATGTACGATACGTATGCTATGTACAGTTTCTTTCAGATGTATTTGTAACATAATAAACGTCAGCTTCTTTCATCCCTTTACCGCCCTTAAAGAAGCCGACGGTTTTTATGTTGCAATTAGGTTTGAAATAAACTATACCTATGTTCACTACACCAACTGGTTACATTGGAAGCTACGATTTGTATGAAACTCATCAGTAGGGCTATCAAAAATGTTCCGTGGACAGTGGCGTACGCGAAATTAACTAATAAGAGAAATAATAAACTGTTACAATTTATAACAATGTATGTAAAACTTACCCTCTTAACTAGCTTGATGAACTAGCTTGCTTATCACAAACTGGAGAAGATATGTAGCCATTTTGCAGCATCAGGTATGTTTCTATGGTTGTCTCCATGAGTGATGTTCGCTTTCGTGAAAATATATTCTTATATTTTGAAAACGACCGTTCATCTACTGATGTAATACACGCATATGTAAAATAGTCTTTGTCTTAATTTGGTAAAACCGGTGTCTTTATTTAACACACATGCGAACTTTTCTTTAACGCGCTCATTTGTTGCGTCACCTATAACGTGTAGCAGTAGATTTACTTCGTCCACTATTTGCAGTGACTCCGCTAACGACAACGCACTGTTTTCTAATTTTTTTATGCTTTCATGTAATGGTTTATAGTTCTTCGCAATATTTTTAAAGCTGTTTCAACGGAAATATCTTCGAATTTTGTCTGGCTTTCCTTAATAGCTGCTGCCTCATCTGGATTGAATTGTAGTATCACAGCTTTCATTTGTTGGAAATATTCAGCATAATAAAAAGCTGCCTGCAACCATGTTCCACCACGTGTAAGAATCGGCTGTGGTGGTTCAGGAATATCGGGACACTTGCTATGAAATACACGGAGACGTTTAGAAGATTTAAAAAACAATTTTTTTTGTACTTGCTATTAATGCATCCACCTCTGGAAAACCTTTTCGAATAGTTTCTGCCACAAGATGTAAAGCATGCACTTTACACGTAACATGTATAAACGTACAACCTTGTTCTTGCAAAGAACGGCCTACCAAATGCATTGTCACGGCGCCATCAGTCACAAACATCAACACTTGCCTTCTTGACAGTTAAAATTTTTCTAACGTCTCCAGCACCACCCTGGTACTATAACATTTAAAATAGAATTTTTTTTATAATCTGTTGTCTCATCAACAGATAACCACAGCCGTGTATTTTTTAATTCACATTTCATCTTATTTACCATGTCTACGTGTACAGTTGGTAGATAGTTACATAACGTTGTGCGACTTGGTAACTTCACCTGGGCATTGTATTTATCCAGAACTCTCGAAATGGTTGTTTATTGAGTATGTACAGCGAAACATCACCAGCAATCAGCATTAATAGTAAATCAAACATAAACTGTGTTGTCGAAGGCACGCCATTTTTTTTAATTTTTATGGTGTAGACTATTTACGTGAAGTCCACAATTACGCTTATCCCAGCACATCAAATCTTTCTCGCACACTTTACAAATTATTTTAGCACCATCATAGAATAAATCGGGGAATTCACCTATGAATTTATTCACTTTGTCAGCAAATGGCCGTTTTCTACCCCTGCGTACGTCCGCCATGCTTTATTATTAAATTAATATCAACAATACAGTACAACAAATAAAATAAAGACACAAAAACAATATGCAATACGCCCAAGTGACTTAACGTGTACACAACTCGAAAGCTAATAATAGACTGGACTGGAGAAAAAATTTCGCGGTCAAGGTGAATGCCGGCGACAGTAATTACATCTGTACTCTACGACCATGATACACAGAAACGATTTGCATCTTTACTCATCGGTTAAGTTAACGGCAGTAGTAGCATTTACCTTGAAAACGTATTTATGAATGGGTAAATCCATGCACTATTCAATGTAGTCGCAGACATATGATTATATGTTAAATCTGTATGGTATTTAGGATGAATCATATGTCTTCGGTTTTTCGATATTATTGACAGAAAAATTTTAACAGTGATTTATAAATTTAAGTTGGATATCTGGTAAAAATGCACCTTTAAAATACAACTGAGCTGAAGTTTATATATGGCACTGCTCTTAATAAATAATTCCTGAATGAGCTACATAATCAAATAAACAAAGCATTTTAAATTTTGAACTAAAAAAATCAGCAATTATTGGGAAAACGTAACCATTTTAATTCAGTAATTAATTTGCTTCTTCCACTCACATATTTGCCAAAAGCAGAAATCGGCTTATTTTAACCGTCATAATGAAAATGACGTCGTCATATTAATATTTGACACAAGTGACAATTTTGGCATTCTGTCGTCACAGTGCAAAATAACATGATGTCATTTTCATTATGACCATGACGTGACCGTGTCTTATATCTAAGCTCACATCACTAGATATACTAATGGTTTTTTAAATGTAATTGATTATTTTTGAATACCTATAATATATGCGATTAGACACCGCCCATGGCCTGAAATTCTTTCAAAGTTAAAGCTACTACTGCCGATATCACTACTTATTAGTTTCGTCTAAGATGTTGGCGGGTAGTTTGACCTGGGAGAGCGATGATACTGAAGTTTAAGTTTTGTTGTTACTTCCATTCTTTAAACTTAAAGAATGTGAGTATACGAAATAAATATGAAAAGAAGTGACTTTGGTGAATTTAGTTTTTAAATAAAAATACTGAACGGAGTAAAACTTATTAAGTTTTAATAGTTAAACTGTTTTATGATTTTCACAATTTTTTTATTTACATATTTTTAACAAAATATATAAATGCATGACATTTGTCTCATTAACACAGTAGCTTCCTCAGATGTGAGTACAAAGACTAATATTACAATGCTAGACAGTGTGTCTGTAAATAGGTTAGTCAAATTATAAAAATAATCGTAAAAATTATTTTGAATAAATTATAATTGAGAATGTTTGCAGGTATCTAACAAAAAATATATACAAACACGTCAAATCATTACATTATCAAAAATATATAGTAAACAGATAAAATGAAAAAACAATACTTAAATAAATAAAATTAATTAATAATAAATAAATAAAAATAAATATAAAAATGTAGATTACAGTTAAAACAAGTTTAGTTCGGTGAATTATTAACTTCCAACTGATCATTTAAAACTATGTATGAATTTTTTAGTTTGTTGATTTCTAAAGGTTCTAATAGTGTTAGTCTTAATCCTTTGTTTTCTAAGTGTGTAATCTCAAAATTGCAACTAAACTGTGAGTTTTCTTCCAATAGATGTTTAGCATAAGTAGAATTTTATTTTCTAGTTTTAAAATTTCTTTTATATTCAGACATCCTTTTCTTACATTTTTTTCCAAATTGTAATAAAATTAGAATCGTCTTTACCTGGTTTTTACAAGTCTCTGGAAATCCTCTTCCAGATATTTTCTCGTATGCCCTGATTCCGCTATTCTTCAAGGGTTTTGTTCCACAGCCATGAATACTTCTAATTGCTCCAGGAGACATATTATTAAAATTATGTAGGATAAAATCGCGTGAAAAGACACTACTATTGCCTGCTGCATGTAACAGATTCCACTGTATGTCCACTAGGCATACACGTCGTCGGCAACGTTTCAAAATGTAGTCGAGAATCAAACCTCGACGAATGTATAGCTAAAGGTGGGCATACACAATACGGTTTACCGGAAGGCTGGCCTTCCGGTCGTTAAACCGGAATGCTAAATCTGTACTCTGTAATCAAGCATATATGCTACGTTTTGCAGTGGGTTTTGCTTAGTGTTAAAGTAATGTGGTGAAGAGTTATCACGCAATGACTTCTGAAGAAGACTTAATGTTAATAGGATTAGCAGTCGCTTTGCGATAAATATGTATAATATTATAAATGGTGCGTTCCATTTAAAAAAATAAAACTTTATTTGACCAGGGAAAATATGAACATCCTGTATAAGTTTTGAATACATTAGTTTGTAGTACGATTGATGTACAACTTTTGTATAAGAATTTTTTCTGCATTTAAGATAATAAAATCTTTATTAGGACTTACATCTCAAATGGTACACACGGTACTCTTGGCCTGTACATATTCCAGGCACATATACCCGACTTGTATATGGGATGGCTAGCCGGCAGGCAAAATTTCAAACGCTGACAGATTTTTAGAAGGCCGAGAGTTCATGTCTCACCTTCCAGCCGATCTAGCCACTAACGATGCGGCTTGTCTTCCGTCTTAATGGCCCGAAGGCTGGCCTTCCGGTAAACCGTATTGTGTATGCCCACCTTTTGATAGAGAACTTAGTATACGTACTGTACGCAGCTCTGTGTGACTACTTACATTATTAACAATGGAGGCTATTTCGTAATAATAGCAAACATCGTATACATTACGTACGTAGCTCTCTGTGTGGTCTCAACATAAGCGGGAGGGTACTTTGGAGTGACGTCAGGAGAAAATTAGTAATTTTTAAGAATTTATAAATTCGAGGTCCTCTATTAGAGTTAATACTAATGATGCCTACCTGAAAATTTTGTGAGATCTTTACAAGATCAAGTAGATTGTAAAAATTAGTTTCTTTAAATTATCCTCAAAAAATTACAAATAGGAAACCATTTTTTATTTTTTGTTCTTTATTCATATTTTAGTGAATTTAGTTCCATGTTTATTTCGAAACTTATTTTTCCGTTTTATGAAATGTTGTTGAAATGTTTGAACCCAAGCAATATGTTCAATGAATCATTAATTAAAGATATCGACGGTCAGTCAAGAGAGAAACTCGTTTTACAGTTTATCCGTGATTATTAAAATATTTTTTAAATTAATTTCCTTATGTGTTTTGTTAATGTCATGCGACATACATATCAACTGAATACCAATCTGCAGTTATTTAATTTCATTTTACTTAAAATTTAAATGTAGGTCAGTAGATCATGAGGAGAGACTCCTCATCAAATTTGCAGAAATTTCTCATTAACATACACTTTTAAAACGATTACCTTTCGGCATGCCACGTATTAAAACCACAATAAATTAGTATAGATAATTGTATATGGACAAATACCTAATATAGTGTGCTACTCGGTACTATAATAAATATTGATCAAAACTCTTTCATTCCTCAAGCGCCTGCAATTGCATTTCCTTGTACTTTCGAAGGCAACTAGGTCAGATTAAATATTCTTAGTTTTTGTGGAATATTGAATAATTTATGGTGATTTTTTTGGCAAAAGCTCACAATTAGTTCCGATTTTCTTAACTTGAGAGATTCTTTAGCATAACATTTTAGTTCAATTATTACGGAATTCTGCTGTTCAATGAATGGTGATTGTTACTATGGATTTACCAATAACACTCCATTAAATGTTATTTAATTATTGATTTGGTAAAAAATCTGATTTAACAATAAGCGCGGAATCAGATACGTAACGTTCATCTTAAGAATCACTGTATTATTCAGCTATTTACATAGTGAATGAACATTTAGTAACTTTTTAAATGAGGTTCGCACCGAACATTTAAAGGTTATGGAATTAAAATTATAATCTGGAAGTCACAGATTTTTGGGGAAACAGACAAATTGTCTTGACTTTTAAACGAAAATTCATAGTCTTGATTTTTAATAATTTCTGTAAATTTAAAATTGTCGGAAACAGGACAATATATTAAAATAAAAACGATATCTACGTCTACGTTTCGTTTAATATGCTTAAACTTCTCCATGGCTTAATAGCCAATTAATGATTTAAACATGAAATTTCCAAAACATTTTTTTTTACTATATCTGTAGGCATAACAATTGAAAACTCAATCAAGTTCCATACGTCAATAAAATGTTTTAACAAATTACTATACATACAATGTGTCTGTAAAGTATGAAATAAATTCATTATATCTGAAATCAAAAATATTTAGAAAAAATCCTCGGACACGTCGATTTTTAATTTCAATTGTGCACCTTACTGTTTAATTTTTTGGTTATGACATCATCACTGTTTCCATTATGACGTGATCGATATTTATTTTTTTAATAGAACGTCTTGTATGTTTCTCCATTTTTAGATTCTGCTTCAACAGCTGATTCCTAATATGTCTCATAGTTAGGGGTCTAAAATTGATAAGTTGGAAGATACGGCCATTGAAAAAAACACAAATAAAAAAATTAAAATAAACACGTTATTTATTAATTTTTGAAGAAGGCTAGTTTTTGTTTGTTTATTGTTTTATCATTATCGTCTTTGACAGTGAATCACTGAATAATACTTTACCCCAGTAGTGGTTTCTCAATAATTGTTGTCGATTTACTTTAATTTATAACATGAGAGTATCTGTAAATCAGAGACTTGAAATTATACGATGATTGGGTATGTTCATAGGATACGAACTCAACAAGAAGTATGTAATTTATTTAATATTAAATATTCAGAACGACCCATAACTCAATCGACAGTGAGCAAAATTGTAAAAAAAATTAGAGAGATTGGTACGGTGGATGATTTATCCAAAACAGGTCGCCAGGTGCTGACGAGGATACAAAAATAAATATTTTACTGGCTGTTGAAAGAAATCCACATTCTATCGTCCGCCAGGTTAGTCGCGATTGTGATGTTACTAAAACGCCAGTACTTACAGTATTAAAATTCATCTTGTGCAAGATTCAGCTTGTGCAAGAATTAAGTGATGATATTCCAGATCGGAGGATACAATTTTGTGAAACAATGATGAATATGTGCCATGGTGATCCTCTTCTGATAAAAAATATTAATTGCTCCGATGAATGCACTTTCAAATTAAATGGTGAAGTGAATCGTCAGAATTGTAGATACTGGGCAAGAGAGAACCCTCGATGGATGCGGGAACAGCACACACAGTATCCACAAAAGGTAAATGTGTGGGCGGGAATTGTAAGAAATATAATCATTGGATACTATTTTTTCAATGTAACTGTAAACGGATCCGCATATCTCCAATTTTTAATATGCCATCTCATCCCAACGTTATTAAATGTATTCCCCAGCAGAGTTAATGGAAATGTTGACGAAAGCCTGTGGTATCAACAGGGCCTCCCCATTATGCAGCAGACGTTCGAAGGTATCTTGACCAAATATTTCTAAACAGGTAGATTGGTAGACATGGATCCATCAAATGGTCACTAAGATAACCGGACCTCAATCTATTAGATTATTTTCTATGGGACATCTAAAAAATATAGTTTATATAGCCAAACCCGAAAACATTGTTGAATTAAAAGAAAGAATTAGAACAGAAATAAACAACATTTCTCAGACAACTATAAACAAGGTTAAGTAACACTTTAATAAATCGTTTAGGGTACTGTAGCTACAATAAGGAGTACAGTTCGAACATTTACTATAAATTGTTTTTATTATTAACTAATCGTTAGTTCTAGTGACTATTATTTGTTCAAACAAAACATGAAAAATTAGTAAATTATTATAATCAAAATGGCCGTATCTTTTAACTTATCAACTTTAGACCCTAAGTATGATATATATTTGGAAGCTGTTGATTCAGAATCCAAAAATAGAGAAATATACCGGGTGTTCCTTTGAAAAAAAATATCGATGACGCCATAACGGAAACAGTGCTGACGTTATAACAAAAAAAAAAGGTAAAATAAAGAATAAGGGGCGCAACTGAAATTAAAAATCGACGTATCCTACGATCTTTTCTAAATATTTTTGGTTTAAGAAATAATGAATTTATTCCTTATTTTACGGACACACTGTATGTGCAGAGTGACCCATTTAAAAGTGGCACACCTCTCTAAAATTTTGAATTATTCGCCAATTTAAACGATTTTAGAGCTTCAATAACTCTACAGTGGTGCCAAATTTCAGAATGAAATTTAAAATGTCAAGGCCTACTTTGATTTTTTCTTTCAAGGCCAAAAATTAAAAAAAAGTGTTAGCAATTTTTTTATCTCTAAACTGACTACGCCACTGAGTTTAGGATACTTTCAAATTGGTGTGTTGGTGTGACCGAAACACTTTTTTGGATTTTTGGCCTTGAAAAAAATTCGAAGTAGGCCTTGAAATTTGGCATCACAGTAGAGTTATTGAAGCACTATCATTTAGAAAAAAAAATCGTTTAACCCTTTATGGCCCTATGTGACACTCAAGTAACATAATAAATTTATTGGTATTACCGCTCAAATTTAAAACTTAGCATCATTAATGGTCCAAGACAGCTTGAAAGTAACAATATGGTTTCTTAGTTTTGTGTATAGAACGCCACCTAATGGATGTTTTAAAAACTTAAACTCATTTTCACTTATGATTTACTATGAATGGCGGCTAGTGAATAGTGAAGTTTGTAAAATGTAAAAAAGTTTCTAAAATATTAAATAAACTTGTAAACAAAAAATATCTTGCGAATCATAAAGCTGCAGAAGTAATTTATATTCAATTGGACATTAAAGTTTTCATCATTTGACATAATGGCAAGCCAAAATAGGTATGTTACTTCAAAGTTACAGTGGGCTACAGTGACTCACTTTACGGGGGGGTGTAGATTTAGTTGATTCCCTTGTGGCATTTTATAGAACAACAATTCGCAGCAAGAAATGGTACCATAAGTTATATTTCCATCTTATGGATCTTTGTGTAATAAATAGTTGGCTTTTATATAGCAGGGATTGTAATTTTTGTGGAGTGTCAAAAAAAGATCGTCTAAGTCTATTTCAGTTCAAGACAGCAATTGCTGACACCCTATGTGCGAAGGGCGATCACTATAATCATCAAAAACGAAGAGGCCGGCCCAGCTCTTCAGGTGTCCAGCAGGAAATTGACCAGAAAGCAAAGAAAGGTAAACCTGCGGCAATGCCAACCTTTGACACAAGAAGGGATTCCACCGGGCATTGGCCAGAATTTCAAGAAAAAAGAGGAAGGTGCAAATACCCCAGTTGTATTGGTGTACCAAAAATTTTTTGTACGAAATGTAAGGTACATTTATGTCTAACGCCTGCGCAAAACTGTTTTGTCAAATTTCATACTCAATAAATATTTTTTGATATAACCTAATATTGTTATTGCCTGATGTTACCTGCAAGTTACATACCCCTAATATTAAGGGTGCGATACAAATTCTTTTGTTATACATTGTACATTACAGTAAAAGGTTAAATCTCAATAAAAAACACTTGTATATATTTCTAAAAGGTACTCCCATAATTTGGGCTATAAAGGGTTAAATCAGCCAACAAATAAAAATTTTAGAGAGGTGATTGTATATAGACATCACAACAGATTAAAAATTTTAGCAAGTGTTCATGGCCAGAAACCAAAACCAAAAAAAAATTTTTTTTTTTGATTTCGGTCTCTGGCCATATTAATAATTTATTAGTTAATATATTCTGCAGCTGCAAGTTACCAGAATTATCATATCTTTGGGTACTGCAGTATTTGAAGAATTGATAGTATTTTATTTTCAACAACTTGCCAAATTGATTTAGGCTACTTTTTATAGGAGGCAGCTTATTAACATTTTTGGAACTAATTTAGCCTAATTATTTTCTTATTGCATTTATATTGTGCTGACTGGTTTTGTAACAGTTTATGCCATAATATAAAATTTCATTAATATTTATATTTATAATTGACATTCTTTGATTTTTTTAATGAAACCTTTTATTTTCGCACATTCTGAAAATTTCATTTTCGATTTCATTTGTACTGCGACCTAAGCAACTAGCTACAGATAATGGACATATACATTTTTTAAAATCAACCTTTTTGACTTGGATTGCCTTTAATATAAATAATAGTTGGATGGGTAATTACATGTTACCCCTATCCTTCTCAGCACCAAACGAGTTTTGTACGACCAAGTCAGATTTGATTCTTAGAGGTCATATAATGATTAATAGCTAAAATATTTTAAACATGAAGTGCCCAGGAACTTTTTATTTAAGGCCTGTAGGATGCGTTTTATACTCTACTATTAGTTAATTTTCTCATTTTAAAGGACATAGCCATTTAAATTTATTACCTCTAAATTAGTGCTTTGGTTAATTTTTTATTTTTCGTCATGAAAAGTCAAGGATTTGAATTTTGAGCGGTTTGTGGGAACCCTGGAATTATCTACACCTATCATAAATAAAATTCTAAAACTCATTAAATTAATTTTTTTAAAAATGTTCACTGCATTTAAAAATTGTGTTATTTGCTTTTAATTAAAATAATATGAAATGAGTAAAATGATCCTCCTTACGATAAAATAAGTAAGTACTAAACGGGATACATCTACGTGTATTGAAGACAATTTTGTTTATCATTTTGGCGAAATTAAAGTACACCACCATGTGGATTATGTCCTGAAGACAAACCAGAAAAGAAAACAAATTTCACTGACGAAAGTAGGACCCAGCAATTCCTCTGTGTCAAAAATAAATGGTGAAAATTGTGGAAAATATTTTTAAATTATACATAATTTAAGATATAGAATATTGACAAGCAAATATTTCAGATTTCACTGTGTAAGTTGAGTAACACTCTCGAAATTATTTAGGTTGAAAATTTTTATAGGATTGGTTGGTAAAAAGATATTGGCCTCTGGCATAATCAAAGCCGTCTCAAAAAGTATATTAAAGGAAATAAAATTGACCTTGAAAACAAGTATCAGGATCTTTATTATGCACAGTGCAACTTGAAAGCTAAGAATACCGTTACTTCTTCAGGTGTTGAATTAAAAATGCCCACCTTTATGATTGATTACAAACTGAAAAAGAAAGATGTCATTTTTTGTGGAATTTGTACCATCAAATGTTTCATAAAGTGATACCAAAGAATTTACAAATAATTATCTTTTATTATCTCTTCCTCAATTTATAGTAAGAAAAATATTAGATCTGCATATCTTAGAGATGTAGTAGGAAGTCACTGTTTCACCATATTCTTCAAAAACGCCCACCAATAGTTCATTATGAAAAGAAATATCTCTCTCTCTCTCTCTCTCATTTCTGGAGAATTTAAGAACTTCTTCAGAATTTTAATAGTTTTTATGTAACTCTGTAACCACAGTTTTATTTAATAATCAGTCCATTGATGTGTGCCTCAGTGTTCTGAGTGTCTTTTACAGCATCCCACATTTACACAAAACATACAACTTTTTTCACAAAACTTCATAATACATAGCGCCATTTAACAATTCTACTGTCAAATATACAAAGCAACTTTTAAACGTTATGGCTATATGCTGGTGGTATTAGATATAGTACGAGAAATCGGTATAGTGACGGGACGTGCGGGGTAAGACGCTACAGAATGCAGAGCCGGATTTACCTTTATTGCTCGCTAATTTTTCAATGTAGGTTTTTGTGCTCAGTTTAGCTAGCAATAATTTACCAATTGTAGAAAATGGTATTAACTTGAAACAGAAGTGTGTGAATTTAAAGTATTGACTATACATAAAGTAGTTACAGTATTCAAGTTCGCTTAATATAAATTATTACTACCTAGCAAAAACCGCGAGGAGGTATGAGTATTTCTTGCCAGGAATGAATGGGTATGGAATATTAGTATAGCATAAAGAAATTATTTAAAAAGTAACAAGAAATCTTTAAAAACAAAATAAAAACAAAAAATATACTCTCAAAATAGTAACAGAAACAAATATTGATTGATTCATTTTCTTTATTCTCATCTATAGTAAATAAAATGAAATTAAGATCACCCGAAATATAAATACCGAATATATTTAATTTCACGCATTAGCCTTTCACACATTCTGAATAATATACAGGGTGAGTCTTAAGTGTGTAGTTATATTTAAACCACCGATTCTTGACATCTGTAGAAACCCTTTGACACATTTTTTTTAAATTCCCACTTGTAACTGAGTTATCGACTTTCAAAAAAATATGATGAAATTGTTTTGGAACTGCTGGTTACTAGAAATATTCTATATCTTAGCAAAAATGATGTAATTGACTGAAGCAACGTTGCCGCATATCTTATGCAATTTTCTCACCTAGGCACGATTTTACAATCGAGTTAACATAAGTTGAAGATTACCTGGCATTACATTTTCACAAAAATCGATGAGATTCTAATACAAACCACTTCAACTAAAAGTTACTTTAGCATAAAATATTTGTTGCTATAATCGCTTCCAAAACAAATATAAAATTGAAAAAATTCGAATTCTAAAAGTGTGACTTTAGCTAACCCACGATTGAAAAACCGAGCCCTAGCATTAAGTTCATTCCCGAATTTATAATAACATTGGATGAAATAATTATCTACTTAAACGATTAATTGCTTCACTTGAAATAATTTTTAAACATTTTGAAATACCTTTCAATGTGAGAAATGTACAATTTTGACTTTTTCTTGCACCAATCAAAATTTCTTTTTAAGCGTTTCATATGGAATGTACAACTAAAACTAAATTTTCCGATGAACAGTAAACGTTTTAGGGAATCTCGAGAGGAATTTAATGTTCCCATCTCATTTTTTCAAAGTTTATAAAAGGATTATTATTTTTAAGAAGTAGGTATTTACCCTCTGCTATTACAATAATTTGAAATGTGTAGGTGTTCAAGGAATAAATCAGCTCTATACTATTTTAATTGGCATCTAATAGTAAAACACTGAAGGTGTAACACAATATCAGGTGATGGAAAATAATTTGCAGTATTTTCGCACACTTCTGTCACTTTTTACACTCGTCATACCCAACAGTTTGCATTTTATTTCTCCATAATACTCGGTTAGGAGGATAGTATACGTCATTTTTTATAAAAAAAGATCAAATTTTTCTTGAGAAACCAGCACATTATTCGGGATAGGCCATTACATGATAAAAATTCAATCACGCCATAATGTGAACTGCGATATTAGCGTCGCATATGTAACCTATGATCTTCACACATCTAACCACGCACCACGCATCAGTGTTGCCAGACATACCATTTTCATGGTATTTATACCATTATTTTCCTTGTGTACCTGCATTTTTTTTTAAGTAATAAAACTATTATTTAAAAATTTCTACCATTTTACGCCAATATTAGCAAAAGTTGATAAAAAAAGTTAAATTTAGGTCGTCAGCTCCGACCTCGGTCAGTTCTTCCATTAAAAAAGAGTAAACTGAATTAAATTTTATACCGTGTACGTAGGATCTTTATAAATCGGAACCTTGCATAAACAGCGCTAATTGTGCAAGCCCAAATAAATAATGGTCTTTTGCTGTTTTCTGTTGTTTCTGTTGCAGTGTTTTTTCAATGCTCAGTTAGCTAAATTAACCATCAGTCAATAGTAATTTTTTGAAAAGCATCATGATTTATTTATAATGAAATTTATAACCTATGTGAAAATCTCACACATCTGGCAACACTACACCCCATGTAAAAACCAGTGTTATTGGTAGTTCGCGTACCTGCCTGCATTAGAATTTACAAAAATGTGTTACCGTTATTTATAGTTTTTTGTGATTAAATTTGTGATTCGAAGTTTTGAGTTACTATGTTACCGAAATTTATTATTTATAATTTGTTCCTTTGGTGGTTCATTTTGTGAAAATTAGTGATTACCCATAGCGACTAATTTTATTATTTTAATGCTGGATATGTTTAAGGCATATTTTCAAGTAGATGAAAATACTAGACAAGCAAAACGGCTATGGAATGCTATCCAAACGTCAATCCCATATGATTTATTCATGTAGTTAACTGTTGTATTAGGTAAGTAAACAAATCTGCTTTTTCGTTCTTTTAAAGTAAATGCGCCTTTTTAAAAAGATTATTTTCAACTTTGATTCATTTTTAGAAATGAACCATATTAAACTTAAACTATAAATTAGAGACAATAATAATAATTTAAAATACACAGAAAAAGTATTGCATATTTTTAATATTTGGTGCTTAGTTTTGTTTATTTATAAAAAAGTGTCAGGATTCCCTAATTTTACAAGGAAAAATAGATAAACAGATACTTTTAACACCTTTTATTTTAAGAGCAAGCTACAAGTGACAAGTGTCGCTTTCCACAAAGGACTAATCAATCGCGCCTTGGCCGCCTTGAAGTTTATTTCTTATTTTCGGTCAGTGTGTACAGACATCATGCTTTCTTAAAAAAAATATCAATGTTTTATGAACTATTACATTTGTTTTGGTGCGGCATCTACACTGATATTAAATAAGTCTAATATCGTCTCACAAAATGTCCGTGACAAAAGGATAATAATTTTTTTAAAAATTCAAAATTTGTAATTCATGCCATGCATGCAATTATGGGATAATTGTGATGACGAACTCTGGCAGTAGCCACACTTCCTTCAGTTACGTCATTTCTGTGAACGGCGTTTACAAAGTTACCCAGTGACTAACAAAATGTCAGTGGCTGGAGGATGAAAAAATTATCAGAAATTAAAAATTTTCTTTTGTTAAAAAATTTTTTTGTGCCAATCAATTGTACACGACGAAATATATTGAGGGTTAAAATATAACTACACATTTAAAACTCACCCTGTATGTACTCGTAGATAGGATATTAATAATTGGTCGGATATCATTAAATGTTTGTGCATTAGAGATTTTGGAATAGGTTTTACAGTGGAAGTTTTCCAGATATTCGGAAATTCACTGGTCTCAAACGATAAGTATAATGTCTTTCACGACTGAATTGATAAATAGCATACGCCATTCTACCATTACCTAACCAACATTGTCATTATCATTACTTATAGATTTTGAAATTAGTTTCCTAAAAGCTCTTCTATCCATCATTCGATGCTAATCTAAACATAAATTCTTTATCTGATACAAATTTATTGGTTCTATAACAGTCCCTTATGTTCATTAATTCGTTTACTTGTTTTAGTTCGCTTAGTATATCATCTGTTATTGAGTGTTAATTGACTGAATTTAAACCATAATAATTTTGCATTATTATTAATTCGGTTAATTTCGAGAGTCATGTATACTTTTTTTTCAGTTATACTAACAAATGACAAATAGTTTTTAAATCCAAGCACAAATTTTTGTCAACTAGAATCTGGGTTCTCTTGTATTAATTAAATGCCTTTTTTTTAGTTTTATAAATTATTTAATTGCCAGTTATGTAAGGCTTATGCGGGTGTTTACAATAAACATTTGTTTCCGCATGAAAATCAAATATGTGACATGGTATTTCATTAAATTTTTGAACTCTAATGTTAATATCTGCTGTTATGCCAATTTACATACGTTTTATTGTTGCAACTATTTCCATCAAGTGGCGATATAGGTGCGTATATTCAAGTTTAGTTGCAAGATAATATATATGTATTTAATCCTTTATACTTTCTTGGTCTAATTGCTTGAATAATGAATGAAGTAAACTTTCACATTTTATACCTTTCTTGAATCAATTTGCACAACGAACGGTTACAAGTGTTTCCAGGACACTTTCATGACTCACTAAAATTTCTTTCATGAAACGCACGTTGAGAATACTGTTGGATGGTGTGTATTTGCACAGTAGTGTAGGCGATGAGTTAGTTGTCCGGCAGATCCACCTGACATTAAATAAGTTTCTTGGCTTGTGTTATTATAATTAATAGTTTAATGCCTTATCAAAAAAGATAATAAATGATAAAAACCTTGTTCATTTTTATCATTATAGAGTGCAAAGTAATGCAAAAAAAAAGAATAATTAACACTGACATTAAATCTTGATGTCTTAGACAATTCTTTTTTTTTAATGTCAGCCTGTCAGTCTTGTTTTTGCTGTAGTAGTAATTGACTCCATTAAAGTAATTCGAACGAAATGTTGCCAAAATATGTTTCATATAACAAGAATGAAAATAAACAATATCGCCGGCGATCAGGCAAAATTTCCTACAATATTTTTCAATTTCGAGTTAAATACGATACAATTAGTTACTACACACGCGTATGTAAACTCTCCTATGTGTACAAAATTCCTAAAACATAAAATGAAATAATAACGACTGAGGCCCGGTATTTCAGTCGTGGGTTAAACCAAATAAAAATGGTTAACTATTAAATTTTCTGGTCAGGGGTTTTTCACTATTTGGTTGGCATTCTAACCAAGTTTTGTCTAACCAAAAAGTTAACCAACTTCAGTTGATGGTTTAACTAAAAAGTTTTTGGTCACGTTTTGTAGAGTGAGGTTAGGTTTGTGTTTGAAATTTATATTTTGTGATTTATGAATTGTCACTTCTAAGCGGAAAGGACATGTCGTAAGTAAAAAAATTAAATAATAATGTTGAAAATACTAATGTTATTATTACACCTAGTTGTGGAATAGAAAAAAACGAAACACCGGCACGTGCCAAAAACTTCACAAATGAAGAAGTTTTGCTTTTGTCCGAGCTCGTTGGGAAGAACCGATCAGTGATCGAAAATAAACAATCTGGGGTAATAACTCACAAACAAAAGGAGGCTGCATGGCAGAAATTGACCATGGAGTTTAATGCAAGCACAAGTGGTGATCATCGAAGTACAAAGATGCTTATCGAAAAATGGCGAAACACAAAAAAAACATCCACTAAAAGTTATAGTGCAAACAAAAAAAGTCTATATAAGACAGGTGGTGGACCCAAAGATTTCAGCATCGTACTCGAAACACCAGTCGATGCAATTGTCCATGATATTATAGGCGCAAGAATGACTGGATATGAGGCAGAGTGTGACAGCGACTATGTAGTGGCAAGTATGTATAGATTTGACAAATATTATCATTTAACATGTTAAAAATAATTATTTAAAAATTTAGATGAACATTTACCCCAGGCTGTTGATATTGGTAATGGATCCAAAGAACAAATTTTGCCGTTTGAAATGAACCTGTCAAGCACAAATGAGCAGCACGATAATCTGCCGTCTTCAAGTTTAAATGATAGTAATTTGGCCGTTATGCATTTGCACAAATACGAGGAGCAGCAAGGACAAGCAGACTGGTCTGATTACAGTCCAGCGCTTTTGAAAACCCCTACATCTAAGTTGTTATCAACTACAAAAGCTGGTACGTATGTGTTCATACAATAAATATAATAAATGTAACTATTATAATGATTACAGGCACAACTAAAGCAACAACTTGCCGAACCAACGAAAAGTGGTGCAATCTTGCTGACAAAAAAAGTGAATTTTTTGGATATTCTCCAAAAACTACGAGAAAAAGAATTGGAGGAGGCAGTAAAAAAACATCAGGAGGAAAGGGAGTTGGTTCAGTTGAAAAAGAAAATACTTTTGGAGGAACATCAACTAAAAATGGAACAAATGAGGGAGGAACATGCATTAAAATTAAAATTAATGTCGGAGAGAAAACCATTTATGTAATTAATATTACAAATTATTAAAATACATTATTAAATTTGTTCTTGTCCAGTTGTTTGCATTTATGCGAAATGGCACAACAGGAACATCGTTGACATAATTAAAAGCCCTTTCTTCTTCTTCATTAAGTACTGGTGGATCTCGTTCCTTAAACTTACAAGCCATATTATGTAGCACAGCTGTGGCTACAATTATCCACTGTACTTTGTCAATTTGTAATGAAATTCCTTTGGAAAGTATGGGGAACCTCCTCTTCCAAACCCCATATGACCGCTCAACCGGATTTCTAGTTCTGATCTGTGCCTCGTTGAACAGATTCTCAGCTCGAGTATTGGTGCGGGCCAAGGGGGTAATTAAATAATTTTTTAAAGGGTATCCACCGTCGCCTAAGAGCAAGCCATTTCCCATTTCATTATTTTCAAATCTGGCACATAATCGTGATTGATTAAAAATTGTTGCATCGTGACAAGATCCTGGCCATCGAGCCACAATTTCTAATATTTCAAGATTTGCACCCGACACGGTCTGTACATTAAAGGAAAAGAATCCTTTCCGGTTTCTAAATGTTTCACCATTTTCTCCACCTTAAATTATAAAAATTTAATAATTTTCATTTACAATCTTTTAAAATTTACCAGGTCCTTGAATTCGTACATGTGTACAGTCTAACGCTCCCAAAACTCTTGAAAACCGAGCAATTTTATAAAACTCTTGTTGCGTTTTATGTTTCTCTTCTCGGGTTTCAGGAAATTTGATATATTCTGGCCGCAGTCTAGCTATGGCCTGGATAACCTACGATACATTTTCTGTTAAATATTTCCTACTTATTTTTTAAAATACATACCTTTAATATTACTTTGCTCGCTGTACTCTTATGTACACCTGCAAAATCTCCAACCACAATCAACATACTGCCACATGCAAAGAATCGCAAACTTAACAGTAACATCTCCATTGGTAATAGTGCATGATTCCTATTAAATTTACATAAAAGTTAAACAATAATATTTTAATGTTGAATAAGTATTACCAGTTTGTAGTAGACTTTATACCATCCTCAATTTTCTCCAAGATAAGATGAACAGATGGTTTTGTAAATCGAAATCTATTGTAAAATTCTTCATCATCCCAATAGTTGATATGATTTTTTCTTTCTTGGTAACGTCGAGCTTTTCTTGGTCTTTCTATATGCTCCACATAATCGATAATATCTTCATCATCAGATGACACATCAAACAATTGATCCATTTTAATAATTAACACAAAATATTTGGACTTACTTTGTTTTTTCATAATCAAACAATTCTAACCACACAAACGCTTCCCGCCACGTCAAATTTGACATTATTCCGATACCAACCTAACAAATATTTTGGTTAGCTAACTTAAATATTAGGAGGTGGAGTCTAATCACTGAAAAACAGATACTCTGCTAAACTCAATGACTTCGAAGTCATTGGCTAAACTAGTTTAAGATTTTGGTTATCTTTTAAACCAAGTTAGTTGAACCAAAAGTTAACCCACGACTGAAATACCGGACCTAAAACTTTTATCTGAATGGCTCATGAAACACGACACAAATATGTTGTTTCTTGCTTCTTTTGGAGTGTTATAAATTATAACCCTTTGAGATAGGAGAATTTGCCAGATCGCCGGCGATATTATATTTATATAATGTCCCTCGCCCAAAGAATAGGCCAAGCAACTGGCCTGTAGTTCCAAATTCTGGAGGGGCATCGAAAATTACTGAAAGTTGACATACTGATTATGTTAGGGAAACTGCAAATTACCGCGCTGTAATTCTGTAGGTTAACTAGGCATTTTGCAAAATAAGTATAACTATTAACTACTACTGACTAATTGTGTAATATGCATGCATACAACACAATATTAAACGAACTTGGTCGCCAAGAGATTAATTAATCAAATTAGCAATAAATGTTACTATTTTAATAAAAGTACAAAGGTTCATAAATTAATATGAGTATAATAAAATTGTTAATTGAGTATTATGCTATTGTTGCTATATTTGATATTACATAAATTTAAATCTATTTCCAACTACAGTTGATCTTAAATAATGGTTAACACATCAAAAGTTAATAAAACATGCAAGTACCTATATCAGTGGCGGCTTGTGCTGTAGAAATGTGGGGGTTGCAATTTCTAGAGGTACTAGACTGCTGCACCATAATATGTTTGAGCAATAAGTCTTTTGGCACATTTTTCACATCACAACTACAAATCTACGTATGTTTATTATAAATAATATAGATTTATTGGGGTCAAAATAAAATAAGAAGGTTTAGTGCGATATCCCCAAGAAAACAACTATGCAGCTACGGACACGTGTTTCGGAGTTATTGCCCCTCATCAGCGTAGCGTACCTAAAGAATTGGATCTAGGATGAGATAATCAGGAACAAGAACTAAAATAAAGCTGGAAAGTACAGTACACAGTACTCAATTAGTGCCCTCATGTTCCCATGTGCCACAATTGGGGCCTCAATGATCACAGTCGACACACAGAGCTCTATGTGTACTGCTCATTTCCACCTGGCACATACAAATAAAACAAGATAGATTTATTGGGGTTCAAAATAAAACAAAGAAGGTTTAGTGCCAAAAAGAAACAATTATGCAGCTACGGACACGTGTTTCGGAGTTATTGTCCCTCATTAGCGTAGTGTAGCTAAGGAATTGGATCTAGGATGGAATAGATCAGGAACAACGTGTCCGTAGCTGCATAATTGTTTCTTTTTTGGGGGATATGGCACTAAACCTTCTTATTTTATTTTGACCCCAACAAATCTATATTATTTTGTTTGTATTTGCCAGGTGAAAACGGACAGTACACATAGTCGACTGTGATCATTGAGGCCCCAATTGTGGCACATGGGAACATGAGGGCACTAATTGAGTACTATGTACTGTACTTTCCAGCTTTATTTTAGTTCTTGTTCCTGATCTATCCCATCCTAGATCCAATTCTTTAGCTACGCTACGCTGATGAGGGGCAATAACTCCAAAACACGTGTCCGTAGCTGCATAGTTGTTTTTTTGGGGATATGGTACTAAACCTTCTTATTTTATTATAAATGTCTGAATTAATTGTTCCATGTCTATATTTACCTTGTTTTCTATATTTTTCTGTAATTTCAATATATCATCTGAATTTATCAACTCATATGTGTTTTGTTTCACTCACAAACACATCATAATTCCATTTCCTGAACCATCAAAATGCGGATATCCGTTTGGCTTGTTGTTTGAGTGTAATAATTTTTTTCCTGTGAAATAATATTTTGATTTATCAAAGAGCGCACGTAGGTGACCGTGAAATCTAGTCAATGCAAACTAAACAGCGTGTTGCTCACAGGACATCATGGTAAGTAATATACATTATAAAGTATTTGGTATAAACACAGCGTAAGATCTTATAGTGTGATCATAAAATAACAATAACCATTCCTTTTCCACATAAGTGTATATATTTTTAGGGAAAATATCTAAACTAATCAACAATAAATAGTACATTAAAAATTGCAAGATATGGGGAAATATTGTCTGATTATTATTATTTGTGGCATTTTTTTAAATTTTTTATTTTTCTTTTTTAGGCTTAGGGCTTCCTACCATATAAATAATTCTTCTAAGTTTGGTTATCTAAAAAATACAGTTAGTTATTCAGTAAAAAAGTAAAAAAATTAGTTCTCTACGTTTGTGACTTCACGTCAAAAGATCAGTCAGAGGGTTTTTTTTTTTGACAACTAAAATAATATAATTCCGTAACGTTCCGGAAAAGAAATCTGATTCCTTTCTCAACATCAGGTATTTAGCTTTTTGTAAAATATGAGAAGGGCGAAATTTGACACATATTATTTTCTTACATAGTATCCATAGATACTTACATAGAACTGTTGATACTTAAAAATTATACGATATTAATTTTGTTCAATTCTTCTTTAGACATCGGTAACCACGTGGTAACAAACCCACAGAGAAATGGGATAAACATGCTTCTTCATTCAATAATAGTTGTCGATTCCTTAATTTTTTTTCTTTCGTTAAAATTTGAAAGGTCCAGATGGCTCTCCCACATAATGTTTATTATTCTGACACGAAATACTGTTAAATATAGTTCTTTGAATTATGCTCACAATTTACCGGTCTTGTTTTTGTAGAAATGAATCACAAGGTGTTACTTGTTCGAAACACTGTCCTAACATAAAACTTATTCCCAACATGACGTAGTTTTTTAGATAAATCTTGTACATAGGGAATTATTGTTGTATATTGATATTCAGGTTTTTGTTGTACCAGATTATTAAGTCTATTTTCACTATTTACTAGAGTTCTATCAACAAAAAATACAAGATATTCATTATTTATTAATACCTCTTTGATATCATTAACCGTGGCTACTTTGATACCTTTTTAATACATTTTTTGATATTACTCCACTATTTATTAACATAAGAACATGAAATAAAAACTAATATAACAGACTTGGGCTACTGAATCGATTGAAGCATTCAAAACTGTTGTAAAGTTAACAGTTTTTCAGAAAAAAACCGGTGTTACAAAGTTACCACGGGTTTGGTGCTACTTTGACACCCAAGTAAAAATTTATGAAACAACCAATTTTAAACGTTCTAGTGTCAAAGTAGCCCCCGATTAGATGTAGAAAAAAATTAGGTATATGTACATATTTTTATTTATTTCTGTTTGGTCAAAAATGCAAAAAACTCTTTTCGCCACTTGACCTAAAGTGTTTGCTGTCCTTCATTTTTCACCGTCCGAAAATACACTTGGGCGGCCTACTAGGCTCAAGAGACTTATTTATAAGTAGTATTACCCGCAGAATTTTATATACATTGGTGTGCCATTTTGGATGGCATCAAGCGTGTATCTTAAATTTTCTTCAGAATAGTTTTTGTAATTCCGACTTCCTGGAGTTTTCTGATATTTTCGGATCATGGCTAGTTACTTAGCACCTGTAACAAAAGAAATAAGTTGCTGAAACTGTAAAAATCAAAAGAAGCAAAAATAAAAAAAATAACAAAATGGCAACAGCCAAGTGTCAAAGTATCCCCGGTTGATGGTAAATTTTTTCTCATTATTTAATATTTGCTCATTAGGTGAAATTATTTTTGTACTGTCATACAAACATTTACCAACACCCCTTTTAATATTAATTGCCTAGTTGGAATTAAAATTTAATTTCTATTAGTAAGTATGAGTTATTTTTCAATATTCACTATTTTTTAAATGTGTTATCAATTTCTTTAATCAATATATCCAAGAAGAGTAATTCAATTTTAATGATCAAATATTAAATAAGATGAAGAAAAAGCGTCAATCAATATAAATGTATTGCTGCTCCTCCATTCTGGCATTTTCTAGAAAAATTTTAAATAAAATTGTACCGCATACCACAAATTGGGCAAAATAATTCTCGATTTCGCCATAGTCTTGGTTCAAAGATTGGGACTGATTTTCCATTGCACCTTTCAACACATGTATGTATGTCAGGTATGCTTTATCAAACGGAGAACAGAAGATGGATAGCTACATGCTTAGAGGTGTTTTACTTCATTGATTACTATATGTTCTGTGACGATGCATTGTCGTTTGGGGTACAAAAATTTCACTTCCTTGTCTCGTGATTATGTCCTCATTGAGAAAAGCAGTTGGCTGTGCAATAAAACAGTTACACACAATCAGGTAGGGTTCTGATTTATTTACAGAATCTCTAGCTTCCCCTATCGTTAACCTAAACTAAATGGCTATGTTAGTTTTAATTTGAAACTCACAATTATTATTATTGATAGTCAGATACACTCTACGTAAACTGAAGTTTCTGGATCAAAAACACAGATATAATAGTCTAAGAGCTAGTGGCCTCGACAACATACGAATTTCGACATGGCTGGAAATATGCAAAAATGTTCAGATCGCCTCAAAGAAGGAATGGCCAGTATGGCTAAATGACGTCGGTGGGGTGAGCATCCTGGAATTTTTAAAAATAGGGAAAAAGTGCAAAATTTTATTCATTTCGACAAAGCTGAAATTTGCAGTAATGATAGCTAGTACCATCCTATTAGTGAAACAAAAATTGCCATACCGTTTGGTTGGTGGAAACTACTCTGCCATACAAAGTCAAAGGTTGCCATTTTGAGGTGAAATTTACTTATTCTGAGAAGGCTGAAATTTGAACAGTACCTTTGAAAAATAAGTAAAAGGCGATATGCAAAGAGCCATACCGATTGGGTGGTGGAAGGGGGGTGCCATATCATCAAATTGATTTTGATGGGTGCGAGAGAGAAGGCCTTATGCAGTCCCGCGCGCACAAGAGAGAGCATTAATAAGAGCTCCGCCGCGCGCGTTGTATTGAAACGCCCATACCCAAGTATTGTTTGCATTTTTCGAAATTTTTATTAAATTTTCGTATTTTTTTTATATTTTAATCATACGTGGGATTTGATGGGATTGGATATGAAGTAAAATCAGGATTGGCTTTAGGTGGTTATGTGTCAGATTTTCTTGCATATATGAAACGATATTTTACCTTGAATTTTTTTTTAGCGAATTCCGTATTATCCAAAGTTGATAATGTCAATTTATTATAAACACTCGCTCGAAGAGAACCGCGGTTCTACGCCTTAAAAGGAGCTGCGGACAGAATGGGAAGTGTGTATAGGCGTAGCATGTGTTTAGAGCGTGTGCGTCATTGTGCGTGTTTAGTTTTGGTCAGTTTGCGTCGAAGTACAAGGGGAGGTTTTCGTGGAGTAATTTGTGGGTATGTACCTAGCCGCGATGTATTCACTCTCCTACTCCAAACTCCACCGCGGACTTATATACAATTTTTATTTTCAAATTAAAATTTTAATCATCTTAAGCAGGTTTTTTGTAATTCTTCCTGCATAATTCACAATCATTACATTCTCTTTAACCGTTTTCTTTAAATGTTCATAATTTTTTTCAATATTTGTTTCAAAATTGCAAACAATACTTGGGTATGGGCGTTTCAATACAACGCGCATGGCGGAGCTCCCATTAATGCTTTCTTTCGTACGCGGGGGACTGTATAAGACTCTCTCTCTCTCGCACACATTAAAATCAATTTGATGATATGGCACCCCCCTTTCCACCACTCAATCGGTATGGTTCTTTGCATATCGCCTTTTAATTATTTTTCAAAGTACTGTTCAAATTTCAGCCTTCTCAGAATAAGTAAATTTCACATCAAAACGTCAACCTTTGATCTGGTATGGCAGAGTAGTTTCCACCAACCAAACGGTATGGCAATTTTTGTTTCATTAATAGGATGGTACTAGCTATCATTACTGCAAATTTCAGCTTTGTCTAGAAGAATAAAATGTTGTATTTTTTCCCTATTTTTAAAAATTCAAGGGTCCTCACCCTACCGACGTCCTTTAGCCATACTTGCTATTCCTTCTTTGAGCCGATCTAAACTAACATTTTTGCATATTTCCAGCCTTGTCGAAATTCGTATGTTGTCGAGACCACTAGCTCTTAGACTATAAGAATATAGGTACTGAGTAGGAAATACCCCCAAAAGGACTCATTAAAGTCACTTTACTAAACGGCTTGAAATATTTAATTGTAATTTTAGGTATGAATAAAGGGTAGTCGAACCCATTTTGGTGTGCTCCTGGAATTGTCCCTCTTTTTTTTTTTTTTTTTTTTGAGATTTCATTCTCCAAGTTAAAAATGTATGTCTATACTGCGGGGAATTAACGGATATGATTTTAACTCTAGAGAGTATATGAATAATGCCACAGCTGTAGTTAAGTATTACACAGGAAAATTTCCACACATATTCGGAACAGAAAAACATTTTTAAGAACGGAACAACAATTTCGCGAAACAATTAGCTCTCAGAACATGTTTCCCAAACCACTATCCTACGAGAATTGTACTAGCAGCAGTTACATGCGTTTCATATTCAAT
Source organism: Rhamnusium bicolor (assembly GCA_029963845.1). Taxonomy (NCBI): domain Eukaryota; kingdom Metazoa; phylum Arthropoda; class Insecta; order Coleoptera; family Cerambycidae; genus Rhamnusium; species Rhamnusium bicolor. Next base: position 390,933 of record JANEYF010001991.1, read on the forward strand.
TTCAAAAATAACTGTTATCTGTAGATAGGCCTTTGCGAGTTGATTTCTATGAAGTAATACGTCAAAATATGCAAGCTTTTTCAAATTTTATAGATAATATTCTGTTTGCGGATGAGACGACATTTACTAGGTAAGGGATATTTAATTCTCACAATGCTTATTTTTGGGATGATGAAAATCCAAAGCAATAAAAGTAACCTACTTGCAGCATATGAAAATCCAAAGCAATAAAAGTAACCTACTTGCAGCATATGTTAAGGTACATGTTTGCGCAGGCACAATGGGAGATCATTTGGTGGAACATTTAGTTTTTCCATTACTTTAATGGAACAATATACCAACTTTTTAGACAATAACTTATTTCAAATTCAAAGACAAAGATTGTTTTTTTATACACGATGGCGCTCCCCTCATTTTACTAGAATAGCCAATAGGTGACTACATGCTCATTATCCCGAAAGGTGACTTCGTAGAGACGCAGATGTACCTATCCACTGGAATACACCTTCAGACCTCAACATGCTTGATTTTTCATTATGAGGCTATTTAAAATCAAAAAAATTATAACACCGAAATCAATACTCTTGAGAAATTGACAAAAAAATTTTTTTAACGAGTTCACAAACTTTCTAAACAATCGAGAAGTGTTGCAACAGATAGTTTATTCATTGGAGGTAAGAATAATGTTTGCATTAATTAAGATGAAGGTCGTTTTGAACAGTTGCTTTGATTTTCGAATTAAATAATACGTTTTTTTAAGTTTTTTTCCAGTATTTTCAATAAATGTTATTTTAAAACAATTTTATACTAATTAGAAAATATAAAAGGTACTTTCAAATTTTAGAATGACGTCATGCCAATTTTAATTTTTTGAAGCGGAAAAATGCAATTTCTTGGAATGCACATAAACAAATAAAAAATCAGATAACTCGATTACGGCTCATTATGTCGTATAACAATAAGATTGCCTTTTTGAGCCTATTAGATCAAAGAATACGTTTCTTGTCAATTTTTATCTTAAAAATTGAAAATAAAAAATTTAAAGGTGAAAAGGCGGGACTCCCCCTTAAACAAACCTTAAAAATGGGGAACAATTCCAGAAGACACACCCAAAAATGTGATCTAATATTGTTTATTCCTATTTAAAATTGCAATATGATATTTTAAACCGTTTAGAAATAATCGCCAAAAAAGTGACTTTCATAAGCCTATTTTGGGATCTGGTGTCACCCTTACTATGCGGGATCAGACTGGTCTATCTATATAAGAAACAACACTTTATTTTTTATTTACTACAGGCCCCTGAAGTATTGCCCCATAATCACGAATCATAAAAAAAACATTTACACATAGTATTATTGGTTATTAAGCCAACGAACCCTAGGGAACATAGACACTTTTAACTTTTACTATTTTTTTTTATTTAGTTGTAACTAGTAAGATACATGACAATGCGGTATTACGTGATTAAGTATTTAAAACAATTCAATTATTATGTGTTTTAAATAATGCAAGGGCGGATCCAGGAACTCTCTAAGGGGAGAGGGGGTCCCTTGACACAAATATTGAAAAATTCCTAATAAGAAATATCAGAAATGGCGTGTAAAAAAAATACGGTACTTCTTTTTTATCGTAATTTCAATGAATCGAAGCAGTATTAAAAGTACGGCAATGTTGTATATTAGACAATGTTTGATTTTTTTATTTTTTTTCCTGATATATTCATTTTTCTCTGATGAACACGAAATCCTAGTCAAAAATTTCTGCAAGGTTGTACTTTTCGAGATATTGGGGTAGAAAATACAAATATGTCACATTTTCTCACTTCCTATTCCTATTGCGGTATACAGAGTGTTCCGCAACTCTATGGTCATAGTGAATATACATATTCTTGATGTCATTCTTGTTCAAAAAGTGCTAATGAACATATATAAAGTGGACTGTTTCTGAGTTATTGATAAATTTAAAGTTCTAGTAATTGTAATTTTAACATTCATTATTTAACTTTTAACATTTTTACATTTAACTTTTATTTAAATTTCAGAGTTTTAGTGTAAATGTGATTCAAAATGACCACCTTCATTATTAATACACAGTTGAGCTATTCATATACGAATCCAAAGTCCGCGTATTCTTGATTAAAAAATGTTGACATTACTAATTTAATTGTAAATTTTATCAATAACTAATACACACTACTAAATTGTATCTGACAATGACATTTATTTATTGAAACGTTAAACTTTGATAACTAAAGTCAAAACTTGGCAACATAATCAACATTTTATTACAATTACAATCACTAGAACTTTTAATTTATCAATAACTCAGAAACAGTCCACTTTAGGATATATGTTCATTAGAACTTTTTGAATAAGAGTGACACAAGAATATGTATTCGCTATGATCATCGAGTTGCGGAACAACCTGTAAAGTCACCATTTCTTTAAATTTATTAATATCCATGGGTCTTTGAATACTTTTAAATATTTCAGCACATTCGCGAATGCTTGCAAGCGCTTGCAAATTCTTTATGTGCATGTGTTTCCACTGAACAAATGTTTGCGAAGAGGAAAAGTTTTGCGAATGTTTGTTATTGTTACGTGGGTGAGAGTAGTTTTAATCGATATTTTTAAAATGGTTCCCAACAAAAAAATTACTTTAAATAAAGTATTTGGTAGTCATGTTAACAAAACGCCAACTATAACTTCAAAGGGCATGGTAACCTAGTGAGTAAAGCGATTATAGCTATTTACGCGGTACCGGAGCAAGTTAAAAATTTTATTTGTAATTTGTTTCAGATTAAGATGGGAGAGGATGTTCGGACTCCACAATAAACTGTATGGCCTCGTCTCTCTTTACTCAACACAAAATTCTACGATTTTCTGGGAGTTACTTTGGTGACTTGAGAGGCGGTTAAGAAAACATTTTAAGAAAACAAGAAAACGTTTTTTTAAAATCTGCCACCGGATGATTTTTGTGAAAGCTAGGTCGCTAGACGACTCCATCAAAGGCTCACAAACAACGAATTTGATTGTTGTTACCGTCTTTGTACGGAACAATTACAAACGTTCATTACCATATTTTGATCGCGTAAACGTGACGTCTCCACTAAAGATATTTGAGTTTGCAAGCATTCGTATACGTTTGCAAATATTTTGCGCGTTTGGTGGATATGCCTTTACATAAATATCTGTTAATTTGAACAAACAAGCAAGCTACGAAATATAAAACTGTTAATCGAATTGTATGTAGCAACTTTGGATAGTTGGCAATACTGGAGTAGCTAACTAGATATTCAAATTTTATAGAAATAATGTGCGGCCCGTATGCACTACGCGGATGTGGGCTATAAAAGCAGCATCTTCCTTCTGCTGTCAGCAGGCATGTCCGTGAAGGGACGTGCTGCTTTTAGGGCACGTACCCACAACGAAATTGCCCATGCTACCATAACGGTAAAAAAATCCCTAGATTCAGCTGTAACTTGCAAAATAGTTTTTAATATTATGTTACATTTTGGTGCATTTTTCAACGAATATAGCGGACAAATACTATTTAAGTGAATGCATTGGAATATTCAAAACCATTCAAAGAATTCCTATTGATAAACTATAAAAAAATGATAATAAATACTGTAATGATCGGCAGTGAGAAAACGCGACATTTTGGCATTTTGCCCCCTAATATCTCAGAAAGTATAGTCAAGCTGGAATTTTTTACTCAAAATTCGTGTTCAGCTGTCAAAAAGGACGTTAAAAAATCAAAAATCGGACTTTGGGTGTTTGTCCATCGTCTCTAAATGTGTAGACTTCTCCCACACAAGTTATCTTGAGGTACCTTCAGGGATTGTATTACCTGTGGGTTGTATTACCTGTGGTGTTTAATTACCATCTTTACTAAGATTCTCTTTGACGGCGCAAGGAAAGGGGGGGGGATAATTGCACCCATTGCCAATCCTTGAATCCGCGCTTGAAATAATAAATAATAATAACTAGGGCTATCAAAAAATCTTCCGTGGGACAGTGGCGTACGCGAAATTAACTAATACGAGAAACAATAAACTGTTACAATTTATAACAATGTATGTAAAACTTACCATCTTAACTAACTTCATGAACTAGCTTGCTTATCACAAACTGGAGATGTGTAGCCATTTTGCAGCATCAGGTACGTTTCTATGGTTGTTTCCATGAGTGATGTTCGCTTTGGTGAAAATATATTCTTATATTTTGAAAACGACCGTTCAACATCTACTACACGCATACATAAAATAGTCTTTGAACGCACTTAACGGATCTGGGGCTGCACCATCACATATTTGTCTTAATTTGGTAAAACCGGTGTCTTTATTTAACACACTTGCGAACTGTTCTTTAACGCACTCATTTGTTGCGTCACCTATAGCGTGTAACAGTAGATTTACTTCGTCCACTATTTGCAGTGACTCCGCTAACGACAATGCACTGTTTTCTAATTTTTTTATGCTTTCATGTAATGATTTATAGTTCTTCGCAATATTTTTTAAAGCTGTTTCAACGGAAATATCCTCGAATTTTGTCTGGCTTTCCTTAATAGCTGCAGCCTCATCTAGATTGAATTGTAGTATCACAGCTTTTATTTGTTGGAAATATTCAGCATAATAAAAAGCTGCCTGCAACCATGTTCCCCAACGTGTAAGGATCGGCTGTGGTGGTTCAGGAACAGGACACTTGCTATGAAATGCACGGAGACGTTTAGGAGATTAAAGAAATACTTTTTTTTTGTACTTGATGTTAATGCATCCACCTCTAGAAAACCTTTTCAAATAGTTTCTGCGACAAGATGTAAAGCATGCACTTTACACGTAACATGTATAAACGTACAACCTTGTTCTTGCAAAGAACGGCCTACCGAACGCATTGTCACGGCGCCATCAGTCACAAACATCAACACTTGACTTGTTGACAGTTCAAATTTTTCTAACGTTTCCAGCATCACCCTAGTAATTGTTTCGCTAGTACACTGACTTAGTATTTTGCTAGCTAGTAACAGTGGAACTGTCGGTTTAAGAGGGCCCAGTACTCGTACCATAACATTTAAAATAGAATTTTTTTTACAATCTGTTGTCTCATCAACAGATAACTACAGCCGTGTAATTTTTAATTCACATTTCATCTTAATTACCATGTCTACGTGTACAGTTGGTAGATAGTTACATAACGTTGTGCGACTTGGTAACTTCACCTGGGCATTGTATTTATTCCAGAACTCTCGAAATGGTTGTTTATCGAGTATGTGCATAGGAACATCACAGGCAATCAGCATTAATAGTAAATCAAACATAAACTGTGTTGTCGAAGGCACGCCATTTTTTTATTTTTATGGTGTACACTATTTACGTGAAGTCCACAATCACGCTTATCCCATCACATCAAATCTTTCTCTCACACTTTACAAATCATTTTAGCACCATCATAGAATAAATCCGGGAATTCACCTATGAATTTATTCACTTTGTCAGCAAATGGCCGTTTTCTACCCCTGCGTACATCTGCCATGCTTTATTATTAAATTAATATCAACAATACAGTACAACAAATAAAATAAAGACACAAAAACTATATGCAATACGCCCAAGTGACTTAACGTGTACACAACTCGAAAGCTAATAATAGACTGGACTGGAGAAAGAGTTTCGCGGTCAAGGTGAATGCCGGCGACAGTAAGTACATCTGTACTCTACGACCATGATACACAGAAACGATTTGCAGCTTTAATAATAACACAAACATACGTTACGATTCAATAAATCAAATATAAAATACGTTATTTAGTAGATATTTATTTAGGAAAAGCATCATATAATTGAATATTTTAATTATTGTTGTTAGCAAAGGAATTTTTTTTAAAGATACTTATAGCCTCGCAACGCCTGCTGTGAGCATATATTTTGTAAAGTTGGAGATAACAGTTTGATATTTTGCAAAGAGCACTTTCACTATATAAAACGTAATAAGATTGAAAGATGAAATGAAAAATATACTCTCAGTGTCTTGACTCTGAGAATAATGCCAAGTCTTTGATCATGTTTTCACAAGTTCTAATAAATTGGGAGAATATGACAATATGAACAAATTTAGTTTAGATTTTGAAAAATGTTAAAAAGTCATGCTTTTGATTATTTTACTTAGGTTTATAATCAATATTTCGTGTGTGTGTGTGTGTATAGGATCCCAGAAAAAAATTGAATTTCCTACTGCAGTAATATCCTTTCTCCATAATAAAGTATTGACTCACCATTATTGCGTTAAGTTAGAACCTAGCATGATGTGATGAATGACTATCCCTGTTACCTTGAACTATTTAAAGCAACGTTTAAAATGTTGACCATTTTAACAACTACTTGTAGAAGACTTTTTTAAACAAACGTTAAATTAAAATAAAGTTTCAGAAGTTTTACTGGTATATTTTTTTGGTTCCTGTTGTGTACCTAATTATTTTTGTAATGTAAAAACACATGATTTTAGCTTACTACAAAGTTTTTGCAACATAAATTTATATATAATGATTCACAATAGTGTGCCAAACTTGAAAATGTTTGTGAATATAAATTTGAATGGTAGTTGAGTACCTATGTATATGTGTATAATTTATTTTGGAATTTTACATACAGCCCAACAGAAAATTTTACGGTAGTTTGAATAACTCAGACAAATAATATTCACAATTTTGAAATTGGTCGAGCGAATATTGAACTTGTCACTGACGTTAAGAGTACCCAGAACTGAAAAAAAGCACACTTAATGTGCTTCAAACCTTGCTAAATGGAATTGAAAGCCTTTTGAAAGTGCTTTTAAGTACTTTAAAAAGGCTTTGAATGTGTTTTTGTGGTACTTAAAGTACTTTTAAAATGTACTTTTTTTGTGTTATCTTTTATTTGCAATAAAGACGTCATATTATGAACAAGACATTTCTAATATTTCTCATATTTGCCCAAATGAAAACTATTTCTTTCATCAGTATTATAACATAAATTCAGTAGCCTGGGCTAAATTCTCTAATAATTCAGTAGTGTCCCACGTGATCCAGCATATTATAGTTATATAGTTATTTCTAATTAGGTTTTTCCAGAAAGCTACTCAATGAATCCCGAGTTAACATGTAAAAATGGATTGGGCAGCGGCGGTTAGTCAATAAGCAAAGCTGCACGCACATAGCTGCATTATACTTAAACAGATAAAAAATAAAATGGAAATTTATTCAGTCGTGATAACACCCATAACTTATAATTTTTATAAATAACAAATATAGAAGTGATTTTTCAAAACAAAATTTTATCGTAATTATATAAATTTGTGTTATTTATTTCTCTCTGTCTAGTAGTACAGCACTGCAGCACCTTCGATCGGCTCCTTGGGAGACACCGGGGCAGCCGCCGCTGGTAATGGATATTCAAAAGAATTTAGTTCACCGCAGTACGACACAGCCATAATACGATCAAATTAGCCGTTAAAAATTAACAACTCAATGCAATGTATATGTATAGATACTTACCGCTATGGTAAAACCATATGATTTCAAACAATTCTCCGAAGTTGAAGTGATGATGAACAGGTACCTACTTAAAAGGTGATTAAGATCAAAGTGAAACCCGGATTTTTCGTAACGATTCGCCTTAAATCTGGTCAAAGCTATTATGGTAACTGATTCTGGCAACCTTATTTAAAGTGCTTTTTCATATTATGTTTTGTAAAATAATTGCCAATTTTCTTCAATGATTAAATTGTTTTGTACATAGAAAATAAATTACTGGTAACATCTGTTTTTGTTAAAAGTTCAGTTAACACTACCGATGGAACTTATATATCAGTGAAGTTATTTACCAGAAAATATCATGTTATTACATCGTAGAGTAAACGTGTGAATGGTAATAACCTTCTGAAGGTTACTAAAAGATCAATTCAAACTCGTATGTAACAGTAAAATGTGGAAATAACCTGATGATAAAACGACACGATTTACATAATGATATAATTACAGGACGGATACGGTTACATATTATTTTTACAAAACACTTTTTCACGAAAACAAATTTGAAATAATTCTGATCAAAAGCCATCAATAATATTTTTTATAAAACTACAAGCTATATTAAATATCCAACGAATAGCCACTTCACCAACGAATAGTAAAAAAGAAAATTCTACAAGTAAAAAATGCAGAAACCGCTAATACACCAACTGCGAACAAAACATATATTAGGAGGCCAATGATTGATTATATGAATCAACCAATATCTATGTAAACCAACGAATATTCCTAAAAAAATACAGTAAATGTAGTTCTAAAAAAGCAGTCGCAGCTAGGTGCGAAATAAATACTACTTTACTACTTTAATTGACAATATCATTTTCATTTATTTGTTCATTTATATATTTATTGTTTTACATCCAAACAGGTCTAGCCGGTCTAATTACAAGGATAGTTTATTTGAAACACGATAATTTTATGAGTGAGTATACATTGGATTTCAGGATTTAACTAATTAATTAATAAAAAGAAATATTGAAATATAAAATAATTAAAATGAACAAAATAGATAAATGAGATACACGAGGCGAATGAAACAAATGAGACACGTGACAATGAGTTCCTTTCGGCACATTCATTCTGAACAATTTTTATTTGAAACATTTTTTTTGATTTGGTGTAATAGCGCATGGTGCATCAATTTTGCTAATCACAAATATTGTATGTAATATTTCAGATTTCCATGTTGAGACGTGTTTGAGAAAATGCGGTCACAACAACGACTCGCGACACATAGACTCACAGACATACAGACGGCATGCCAAAAATTGCAAATGGCAGAAGAATGCAAACCGTGGACACGTATTTCTGACTAATTGGTTGTCCTCAGCACGGTGTAGCTAAGTTAAATGATGGACATAACTTAACATAACTTTTTTAAGTTATGTCCATCATTTAACTTAGCTACACCATGCTGAGGATAACCAATTAGTCAGAAACACGGTTTGCATTCTTCTGCCATTTGCAGCTTGTTGCATTCTTCCACCTGGAATTATTTATATGTTAAATCAAATTATTTTATACTCTAATGTGTATAATCCCGCGATACAGCTTTTTTTTTCTGCACTTACATATTCTCCTTGGTCGGAAATACCACGCAGGTTGCTATAGTTGCCCGCGTGTGCGATACTTGGTTGATGCCCTAATATAGAGCTATCAAAGTGGAAGCCACAAAGGTGCGACTTGCTTCCTGTCAGTGGTTTTCCTTTAGTGCTTTCTTTTTTTAAGTTATATCAATCATTTAACTTAGCTACACCGTGCTGAGGACGACCAATTAGTCAGAAACACGTGTGCACGGTTTGCATTCTTCTGCCATTTGCAATTGTTTGCGTTCTTTCACCTTGCATTCTTTATGCGGGCATACCTGTTAAATCAAATTATTTTATACTGTCATGTATATAATCCCGCGATACAGCTTCTTTCTCTGTAATTATTTAGATATGTAAAATTTTCTCTGAAATAATTCCACTGGTCGACAGTGATTTTGTTATATGCACAATTTTTGCTGTATCTTATGTATTTGGAGGTGCTGATTTTGAATGAAATCAAAATTTCACCACTAACCTCCATTTTTTTGTAACACACCATCTTTATTTTTCATAAAATACTACGCTGAGCTTAATAATACTCTGACTTTTAGGCGATGTTTACTGAATCTCACTTAATTAGTCAAGTAGAATTAAAAGATTTGAGTCGTAATCTCGCTTTATTAAAACTTCAAGCTGAGATATTAGCCTCAAGATTGAAAGGGTGGAATATTTTACAGAAAGGTGCAAAAGTGAGTATAGTTTCCGTAAAAGGCAGCATGAATTTGAACGCCACTTTGCGATGATCTAGTTTACTGCAATGATTTGGGACAGCAACGCAATCCTGAAGAATGGCGATAGATTTATACAAGTTTGAATTTAAAAACAGTTATAATGGAAATTCCTACACAAACAGCCTGTTTCATTAACTAATTTGTTTAAAAACTACTTTTTGAAATAACTATATAGCTTCATCGATAGAACTTATTTGTTCCAAACATAAATAATAATGCATCGAAAATTGCGTTTTGATTCTAACGCCCGCGTTTGAACTTAATTTTAAATGTGAAATATTACGTTTTGACTTGATCCAGTAGGTCTATGTGATTCACCGCATGTTTAAGTACCGAACGTCATCTACAAGTCAAAAGCCAAAGTTTGGTAGAAAACTGCGGTTTGATTTTGAGCTCCTTATCTTTTTGTTTGTAAGATATAATTCACGCCCACTAAAAGGTTGAGTTTTTTTCTCTAGTCTTTTTCAGTTCAAATAAATGTAAATTTTGTTAAACACTATGATAATTTCCTTCAAAGTTACATGTTATCAGTTTAATTGCTTCCTCACCCCTCAAAGTGAAGAAGTTATGTATTCGTGAAAAAAATTCTGAAAAGCTTTATTGCATTTCTGGACGAAACTCGACGAATTATGAAGGTACACAAAATTTCAGACAGAAAAATTTTCTGTTTGTGTGTGTGTTTGCGATAGCAGCTACAGTTTTTGAGATAAAGCTTTCAAATTTGGTACACACATTCTAGAGGTCAAGGAAGAGATTAAGTTTGTTGATGAGCAAAATCGGTCTAAAAAAAAATAATCCCCAAGTAATTGGCAGCGGTTTTCTTATTATTGTTTTGATTTAAATAATATAATATTATTGTTTTAAATAAAATGTAATCTTAAATTGAATATATGATTTTTTTATAAAGAAATAATCATTATTTTGAAGGAAATATTTGATGTATTCATTTTAAAATGTGAAATAATTTTAAAATAAAAATGTTACGACTTCATTTTAAATCAATTGAATAATTAGGTTTATAAGTGTAAGAAGTTGCCGTTTATTTGAATTGAAACACATTTATTCATTTTGAATTTACTTTTTTTGTATGTACTATCCATTTTATAAACGTAATCGATTAAATAATTGTTTTGGCATAGATAATCATATACAAGAAGTAAAAAATGGATCTTGTAAATATTTGGGTAAATTACAATTACATAATGAATAAAGAAACTACCCAGTTGCGTATGAAATTTTTCATGAAAGAACCCAAAATACTGTCGAAATATACCTAAATGCACAAAATGTATTAATTGATATGGAAATTTGTACTATAGACTGGTTAACCCAACCAAACCAAAACGCTGTGGTCAATGATTATAACTATAGGAGACTGAATGTCCATTATTTTTTACGAATATTAGAACAGAATAGTAGAGTGATATTTGTCGACGATGTTCGTTCTCTAGAAGAACTTTCTTTATAATTTAAAAACAAATTAAGTTCCTCTTCTTGGTAAAAGTTCAAATATAGAGTGGAATAAAAATAATATTAACTGAAAATTTTTTGCTAATTATTATTTACTAACTTTTACAAATCTTATCACAGATAAGTATAACATATATCTTTTTAAACAATTATTTTCCCGGCTATTTGCCAAAACGCTGAAACTTGGATTACAAAAAAGATAATATGCACATTATGTTCAGTACAACTGACTCAATAATTTTATTTTTAATTTCAACTATTTTGTCTAGTAAAACCAAAAATAAATAAAACACAAGGTACTCACCAGTTGACACTCACTTTAAAAAAACTTTAAAATATGATGACGCAATGCAAGCAGAAACACGTGTCGGTAGATATTTTAAAGTTTTTTAAAGTGAGTGTCAACTGGTGAGTACCTTGTGTTTTATTTATTTTTGGTTTTACTGGGCAGAATAGTTGAAATTCAAAATAACATTATTGAGTCAGTTGTACTGAACATAATGTGCATATTATCTTTTTTGTAATCCAAGTTTCAGCGTTTTGGCAAATAGCTGGGAAAATAATTGTTTAAAAAGATATATGTTATACTTATCTGTGATAAGATTTGTAAAAGTTAGTAAATAATAATTAGCAAAAAATGTTCAGTTAATATTATTTTTCATTCCACTTTTTTTTATGTTTATATTATTTGTTTAAAAATAAAATATCTAACTATAACGCACTTTTGTAAGAACACCAGCTCTATTCAGGCAACTTCTCTCTACCCATAGGGCAAATAATAATAATTCTCTTAATTCTTAATAATATTTAATATTTCTTACCTATTTGCACAACAGTAACTTCAAAGTATTACATATTCTGCCATTCTGCATCCTGGCCTCAAATAATATAGGTCAAGAGAACTTTTTATATTCTCTAGTTTGGCAGTTTTTACCTTCGGCCCTTTTGATCAGATGCGTCTGTCTGATATAACTGAAAAATATAGACCATAAGCAAACTAGCTGGTAACTTATATTACTAACATTTTCAGGGAAGACAAAAAAATGTAAACACAATGCCATTAATTGTTCACAAAATTGTACCCTTTTAAAAATTGGTATTAGAAAAGTGGTGTTCAGAGAACCATTAATTAAGCTGTACTGTCATGTACAGCTTAATTTCTCAAATGGTGCAGTTTTAACTATATCACAAAAAAATATGTAATTTACTTTAATTATCAAATGGATGACGAAGCCTTAGGGTGGATAAGATCAAAGACTTAGGAGTACAAATTGATTATTGTTTATCATTCACATTTAATAGCAAGAAATTCACATGTCATGTTTGTTTTATAAAGTCTTAAAATTTAAGTCACCACCTTACTTATATAATAAATTAAGATTTAGGACGGATGTGCTCAGTATATAAACATCCGTAGGAAAAATATATTTACCATTTCCCAACACCCCAAAAACATTTTTAAAAGATCTTTTCCTATAATGTTGCAATTTGCGTCAATAAAATGACAGAAATAAATTTTAATATGTCATATAATATCGTCAAAATTAAACTTAAGAGGAACTTATTGCAAAACCAATGATTTCAACTTTTAATCACGTTAACCTAATTTCTCTTCTCTTCTTTATCTTTCTCTCTCATTTCCTTTTTATTTTCTCTTTCTCTTTATATTTTTGTGTCATCTCTCTGTTAAATAATGTTCATAAAAAACATTAGAAAATAGGAGACAGGCAAAGACAAACATGTTTGATTTGTTTTCCATAAACCAGTTTTGTTATGTTGGAAATAAGATCAGAAAGAGATTGACATTCAATTATTGTACCCTGAGGAAATTTATCACCAATTTAGATGATATAAATTTAGGCAGAATAAACAATAATATATTTTATTGGGATTGCATCTTTATTGTAAAATATTTGTTTTGTAAGACAATTATTTAGTTTTACTTTCTCATCTATCTAGACTGATAGAGAAAGTATTGGCGTCATGAGAAAAACTAAATTACAGATTATGATGAAAACGAACGTTTTGAGCTCGGAACATAAAAAATATGTCCGAATTGGCATGCCGACTGTGTGCCTGTGCCTGTATATCCGTGTGTGGGTGTGTGTGCCGAACCCTATTGAATATCAGTAAAATTTGTGTACCAGAGGGACGCAAAAATTTGTTTGCATCAAATCAAAAATTATTCATAATAAGGAAATGCGCCGAAAATAACTATTTTATTTCATTTGTCTCGTTTATCTCATTTGTCTCATTTGCCTCATTTGTCTCGTTTGTCTCATTTGTCTCGTTTGTCTCATTTATCTTATTTGTAATTTGTAACATTTATCTCATTTATCTTATTTATATTGATTATGTTTGTATTAATTATTGGATATAAATAAATAAAATAAATGGAAATGATATTTTCAATTAAAGCAATTTATTTCTTTCGTGTCAATTTAAAAATGATGATGAGAAAGTACTAGCGATCATAAGAGTAAACGTATGCGTAAACTTAAATGTATGAGTTAATCTCCGGTGCCTGTCATTTAAAATCCATTTGTATTTGAGAAGGACCGTCGTTCAACGTCGACAAATGTAATTGGTGCAACTTAAAATATGTGAACTTTTTAGAGAGCACATTTATATCTTGTGTAGAAAAATCTACTTTGCCATTTAAAATGTGACATATGCCAACCGTAGACCAATGTTCAGAAAAATTCAAAAACAAAAGAAAAGTTTTGAAAAAAATCTTTAAAAGGTCGAATAAATGTTAAATATGTAAAGCATAAACTGACAAAACCAAAAAGTTCTTATAACTCATGAAAGGATGTAGATATCGAAAAAATAAATGAAAAAAACAGCCCCAAATTACTCTTGTCGACTTTGACAGTCTATTAACCTCTGCAAAAAATCTCAGCTTTGAACGAAAAACAAAAAAGTTATGAAAAAAATTCTTTAAAAAGATCGAATAGATGTTAAATATGTAAAGCATAAACTGGCAAAATCAAAAATTTCTTATAATTCGTGAAGGGATGTCGATATTGAAAAAAATCTTCAAAGGATCGGATAGATGTTAAATAAATAAGTAAAGTATGAACTTACCAAACCAAAAAGTCTTTATAACTCATGAGGGGATGTAGATACCGAAAATAAATTAAAAAATACTCCTAGCCCCTTGTTGACTTTCGCAACCTACAATCCTGTGTAAAAGTATCAGTCGCTTTGGACCAAAAACAAAAAAAGTTTTGAAAAAATTCATTGAAAGATCGAATACATGTTAAATATGTAAACCATAAACTGACAAAACCAAAAAGTCCTTATAACTCATGAAAGGATGTAGATATCGAAAAAATAAATGAAAAAAACAGCCCCAAATTATTCTTGTCGACTTTGACAGTCTATTAACCTCTCAAAAATCTCAGTCCCTTTGGACGAAAAACAAAAAAAGTTAGGAAAAAATCTTTAAAAGATCGAATAGATGTTAAATATGTAAAGCATAAACTGACAAAATCTAAAATTCCTTATAATTCGTAAAGGGATGTCGAAATCTTAAAAGGATCGAATAGATGTTAAATAAATAAGTAAAGTATGAACTGACAAAACCAAAAAGTCTTTATAACTCGTGAGGAGATATAGATACCGAAAAAATTAAATTAAAAAATATCCTTAGCCCCTTGTTGACTTCCGCAACCTACAATCCTGTGTAAAAGTATCAGTCGCTTTGGACCAAAAACAAAAAAAGTTTTAAAAAAATTCATTAAAAGATTGAATACATGTTAAATGTGTAAACCATAAACTGACAAAACCAAAAAGTCCTTATAACTCGTGAAGGGATGCAGATATCGAAAGAAGAAAGAAAAAACACCCCTACACCCTCTGTCGACTTTGGTAGCATATACTACCATGTGCAAAATTCTCAATTCCTTTGAATGAAAAAAAGAATGTTTTGAAAAAAATCAATAGTGGATTGATGTTAAAAGCACTGAGGATACGAACACACGCGCTAAGGGCCTTTCTGTTTGTGAATGTTTTATTAGGTGTTTACAATATAATATTACATCTACATACGTAAAAGTCGTATCTCGAATTTATTGCTGCCTTCCCATTTCTAATTCTAACATATACAGTTTCTTATTTACAGCGCTCATGCCCATGATAATGTACTCAAGAAATCAGCTTTAGTTATTAGTTATTACAATAATGTTGTTCCTTACCCTGTAACTGGGCTTGCCTGTTGGATATTAATGATAAATAAAAAATAAATAAATTTAATAACAATTCTTCTTAATACTATTTAACATTTCTTTTCTTATTACACAACTGTAATTTTACAATACTATTTCCAACTAACCATAAGCAACACTATTTATAATCAATTATATTCTCTAACAATGCTTCAAACCTTTGTAATTTTTAATGAATAAATTATTGTTATAATTAAGCAATCATGCTTCAAAATATTGAACATGTTTCAAGACGAATAACTTGTCAGTCAATGTATCGTCAGTTTAAATCCTGGAATAATCGTTTGAAAATGGAAAATGTATTAAAAAATATATTTACTATATTAATAAAAGAAGAATTTTGGCCCGAATGGTTAAATGTTAATTTCTCGTAAAGTATGTACACAGATATGTGCCTAATATCTGTGTACATATTTGGTACATTATATAAAACATTATTTTAGACTTGTGTTATTGTCGTGTAATGAAAGTATTAATATAGTTATTGTTATTATAAAAGAAGATGCCGTAATATTATTTTAATGATAGCTATAGCGAACTACAAGAGTATTGAGAACTAGTGTTCTATGTATATCTCTAGGCAAGTGCTTATGTTTAAAGGTCAGGTGTTCTTCCCTAACCGATTGATGATTATTATACACACAAATTGTTATTTTAGAACGGTTTACTATTTTATAATTTCAATCCTGAGAATCAAGGTCAAATGTATATTTTTATTATGAATTGAACACAGTTATATTTTTACCTGACAAGTCAAAATCAGAATTTAAAAAAAATATTCTCAGACTATATAAAAATCTTTGAATACGAAAATAACGAGAAACATGTTCCGTTACAAAAATAATTATTAATTAACATATTTTTTAGTCGACAATGAGAGATTTTAAAAATGAAGTAGAGTTGAAATGTTTTGATATTGAATTATATTATTGAAATTTATTATCTGCGTTTGATCTACTTTAGATCGATAGTTTGATTGGACAGAATAAAATTATCCCTCTTGGTTTTTAAAATTTTAAGTGTAACAGATCGTTACATTTTCCATAAAACACACTGGAACACATTAATTGACCAAGACATTATTTCTATTACTTTTTTTGCAAACAGTGACTCTAGTACACAAATTATCTTATCGTGTCTTAAAAATAAGAAATAATAAATAGTCGATGGCATAACCCAGCCTACCAAAACTTGTAACAGTTGCACCATTATGAAAAAACGTGGATTCCTCCTAACCATCTGTTAAGTATGTCAATAGGAGAATCCTTGTCTAGTTCTGGCACAAATATGTCATACTGATTCTATGGTTTTGGCGCTCAGTAATGCCCACCTCAAGATCTCTCCAGGTTGCATCACATTTACAGAAAGTTGTTATGTCTTTACTACAAAATATATATTAAAACAGATACATAAAAGTGATACACAAATTACTTCAATGTTCTATCTTATTTGCAAACTGCCTACGTTTTATAAAACTAACATATAACTCTATATGAAACCGTTTCATATTTTATATACTATAGTAATTTGTTTTAATCCCTTGTGCATAAAATGGGTGTGGTTTAACTTTGATTAGTAATACAAAATAATATGGCAGTTAACACATATTTCATGGTATTGAAAATGGTAAACATGCATAATGCACATTCGCTGGAGGAAGGGGGTGAAATTATAGATGATGGCATTTTTGCTGTAACTTACATAAAATACCTATAAAAATAAACGGGCCCTCCGAACTATTTAAAATTTAAAAATAATTTAATTAATAGAATTTAAATTTGTTTTTTCTCCACATTTTCAAGTTATGCAATCGATGGTGGGGTCATCACACTGCTTAAAATATCAGTTCAGTAAATCAAAATGCGATTTTAGAGAAACATTTAAGGAACATTTCAAATATCTACTTTTCGCTATGTAAAGTAAGAAACTCAACTCAATAATATGGCAGTTGTCGCCGGAAAATAGCCGTAGGCCTAGTACAGAATTAGTTCTTTCAAAACCTAAATACTTTTAGCTAGATAGGGTCGGTCACATACTGCACTACCTTCATGAACTTTAATTTTTGTACAAAGTCGTTTCCAGTTACGGATGCTTCCATTGCACCAAGTAAGTGTTTGCTCGTTATCGACAAAAAGCCAAGACGGTTGACAATAGACTGCGTCTAAAATTTTAGAGTAACAGCCAAAATCTTTCTATATTTATGGTAGTGTGTCTTTGTGGTAGTGTAATAATAATTAGAGGTAAATGATCTTCTATCGCTATTTTTAGGAAACGAGCCTGAGGGTTTATTTGGACTTGAGGTTATAATCATCACAAAGTTTTTTGGAAAATAATGCCCTATTCGTATTAAATGAACTACTATCAATGCTATCACTGGTACTTTTTGACGTGACTGCTACTTGTTATTCATTGTCAGAGTCTTCCAAGTCACTAGTGACATTTTGCACACTACTTTCTATTACTTTAAGTTATTCAGTGTTAACTGGGGTAGTTTTATTGTTAGAAAACTGCTACCCTCCCCTGTATCACCAACAATTTTACTATTATTCTGGTGAGACTGATATGCCGCCAATTCGTATCTGTTTTAGGAAACTTGTTAACAGCTTCGTCAGCTTCCACTCAGTCCTGTTAGATTTTTCTATTTTGTGCACCACTACGATATTACCATCCGTTTCCCGACTTCTTGTGATTGAATTGTATACAGCAATTACAACATACAAAAATTAACAAATAAACTTACACAAAACTCGATCAGTCTATTTTTTATGTTGAGAAAACATACAACATATTATACATTATTATTATACTGTGCAATTTTACGTTTTACTCATTAATACACCAAAACAACAAAATAAAATATCTCCTTATTCTCCTTATCTCGTAAGAAATCGGAACAAACAAAATAGATGAAAAAAATGCCAAGTGCTCTGTGTTTCACAGGCTCTAAATGTTTATTATCTTGATGTCACAACTCACGGAGTCCAATGCAGAGCGCCGACACACACGTGTTGCCGTTGGCGGCATAGTGCTCGCTCTTTTTTCTGTTCTGTGGTGTTCGCATTATTCTATTTTATCTTTTCATTTAATTGTTTCATATGTTCGTTATGCAGCTCGAGAATCTGGGGACCCTTGTGGCGCCCAAAGTCCCCCGTATCGCGGGGTCTGCGCGGCCCTTATCGCCGCCAGTGTCAACCAGGCAAATTATATTGCTTTCCTTTTACCACCAGTCTCAGCTAACCTAAATTGTTTTACGGTTACCGAGACTGTATCAAAAGAAATTATTATTTTATTTACGTAGTGTAATCGTAAAATAACTTAGGTTAATTAAGAATGGTGACAAAAGGAAAGCAACTTAGATATACAAAATTCTAATATAAGAAAAACACTTTACTTTGTTTTTTATCACTAATTTATTATAACTTAAACGTTATTGCAGTTTCGGCACCTTAACTGCAGTAATGTTTAAGTTATAATAAATTAGTGATAAAAAACAAAGTAAAGTGTTTTCCTTATATCATCATGATTAAAGATGGCCGAGGTCACCTGACCGACAGAGCTGTCATATGACTCATATGTTTACATCATATCATAATACGAATAAGTACAATAAATGGAAATAAATTTTAACAATAATGTTACATTTTATAAAAAATTGTATAAAACTCACCCTTTTAAGCAGATTTATGAAGTAGTTTGGTTGTCGTCATCACAAAGTGGGGAAGATCTATAGTATAATAGCATCAGGTATGTTTCTACAGCTGTCTCCGTCAGCGATGTTCGCTTTGGTGAAAAAATAGGTTTGTATTTTAAAAATGACCGTTCGACATCTACTGATGTAATACAGGCATAAGTAAAACAATCTGTGAACTCACTTAACGAAGTTGTAGATGCACCATCACAAATTTGTCTTAATTTGCTAAAATCAGTATCTTTCTGTAATACACTCTCGAATTTTTCACTAACGCGATTATTTTTTGCGTCATTTATAGCCTGTAGTTGTGTATTTACGTCGTCCACCATTTACAGCGATTCCACTAACGACAACGAACTATTTTGCAATTTTTCTATTGCGTCTTGTAGTCCTCTATAATTGTTATTAATAGTTTTTAAATCTGTTTCAAGGGAAACGTCTTGAAAGCTTGTCTGGCTTTCCCTAATAGCTGCAGCCTCGTTAGGGTTGAACTGTAGTATCACAGCTTTTATTTGTTGAAAATATTCAGCATAATAAAAAGCCGCTTTCAACCACGTTCCCCAACGTGTAAGAATCGGCTCTGGTGGTTCAGGGATACCAGGACACTGTCTGTGAAATGCTCGAAGCCATTTAGGAGATTTGAGAAATACTTTTTTTGTATTTGCTATTAATGCATCTACCTCTGGAAAACATTTTCGAATCGTTTCTGTCACAAGATGTAACGCATGCACTTTACACGTAACATGTAAAAACCTACAATTGTCTCTTTGAAGAGAACGGCTTACCACGCGCATTGTCGCGGCACCATCAGTCACAAATACCAATACTTGACTTGTTGAAAGTTTAAATTTTTCGAATGTCTCCAACACCACACGCGTAATTATTTCGCCAGTACACGCAGTTACGCGACGGCTTACGTGGGCGGTACCGCGTGGCACGCCCGGCAGAAGCGGCGAACGCGTCTGAGGAGGTAGGAGCGGCAGAGGCGGCAGTATCGTCTTACGTGGACTTGAAGTCCGGCACAGTTTACCGTGCGATTCGTGAATGGTGACATGTCTAGATCAAGAAGAAGGAATGTTTTACTGGGGGAAAGCGTTTATCTCAAAATATTATTATTTATTATTATTATTATTAATTAAGAGCGTGTGGAATAACCCAAACAATCGGAGTTTACAAGCCAGACTGCGCTCGGTACGAGCGGCACTAGCGGCGAATATCAAATTATTTGACCGCGTCCGCCGCTCGAAAACCGGCAGCTCTACCAGTGCCGCCTGATAACGCGCACGTAGGACACATGAATTGTATTCCACGGTTTGATGTTGCCGGCTCTGCCGCTCCTGCCGGGCGTGCCACGCGGTACCGCCCACGTAAGCCGTCGCGTTAGTCTTTTACTAGCTATTTAGTAAAAGTGGAAATGTTGGTTTAAGAGGGTCCAGTACACGTACTATAATATTTAAAATAGAATTTTTTTTACAATCTGTCGTCTCGTCAATACATAACCAGAGCCGTGTATTTTTTAATCCACATTTAATCCTATTTACAATGTCTTCACGAACATCTGGAATATATCTACGTAACGATGTACGACTTGGTAAGTTCACCTGGGGATTGTATTTATTCCAAAACTCCCGAAATGGTTGTTTATCCAGTATGTGTAGCGGAATATTACAGGCTATTAACATTAACAATAAATCAAACATAAACTGAGTTGTCAAAGGCATGCCATTTTTTTTATTTTGATGTTGCACGGTATTGATATGACGACGACAATCTGTTTTGTGCCAGCACATTAAGTCTTGATTGCAAACTTTACAAATTATTTTGCATCCGTCATAGAATAAATCCGGAAATTCACCGATACGTACGGTCGTTTTTTATCCTTTGGCGCGTTTGACATTATGTATAATTTATAGGTACAACCTCACGCATTAACCTTTCAAATAAGACTGCAGCGTAAATCACTTTTAAATCGGCACGTGTGACGCCAGCGCAAGACCGTGGCTGTACTCCAGCCACCTCGGCCAGCTTTAATCATGATTAACTATCACAAAGACTTCCGCAATAGAATGTTTATATAAAATTCTTTACATGTATGCACGAATTTCTTAAGAGTCTATATCAGATGCAAGTGAAATATAGTCTCGATTTTACCACACCCCGCGCAGGCCACGGTGCATATATACAGCCAAACCGAAATTATCGCGGCGAATGTCGAAGGTGGCCGATGTTCTAGTTACAGAACGGCATAGTGGAACATTTCAGATCGGGAGATGTTGAATTATCAGAGGCGGAGTACTAGAGGTTTCGTACGACATAAACCGACGAAAAAGTTGTATTGCGTCAAGCTTATAAGCTAAGCAGTAGCTAACCTTACCCTTCATGCGTCCTTGTCCTGCAACTAATATGTAAAAACAATAAAAAAACCCGAAATTATTTTATTTACTTTGTTTAAAAATAGCTAAAGAACTAAACAACAAAACAATTAAATCATTAATCTACAAAAAAAATTTCCATTTTACCGTTTCTTATTAATGCATAGTATTATTTTAAAAATTTTAACTATAAAATGGAAGTATCAATGTGTGTCATATCATTCAACTCAGAATGGAAAAGGCGATGAAATAATATGAAAAATATATTTGTGTTATTTTAAATTTAAACTCCAATATTTTTATCAAACATGAAAGATTATGATGATGTTACATATATTGCTGAATTCAGAAAGAAATTTTTTAAATTGAGCCGAATATACAGGATATATCATTTAGAATAAAAAAAATTAAGGCAACTTCCGGTTAAACCGGAAGTAAAAGATATGTATGTGACGCGCATATTTAATCAGTATTCGGAATGTCATATGTCCATTTCCGCATATTAATGCGGGGTGTAATTTTTTTATTTTTCAGTTTTTCGGCGTTTTCTTTTTATTTGACATTCAATTGTTTTTAATTTTCGGATTCCTTAGAAAAAAGCACATAAGTATAATTTTTGAAGTTTTTTCCTAGGTTAAAAATACAGCAGAAAAATCGAGTAAGGTGCACTTAAAATGAGGTTACTGCGCTTAAAATAAATCAAAAATAAAAATTATCATATTCACCTTTCATTGAGCCTTTCATTCTCCATATCAATATTTAGAGACGGCAAAATGGGAAAACTTTCATTTATATTAGTCTCTCTACAGAAATTACCGGAAATAAAAGAAAATTATTACTTTTATTAATTTACGAAAAAATTCAATTTTCACTAGTACTTACTTTTTATATTTTCTCTTTTGGGCTAATGTTCGATTTTTCGGTTTTCTGCTAGGGTATTTACGCTTATGATATGTTTTTATTTTTCCCCATTGTTCTTTCACTGCACTAATAATCACTTTCAATAACACGTCTACTTAGGTGTACACTTGATTTAAAAAAAAAAAACTGATACAACTCTTGTAATCGAAAATCTTAATAGTTTAATTGTGTGCATATGTCTGTAAATAGGGCTGGCCAGGCATGTCGAGAGGGGGGTGGAGAAGAAGTGATTTACCCCGGACCTGGGTTTTTTTGGAGGAGATCGGTTTTCTTTGTGTTTTTAAACTTATTAAACCTTTCTCTTTTATTTTATTCAAATGGAATTTTAAAAAATAATTAGAAAATAACTTTCTCAAAACATTTTCAAGCCTGCCAGATTATTGTTTAAAAAAATAATTTGTTACGGATAATTCTACTAATGGTTGTAATTAAAATACTAACTGAATAATGATAATTCTATTTTTAAAATAAGAACACAAAAATACCACTTGAGATTAAAAAAAATGTAAACAATGCAAACTGAACATAAAAATACAATAAAAAATAAAATAAATGAACTTCAATTACGTAATACAGAATTAACTAATATTTTATCATTGCTCCATTAGCGTCTAAAACTGCCTGAAGTCTTGCAGGCATGGACAAAATCAGATTTCTTGCAAGGTCAACTTCTTGCGACAAGTTCTCCCAAGCGTCTTGAATTATCCCTTCCAATTCTTGGGTATTATTTGGATGGTTATTTAATTTTCTTATATGTTTCACCATTAGTTCCCATAAATTTTCAATTGGATTTAAATCCGGACTTTTAGATGGCCACGGTAACAGCTCTATGTTTTTATTAAGAAACCATTGCCTGACACGATGGGCCGTATGTATGGAGCAGTTGTTTTGTTGGAAAATAAAATTATTTTCCGGAAACACCTCTATTACTGACGGCAACATAATATTGTCTAATATTTCAATATATTTAATGGAATTGAGATGACCACCACTGTTCCAACACACACCTAACCCATTTAGGCTCATCCAAGCCCAGACATTGACTGAAAACCTTCCTAATATTTGTGGATCGAAAGTATATTTTTCGTCATATCTAGTGGAAGGAGGCCTATATACGCGAACATGTCCATCGTTACAGGATTTAAAAACCTTTTTCGTCAGAAAAGACAACTTGTCCCCAGAAGTTTTCATCATTGATTATATAGTTGAGTGCAAAAATAATCCTACCCTGCTTCTTTTCTTCTGAAAGTTTGTATTTTTTAGCCGCTGAACAACTCTTCAAGTCGCTTTGTAGTTTTATTCTTCTACAAGCAGTAGATACCGAAGCAGGGAAATTTGACTCTGAAATTGCATTTACTGCAGTCTGAAAAGGGTTTTCTATTAGGTAATTTATAAGATTTTCATCTTCTTGATTATTACTTTTTCTGGGCCTACCGGAACCAACTTTACGGGATACCGTTTGGTTGGTTTCCCATTGTTTTTTAACATTCATTATCGTGGTTTTACTCACATTGTATTCAGCAGCAAGTCTTCTTATGGACCAACCATCTTCAATTTTAGAAACAATTCGAAATTTTTGAATATCTGTTAGATGTCGAACCATTTTTAATAATGACGCCACTGATAAACGTCAAAGTGACATTTGTAAGATTATTAATATCAATCAAAGAACGAATGATTTACATAGCTAAAAGAAAGTGTACCCGTTTTTATTGAAATCAAGTGTACCCACTTTATAACAAATAAGTAAATTTGAGATATCTCTAGAATACACACGCCACTGTTGTTTACGCAAATCGCAACGTGGTTCCTAAGTGCCCGATTCCCCCTCCCGCAAACGAGTCCAGTGTATGCAAGTGCATCCGTGTTTCCGAAATATCATGCGAGATGGCAGCTATTATCGGAATAAAGATATGCAGTTTTTAGTTTTCTAATAAATTTATTTTCAACTAATCCAAGAGTTGGGTCACATGAATATAAACATTACAAACAGTGACTAATGTCGGAATGTTAAAAAAATTTGGATACAAAATATTTAAAATGCATGCGAAAATTTTTTGACGACTCAAAAAAAAAAAAATACATGCCGACATTTTATACATATTTTTGAAAAATCTTGTAAAAATCGCACTCAAATCGGATAAGTTTTAAACGAGATATTCGAGAATTATGATTTAATAGGGTATATAAGACTCTTAATATAATCTGGATCTCCAACTGGTATTGCTTGACCTTGAGAAAATAGAGGGCTGCCATACTGTGGGAAATCTAGTTACATTTCAATTTTTAAGTGATGACAATTAGTAATTTCGCGTTGCCGCACTGGGTTTCAATTTGTCAATTGTCATCTTTGGACGGTTTGTTACGTGATATGATGTGCCTGGCTTTAATAATTATTGTACTTTTTTCCCGACTTGTTAGTTTTATTAGATATGTTTTCTGTTTATTAGTTTTTTAGTGCCATTTTGTGGTTATTGTTTAGTGTAGAACTTCTCTCTGAGTTTAATTAAAAATGCATTGTTTCGTTCGTGGTTGCAAAAGTTTCACCAGAAAAAAAGGAAAAGATTCCATTCGTAAGTCTACTAGTATTCAAGCACCAATGCAATAAGTTAGTTTAAAAGCTGGATAGTGCTATTTTTTGATAATAAAACATTGTCCACAGTATGGCAGCCATGTAATAGGGCACATGGAATTTGTATTGTGTTAGAGATCCAGATTATATTAAGAAATTCATGCATATATGATTTGCACGCAGTGCTGACAATCATTTTTTTCTCTCACCATTGGCAGGACTGGCACCCAAATATTTATGCGTGCCTATATTGACATGAAGATCATAACATCATTATTAAATTATATCGATTTCGGACATAACAGTATTTAATAATTCTTAATTCTAAAGAAATGCTACATATACAAAACAGAATATTATTCAGTGCTTCGAGATTTCCTCAAAAATGAAAAAAATTCACGCGTGTGTCCAGTGTACAAAAAGGGAGAAAAGAGTGACAACAAACTACAGACCAATCACTATTATTTGTAACTTTGGGAAACATTTTTAAATTTTTCTTCACGGTTCTATGTACACTCGCGTATCTGGCTTAATATCTATTGATCAGCATAGCTTTATCAAGGGTCGATCTACAGTAACGAACCTTGTGTGCAAAACGCAATTTCTTTGCGAAGGTCTTGATCGAGGGGGTCAGGTAGATACTATCTACACAGTCATTTCTATGGCTTTTGACAGGATTGACCACGGTGCTTTGATTGCTAAACTTGACAAATTTGGTCTCTCAAAATCGTTACTTCTTTTAATACAGTCATATCTAGAGAATCGACATCAATTTGTTCAGTACCGTGGTCATAAATCGAATAGCTCCTTGTAAAGATCTGGCGTATCACAGAGTTTGATACCAGAACTGCTCTTCTTTGTAATGTACATTAATGATATTTATGAAAGCTTGGATACTAATGTTCACTTCCTGTTGTATGCAGACGACCTAAAAATGTACCGATTTATTGATAATATTCATGATTGTCAAATTCTGCAAAAAACCTTGGATACCATCAATTCTTGCTGCATCAACAACTATCTACCCCTCAATGCTAGCAAGTGTAATGTCATGTCATTTAGCCGGAAGCATAATCTGTACGTGTACAATTATAATATCGATAATGTTGTTTTACAAAGACCTAATATTATTAAAGACCTTGGCGTGTATTTTGATCCTGAATTGTCATTCAATAAGCCCGTCGAAATGGTAACTACTTCTGTTTTTAAGAGTCTTGGCTTTGTAATCAGGAACTGCAAAGATTTTAAAACACTCATCGGTTACTCTATGTAACATTTGTTAGATCTCGACTTGAATATGCTTCACTTGTGTGGAACCCAATTTATAATGTCAATATATTACAATTAGAGAATATTCATCGGAAGTTTTTAAAATCTGCAGTGTACTCTCTTGAGGGCACTTATTCACCTATTGGATTTCCACAAAATATATTATTAGAAAAATTTAACTTACCAAGTCTTGCCAAACGAAGAATATCTCAATTAATAATTTTTCTACATAAAATTGTTAATAATCGTCTGGGTTGTATTAACCTATTAAATCAAATAAATTATAAAATACCTAGAATTTCTGCTCGCCATACTTTATTTATTCCACACATACCAAGAACTAGTATTCTCTTGGCCTCTCCAATACACCAAATGTATGTCAACTATGCTAAAATCGAAGATTGTGTTGATATATTTTTCTGCAATGAAAGTGTAATTAAAAATTCTGGTTTGCATCTTGATGTTTTTTGCTCTACTGTATTCTTTATTTATCTGTATATGTATGTATATGTATATGTATATGTATATGTACAAGTATATATTTATATGTGTATATACAATTCTATATGTTTTGTTCGTATATATTATATATTTAATTAAGAAATTTTTTATAACATACAAAATTGTTTATTGTGTATTTATCTATATATAATTTTAATGTACCTAATCCTGTAATTGGGCTCTTGCCTGTTGGATTTTCTATTTAAATAAATAAATAAATAAAATAAATAAATAAATAAATTATTAATGTAGGTGTTGTAAAATTTTATTCCTTGTGTGGAATAATCTATAATAATTGTTGATTCCAAAAAAAAAATCTAAGCAAAATTACTATTGTGCTAATAACGCCAATTTGAAAATATGACGGTATTGTGATATTTAAGAATATAAAATTTATTTTTTTCTGTCAACGTAATCATTAATTGAAATACGTACCTACGTGTTTTCAAGAAGATTATCTAGATATTGCTATTGTTAACTTACATACCTACGAGTCTAAACTTTAATTTCATAGGTTCAAAAGAGCCTGGTTAAACCACTCGCTTACGTCTGATGAGTGATGAGTTGACTCAAAAGAATTTCAATATACAACCTTGAAATCCGTATAATTCTTCGAAAGGCTTGGAAATATTTTTTTAGGAAGTAGGTATACTTTATGTTTCCCTATTATTTCTTATTATTATTTTTTTAATATATCCTTAATCATTCATTACGAGACGTTAGAAAAATTTGAACTGTCAAAAAGTCAAGCGTTGATGTTTGTGACTGATGGCGCCGTTTTACATCTTGTAGCAGAAATTATTCGACAAGGTTTTCCAGAGGTGGATGCATTAATAGCAAGTACAAAAAAAGTGTTTCTTAAATCTCCTAAATGTCTCCGTGTATTTCATAGCAAGTGTCTCGGTATTCCTGAACCACCACAGCCGAGTCGGTCGTTTTTCAACCGATTTTAAATTTGAAAGTTTTAGCCCCATCGAAATCACAAATAAAATATTGGGTGCTACATTTAAGAGAAAAGGTTGTCACTTCCGGTAAAACCAGAAGAACGAAAATCTTGAAAATGGTATCAAAATATGTGTTTTTATGTCTTATTAATAATTCCCAAATTTCAGATATACATCTTTAAAAATACGGAAAATTTTGCGGAATACTATATCCTGTGGTCACGTGGTACAGTATCAAATATATTAGTTGTCCACCGATTTATAAATTTAGATCTATTAAAACATTAAATAACACAGTTAATACAATCTTTCTAGTATTCCTAAAGTAAAGTATATGGTTCACCCAAAGAAAATTTTGCTCCCAGTGAGTTCCTGTAATGGTTAACGGTTAAGTTCCCATACATTATAATAAACAATTTTAAGTTGAGGCAGTGTATGAATAATAATTGTGTTTATTTTTAAATTATTTTTACCTTGAAGTGATTACTTATAACCAGGGTCAGGATACTACGCCAGAGTCCAGGACCGGTAGCTACTACTGCCTCATATAGTTGACAGAAATACATACGTAGACAAATAAAAACAAAAATATAAAATAAATAATGAAATACATACCGCTTGATACAATGTATTATTCAGAACGACTGAAGTCCGTTATCGCATTACACTTGGTAGATATGTTTTACGCAATATATGGTCCAAATGCTACTATCCGACCGACATCATTGGAATATACCTTCAAATCATGATAGATCGATAGCCAATATCATTTGTCAATTCCTAACCAGACATAGACCGGTTTCGAACTTATTAGTTCTCCTCAGTATGCCATAGGTTATGGAACAGACAAATGATAGTGGCCAACCTGCTAGTCATATACTGACTAAGGTAAATAAGGACTAAGGTAAGTTGAGTAGTTTAGCCCACCTGGGCTAGAGGTCGCCACTCTCGGTACTTGCTTCGCAAGTCGCTATCCGCCATAGAGACATCTATGATGTCATGTCGGTCGTATAGTAACATTTGGACCATGTGAGAAGTTTCACATACCTCTCACCACTACTCAATTTACCTTAGTTAGTATATGACTAGCAGGTTGGCCACTATCATTTGTCTGTTCCATAACCTATGGCATACTGAGGAGAACTAATAAAATCGAAACCGGTCTATGTCTGGTTAGGAATTGACAAATGATATTGGCTACCGATCTATCATGATTTGAAGGTATAATCTAATGCAGGTCGAGGTATTTGCCCGCTGAGTAGTTGTTTCGTTCAAATCATATTTAATATGGCTACTAGGTAAAGGAAAACTACATGCACAGAACATGACAAACAAATCATAAAAAAAATTTCTCTTTTGTAACTGTACCGACAATATTCTGTCGATGGATAGCTGATTTAAATGTCTTTCACAATCACAACCATCTCTGTTGTTTTAAAAAATCTGACATTTTATTTGCTTTATATTTATGTACTTCTAGAAAAGAATTATTGGGTATTTAAGCATCCTTTCAAACCTAACATAAAAACAATTATAAATACCTATAGTTTTTTATATTCAGTTTTTCTAGAAATCTCTGTTGTTCTCATTGTAGTTTTTAATCATTTTTTGTAGTTTATGCACAAACGGTAATAGTGGAGCCATTGCTAAGAGCGTTTTATGCGACAAAGACCATCACGCACGCCCCCGTACAGTTTCAGATTGCTACAAGTACTGCACTACTATTTAGTTACACCAACATCACAAGCTGACAAACTGACAAGCTTCATATAATAATTGTATACGGGAAAGTCCTTCATTCCGTCACAGTAGCGCAACTCTCTGGCTCTATCCTGATTCCACTAGTTGCATATGTTAAAGGTATATAAATATACACACCAGATGAATTTTGGTGTGTTTATCTTTATTTTATAAGTACCGGCTCTGAAAAATGGAATACAAATTCGGACCCTGATTATAACTATCTAATTTACTTCCATATTGTTTCCTTCCTTCACATATTAAATAATGGTTTGTTTCGTTTTATGAAAAAATTCTTTATGTAATATTATTTATTATTACAAAATAAGATAGTGCTTATTACAGCACTACCTTCATTATCCACAGTTTTGCAGGTATGTACTAAGAGTCATGCTAATAATGTAACATTAACAGTCGCAATCTTCCAATAAATGGGTCAACAATACAATAGCGAGTTTAACGCTTGTCGTTGAATACAGGCAGCATCTTTCATAGACAAAACTTTCACTGTTTTATGAATATTTACCGGCATATTTAACCGTTTTTTTAAAGGATTTACGCTGTGGATATAAACAGTTAGGTAGTTTCAAAGATAATACCGTAGCTAATTAGATTTGACAGGAACTGAATTTCATAACTTCACTTTCAACAATTTTGTTTAGATTACATCTTATTTTCACAACCCAACAATTATAAACCAATGTATTTGTTACACAGGATGTTAGAAGTACGAGTACCATTATTTTGATATATTGAACTAAAAGTAACAAGAAAAGTGTCATGATAGGTGTGAAAATTGAACAGTTTTGCCAGAAAATATTTTATTTTGATTTTTGGAAGTTAATCACTTGAAAAGTAAAAACAGAAAATGTGTTCCAAAATTAAAAATGAAGATGTAATCGACGACACAAATAAAAAAGTCCAATATGAATTTTTTTGTTCACCAAAGAAAAAAGTAATATACTTCAGTAATTCTTGAAAAGTGCATAAGCGAGGGCATATGACAACGTCGCATCATAGACTCACAATCAGCTTGAGAAATGCATGTTCAGTTGATATAAGACTATTGAATGCTGTAAATCGCATAATCGATTTTTTTGTGCTTAGCCTATCTGTTGTCATAATTAAATGTTGCTGATTTGACTAATTTACAGTTCGAGAACATATCCGTGGCAACTGGAATAGAGGATGCCAAGCTTGTATAGTCGGTGGACATTTTATTTTGAACATTTTTTGTAACTTCTATGTGTGTCCTGTACCAATTTGGTTATTTTTTATTTAGTAAAGTTATTAAGTAAATTTTTGATAGAATTAGTAACTAATAGGTATTTAATATTTAAGTTGCAAATAAGAATAAGAATTAATACTAATGCAATTTAAAATTATATTATTTATCAATAAGAAAATCAACCCTGTATCTCCCATAGATTTAACATTTTATCATTTCGACACATTTATGG
Organism: Rhamnusium bicolor; assembly: GCA_029963845.1. NCBI lineage: Eukaryota > Metazoa > Arthropoda > Insecta > Coleoptera > Cerambycidae > Rhamnusium > Rhamnusium bicolor. Next base: position 421,991 of record JANEYF010001991.1, read on the forward strand.
TATAGCATTTATGATACAAGAATCATCTACAGCGAAATACCAGCCTTACTTATGACTAAAGGTGGCAAGTCGTGCGGCTATTCAGTGGTACAATAGCAGGTAGATAGATATTTGGTAAGGCAATGATCGGCTGCCGGATAAACCGAAGCGAGTCGTGAAACTAGTCCATTGTTGTGTGTCGTAGTGTTTACATGTTAATTTATTCCTTTCTGTTGTATTTTATGTTGTCGTATTATTGAAAATTTTATTTGTTGTATTTTATTGTTGATATTAATTAAATAAAAAAATATGTCAGATGTGCGCAATGGTAAAAACGGCCATACGCTGACAAAGTGAATAAATTTATCAGCGAATTTTCGGATTTATTCTATAATTGTACTACAATAATTTGTAAGGTGTGCGAGACAGACCTGATGTGCTGGGATAAATATGATTGTAGACGTCACGTAAATATTGTGCAGCATAAAACTAAAAAGAAATGCGTGCCCTCGAAAACAGTTTATGTTAGATTTACTGTTAATGCTGATTGTCTGTGATGTTCCGCTGTACACACTCGATCAATAACCATTTCTGGAGTTCTGGAATAAATACAATTCCTAGGTAACATTACCAAGTCGCGCAACGTTACGCAACTATGTACCAACTGTATGAGAAGACATTGTAAATAACATCAAACGTGTATAAAAAAATACACGGCTGTGGTTATGTGTTGACGAGACGACAGATCGTAAAAAAAATTCTATTGTAAATGTTATAGTACGTGTACTGGACCCTCTTAAACCGACACTTCCACTATTACTAGCTACACTAACTGAGTGTACTGTCAAAACAACTACGCGGGTGGTGCTGGAGACGTTAGAACAATTTGACCTGTCAACAAGTCAAGTGACCGATGGTGTCTCGACAATGCGTTAGGTAGGCCGTTCTCCTCAAGAACACGGTTGTAGGCTGGTACATGTTACGCGTAAATTGCAAGCTTTACATCTTGTGGCAGTAACTATTCGACAAGGTTTTCCAGAGGTAGATGCATTAATAGCAAGTACAAAAAAAAGTGTTCCTTAAATCTCCTAAACGTCTACGCGCATTTTACATGCGTACGCCTATGTCCTGCCGCACATTTCTGCCAGCTCTACTTATGACAGTTCCCCAGATAGGTCAAACCCTAATGAGTGCTGAGAAATACCAAATGTCCCTTTATTCTGACAGCTGTCAGAATTAACAATCTGTCAGAGGTGACACCTCTCAACAATGAACTAATATGTATATATAACCGTTAAGAAATATGAATCTACCTGACCAGTCGGACTTTGCCCAATACAGTTAAAGGTACAACTTTCTAACTAGTTTTTAAATCTGAGTAGATTCGACAAGTGACACCTTTCGATCGATGGCAACAAACCAACAACCTGTCAAAGTGCCGTCATTATTTGCCGCAAGAAGTTGCTAACACTCGTTGGGTCTCTGATCAGTGATGACTAGAGCTCGAAATTCAAGTATTGATGACGTCAAAACCAGGATTGACTGTCAGCGTGTCAGCGCGTAAATATGTTTATGCATGTATGATTTGCTAAAAAAATTACAAGGTAAGATATTAAATCTTACCTTGTATTTTTTTTTAATTTAGTAATATTCAAAGTTGATAATAATTTATTATAACCACTCACTCGAAGAGGACTGATGGTATTCTATCTATAAACAAAAATTTAGAAATCAGAAGGGCATTAGGTACAAGATTGAAACCCCTACCGCTGAGTAGCTCTTAACAAGGAACCAATCAAACTTCTTTACAGCAGAAGCGTAACTAGCAATTAAGGCGCCTGTGGCTAGCCAACAAAAATCTATTCGCTTTTAAAGAATTTTTTTTAAAAATTTCTTTGTCTTTCGTCAAAAGGGACTGAGAGTTTTGCACAGTATAGCTTCCAAAGTGGACAGCGAGTATGTGGGGGTGTTTCTTTATTTACAAATATTATATACTTTTACTATTACGATCACTAGTTAAAAATACATGTGTTTTAGTGTTACATTCACCAAAACATTCAAATGTGTTTACAGAATTTAGATATCTCTAGCCGTTCACGAGTTATAAGGAAAAACATCCCCTAATTTGGTTAGTGTAAAAAATATAATTTTTTGTTTTTGTGATACGTTTTTCGATAAAATTAGTTTACGTATTAACATTTTAAAAAGAAATAAAATCCTCTTCATCATGGTCTGCATAAAAGCCGTTACTGAAAACCGATACCTCCGTCCGAGCTCTAGTGATAACACACTTGAACCGATCTGCTGGTAGCTCTCAAAAACATTTATGACAATTTATTTAAATTGAAAATTTTGAGTTCGTAAAGATATCTTATCAATCGCGGAAATAATAAAGTTAAAGTGAAATATTAATAAGCAAAGTTGAAATTATATGATCTAATTAAAAAGCGAAATTATTTAGACAACAATCTTAAGACAAACCTTTAACTTAATGCCACTCACTTGTCCAGTCGTCTTTGTTTTGATGAATTTAGATCCTTAAAGACTTGGACTTTTTAAAATTTATTGTAACAAAATAAATTACAAAATCAAAAATTGAAAGTAAATAAAATTTTTTTGCACACTACTCAATGCAGTCTATCAAACTTTCAATTCTGGATCTCATTGATAGTATTCTGGGGGCTTTACTATAAAAAAGGTGAATAATTAAAACTTTTCTCAGTGCAAACAAAACGTGTAAAATTGTTTCTTGATGTCTTTTCTAAACCTTTTTCGCTTAAAAATATAAGTATTTTAGAAGGATAGATTAAATTTTTTGGATAAAAGGTGCCCGACAAGAATTTGGATACAAACAAAGAATAGATGATTATAAAATGATATTTCTTTATTTAATAACGAGTAGTACCTCCCGTAATTCTGATTACATTCTAAATTGATGCCTTTAATTACGTGTTGGATGGCCTCTTGAGGAATGTTGTCCCACTACTCCTGTAGTGCATTCGTAAATTGCTACAATGTTAACAGCTCCCTACCATGTTGCCTGATTCGTCTTCCCAGTATATCTCATACGTGCTCTATGGGATTTAGGTCAGGACTACGTGCTGACCAGTGTGAGGCTTTCGAGGTAGTTTCCAACAATTGTGGTCACGTGCAGACGAGCATTATCGTGCATTAAAAGAAATTCTTCACCAATAGACCCTGCAAAAACCACCACATGTTCTTCCAAAATATTATTAATGTACGTTCTAGACACTGAAGCACCTCTATCTATGAATACAAGCTCTGAGCGCGCTGCGTTAGATACACCAGCCCACACCATTACACCCACCATCGAAACTCACCCTCTCACTAAAGTTGCATTGAGCGTATCTTTCTCCTCTCCTTCTCCATACTCTCTCTCGTCCATCTGGAGACCTCAGGGTAAATCAGGACTCATTGGATAAAAGAACATTGCTCCACTACCTGATATTCCAATTGAGATGTTCGCGTCAGAAATTGAGCCTGGCCACACGATGATTCAGGAGAAACTCGGAGCCTGTTACTAGTCTTCTAACAGATAAATGTGTCAACTAGTCTTCTCGTAATAGTTCTATCGCTGACGTTGACCTGGTACACTTCATTCTGATACAGTTCATTCCCTACGATCATCGTGAAGAGTTGTGCTTCGATTTCCTCCAGATCTCGGCCTCCTGCGGTAATCGCCAGTTTCTCAAAGGCGAACAACTACCCAGTGGATACTGGATTGAGGAAAACCCAATCTTTCAGCGACTTTGCGGATGCTAAAGCCAGCATGAATTAAAGCAATTGCTCTGACGGAATCTTCCGCATTTGCGAAAATTACCAGCACTTAAAACAATGGGCCACAATATATGTTAGTACTAAAGAATGATTTCTCATAATGATTAAAAAGGTTAAAATTCGTCAGTTTTTAAAATGATAAGGAAAAGAAAAGAAACGGGAAGGAAAATTAACAAAAAAAGCTACAAGAATGCAAAACATATTTTTGTATGCTGAGAAAAATTTTAATAAAAAAGTATGCCAATTTTTCTAGCTGTCCCATTTTTTGGGCCGGTCAGCGTATTTATAAATTCACTTGCTCATTTCATAACTTTCAAAGATTTTTGAAAATTATTTGACGAGTGATGGGGGGTAATGTGAAAAATTGTACTTTAATATTTTCTGAGGCAATTTCAGAATTGCATTCTTTGTTTCTGTTTCTTTATAGAAGAAAAAAATCTCAAAGTTCGACCTTAAATTATACTTTTTGTATTTTTTTTTTTAATATTAAACGCTATAGGAGAATGCCAATATGTTTAAAAATATAACGCAGAAATAAATATATGCAGGTCTTGTCTTCCTTCGGGCGCTCTTGGGAGATGCTAATGTAGTGATTGAATAGTCAAGATTTGTCATAACTGAGTTTGAAATTTAGTGAGGTAAGATTAGTTTTCTCAGTGATATGAGAAGAGCAAGAAATTCAAATTATATACGTTATTTAGATCGACCCTGGCGAAGTGCATGCACAAATGAAAATAATATGCATGCAAACATTTATGAAATTCGTCCCAACCATTAATCTTATCTCAGGGTTTTACTGTCAACCCACTATAAAACTAAATATTAATCAGACGATTATGCTTGTAGTATGCAAAGGACAAACGCAAGCTCGAAGATTGTGTGCATAGATTATACCGTAACTTGTGTTTTTTTTTACACATGACAGACCTCGTATGGTCATGTAGAGTTGAATGAACAACATAAACAATAGACAACAATTATTTACTTTAAAGTTGCATTCATTCATTTTAAATACATTTGTCAATGATTATGATATTTAATACTTTAATCAATGAGATACAACTAGTGAATGGTATTTTTATTTTACTTATATTTGTTTAGCGTTTTTATGCTTCAATGAATTAACTGGAATAATAAAATTAGTCATTCATTAATGGATTGCCTCACCATTTTAGCAAATTTTGCACTAATTTTGCCTTTTCTTATCATTAAAGTAATAATGCGATTCACGATGCAGAAAACTTCGACTAGTTATATGCGTCTTATATCTTAAACAGCAGATCATTCACTAGGCGATACTGAGGCAACCGGCTCTAGCAATTTCATCATTTTCGACAAAATTTCGCAAATATCTTCTAATTAATGGGCGCAAACGTAATCACATTGCAAGCGATATTCGGATAATCTGAAGAATATTTTGATTGAAGCAACCCAATCACTAGGCGATATTGTGGTAACCGGATTGTGATTGCTCTGAAATTGCTGGGAGTTAGTTTGGTTGACAACTCATATTTTCTCATCTTCCATCAATTCAAGGTAGATCGAGGCGCGTGGATTATATCCCGAATGAGTTTTCGAAACTGTAATAATATTCATCTGTTTGTGGATTAATATTTTTAAAGGCGATAAATATTGATGGATAACGAATAGGCAGCAGCCGCAACAGTAATAATGATGCTATGCCAGAGTCAGCAAAGTCCTGCAAGAAAAAAGAAAATATTTTGGAGTAAAAGATGGCCCCATCAAAGAAAACAGTTTCCCCCGTATGGCACTACTCAATGAATTGAGAGAGCAAAATATTGATGATTATAAAAATTGTCTTCGAATGTCGGATGAACACTTTCATTACCTACTTAATTTAATAAAGCCTGAAATTGAAAAGCAGGACACAAAAATGAGAGTAAAGACTAATAACACGAAAAAGAATGCGTTGACGAATTCTTTCAGAACCGACGGATTGAGAAATTTTCCGTAATCACATTCCTATTGTCTTTCATCCTCTCTTTCCTCAACATCAGCCATTATATACACAAAAATTACTTTAAAAACAACCAAAACATCAGAAAATTTACCAAACTACTGATAACGTGCACTCCTGAAGAATTTCCGGAATACACTTTGTCTCAAATTGGGGGTGCATGCATTGCTATCTCGGTTATTATTAGAGATAGAGAAGCGGTTAAATGGAAACTTTTTTGAAGAATTTTAGGACTGATTTAATGCTGCTTTTAAATTTAGCTCTTTCCAGATATTTTTAAAAAACTGTAAAGGTGCCTTTTAAAAAACTTCCAGTATCTGTCTAATTTAATGACCGGTGATATTTTAATAAGTACATTGTTATGACATTTATTAAGGTGCTTTCGTTGACGTTACCAAAAAGTTTCTATCGTCATTTGTTTTAGAGTTAATGCCACTAACTTTGTTTTTTCTTATGGGCGTCATATTGGATTTTTTGATAGTTCAATAGTGTTCTTAATTTCCTTTTCAACGGTGTATCACAATATCAGGAAAAAATTAGTTACTGGTGTAAAATATAAAAAAATTCAGTTTTCTAAGTAGGCCATGAAGAAAATTTATTTTAAAATAATCCGATTTTATTAGCTTCAACTTAAAATTTCAACAAATTAATTAAAAACTTTAAAGAATTGTTTAATATGTCTTGTTTATCAATGCATTTTTGACATCGCTTTAATGTTGAACTACATGCACTCCTTAAAGTATTTTTGTTAACAGCAGCGAAAGCATTTCTTATACGTTCTTCTAAGATTTGAATATTTTCTGGTGGTTCAAATGCATAAACTTCGTTTTTTGTATGCCCCCAAAGAAAATAGTCCAACGGAGTGAGATCATGAGACGTGGCTGGCCATAGACCATTGCCATTTTGCAATAATTTTATTATCAAAAGTTCCTCTTAAGAATTGTGTTACTATGTCGCTGTTATGTGCTGGATAACCATTATGATGAAACCTAATCTGGTTAATATCTTCTACAGCAAATCTAAGAGCTGGTATTATTTGTTCTTGTAATATTCGCAAATAATTTGTACCGTTCAAATTACCATGATAAATAAATGGTCCAATAATACGATTACCTGAAGTGTATTTTTTTATATGAATTATTATCAATGAACGATTTAAACAAGTTTACCTATGATGCCACACCAGACATTGAATTCAAATTTGGTTTGAAACTTTCTTTGGCTAATTATGTGAGAATTCTGGATACTCCAGTAGTGTGTGTTATGTCTATTGAAAACACTACAATTAGTAAATCTAGTCTCGTCTGTCCATAATACTTTTGAATGAAAGTCTGGGTTCTGTAGACATTTTTGTATAAACCAATAACAGTATGCTACTCATCTCTCATAATAATTTTCATGTAAACCTTGAACGATGGTTGGTTTGTATGGGTGATAATGATTTTTCTTTAAAATGTTATGCACAGTTGTTTTGGGAACATCTACCTGATTTGAAATTTGTCTTACGGATGCTGTAGTATTGTCTTCTATGTATTCTAATACAACGTTATTTCCGGTCTTTGTTATCTATCTCATAAGTCTTATTTCTTTTTCCATTAAACCGTCCATAATTTAATAAATTAACAACAAGAGTCCTAAAATACCTTTTATTCGGTTGCATACGTTCTGGGAATTTATTCTCATAAATTCTTGATGTCTCATCAGTATTTCTATTTGATTTAAAATAAATCTCTAGCATATCTAACTTTTCTTCGTTTGTGTATCTCAAAGCCATAATAAATTCAAAAAAAGAATTTAAAAGAAACACACAAAATTAGTTGTTACAAAGTAACGGCAGATCACAATGAAACACTAGTAAAAAGAAAAACAGCAATTATGACAACAAGAACTGTCAATTAAACATTGTTTTGTCTATTGTCATGGTAACAAGATCCATGGCACCTACTATTAGAAAAATTATACGATTATTGTATTTTATTTGGACGGTGCAAATCAATTCAACAACTCATTTAAATGTGTTTTAATTTTTTGTTTTAATTTTAAGTTGAAGCTAATAAAATCGGATTATTCTAAAATAAATTTTCTCATGGCCTACTTAGAAAACTGATTTTTATATTTTATACCAGTAACTAATTTTTTCCTGATATTTGTGATACATCGTTGAAAAGGAAATTAAGAGCACAATTGAATTATCAAAAAATCCAATATGTCGTCCATAAAAAAAATAAAGTTAGTGGCATTAACTCAAAAACAAATGACGATAGAAATTTTTTGGTAACGTCAATGAAAGCACCTTAAAAAAAGTGTCCTAACAATGTACTTATTAAAATATCACCAGTTATCAAATTAGGCAGGTACGGGAAGTTTTTTAAACTTCCTTTACAGTCTTTTGCATGCACCCCCAATTTGGGACACAGTGTATACAATGGAAACACACATGTGATCCAAATATATGGTGACAAAATAAAGTAATGCGTGTATGCGCGCCTCTAGTAAGTCAGGTGATCTAGTTGAAATCGTCCATTTACTAAGCGATCACTGTGAAATCTGTTTCAGATTGCTAGCGATTATGATCGGATTCACAGGACAAGCCATCAAACAAAAAATTGCTCAGACGATCCGAATGTCACTTGTAATATGATTGCATTTGCCTACTGACTAGAAGATATTTGGGAAATTTTATCGAAAGCGATGAGATTGTTACCCGGTTGCTTCAGCATCGCCTAGTATCCCGTGAATCCAACCGCATCGCCGGCAATCTGAAGAAGATTGCAGAATCGTTTAGTAAATGGACGATCACATTCTACAATCCGGTTGCTTCGGTTTTGCCTGGTAAATGGGAGGCTTTAAATATTGATGATCAGTTGAACGAGCGATCTGGTTGTGTACGCGTCGCATATTAAATATACCGATGTCGAATTCACAAAGACCTTCACACCAGTGGCGGTTGATGATATTTAGTTTATATTATGTCTTCTTAATATTGAAGCATGGAACTCAAACGATACTTGAAGGCATACCTATCAAGACTAAATGAAAAAGCTTTGCAAAAAAAAATGCGATTGAATTTTGCGAAAAAAGTTGAAAAAATTGGGTGCCTTATTTTTTAATCAATTTGTAAAATATTTGCAAAACATTTTTTTCAGAATCAGATGAAAAATAAAAGTTACACCGTTTTGAAATTTTATATTTCACTGTGCAAATTTCAAAAAGATACAACTTTGTAAAAAAATCATTAATTGATGAAACTTGAAATCTGTCGATATATTTTCCGCCTGGTTCTGAAAGAAAATGGTTTGCAAATATTTTACAAATTCTGAAAGAAAATGGTTTACAAATATTTTACAAATTATTCAAAAAATAACCAGGTGAGGCACACAACTTTTTTAGCTTTTCTTCGCACATTTCAATCGCATTTTTTTTCGGCAAAACTTCTTTATTTAGTCTTGATAGTTATGCCTTAAGGCATCGCTTGGGTCCGATGCTCCAGTACTAAACTATGACATAGCCTAAATTTCATCACCACTGCTTTATGCTTTGCAATTTATATTTGTAAACATATAAAGAAATTTCGTAATTTAAAATGTGATGGTGCATCAGTCTGGTGTCTTGTACGCAGTGAAAAGCTCCTGTCGAGACATATTTCCTACTGAAAAAGACATTTAAAATGTGCAGAATGCCTACGAAATAAAAAAACGGTTTCAATATGCCACATTTCTATGTGACCATATATTTATGTGTTGTGTCTAATATTCTACTAAATGTATTGAATAAACAACAGTTCCGAATATTCTGGAAAATGTGTATATTTTACCGACCAGATAAACAGCAAGTCACAAATTGAACCGTATGAACAGCTTCTAGAAATCGGTTTAGATCGTTAAGTGAAGACATGAATTATCCATTTTAATTACAACGACGACCATAACGACAATAGACAGAAGTACAAAAAAGACCCGTTAACATTTTACCTAAGGTTTAAAATGCCAAACTCTTTAAAATTTCGACCACTCAACGCTAACGATTATTAAATGTTCAGAAATATATACATATATCTAAAAGTCTCTTTAGTCTCTTAGATTTTTTCATATGCATGTATGTCATGATAACACTCTTATTGTAATTCATCTAAACTAAAAAAAATGATTTCGGCGTACTATTTATATAATTTATAAAATGATTTATTTTTGTTTATCGTATTATGGTACAAGGACACAAACATTAAATGTCAGTTCAAAGAAGTACTGAGGAAGTCAATAGTGTAATTTTACCTCGCGGGAGACTCAACCGTCTAGAAGACCCTGAAGTCTTGGTCTTCTTGGCAACTCACGACTTGATGTGGTATATATATTCTCAACATTGTACGTACAGAGTGAGCCACTTTGATTTCAAATATGTCATTGATAATTAATTAGATACCAAAATATACGTGGCAAGCAAAAGTGTGTTTTTCTAAAATTAATTAGGAGATGAAATTGATCGCTCAACTTCATATCCTAAATGATATCTGTAAAATGCTGAGTACAAACTACGATACAGATATGCTATAAAGTCAGTTAAAATTACTGCAAACATTAATACGATAAAAATTTGAAGTAATACGTCATGAACTTCTGATAAAATCTAACAATAAAGCATTTTCTTCACCCTCAACTCTAAATAGTAATGATATCAATATTTTTTTTCTATCATTGTCGTAGTAGACATTGTAAATTCCCAAAAACTAGATAGATTATAGAGGTTTTCGTTAATTGGAGCGGTATATACCGGTACTCATTCTGTCTCTCACATATCTCACTTTAATGACTGAGATATCATCACATACCGGTATACACCGCTCCAATTTTCGTAAACCCCTTAGATAGATGAGGAAGCCTAAAACGTTCCTGGGGCCTGTAGTTCCTATTTCAGCAGGTGTTGTGGATACCTGCTCCAAATGTCGCAGCTTTTGATGGATTAGGACTTTGCATGAGCAAAATAGTTACGCTTTCAGCTTTGCTCATTTTTTTCAGATGGTATCTCATTGGGCAGTGACATGTAAGAAGGCCTGTTAGTATCCTTATCTCTGATTTGCTGAGTTCGAATAGTTCTCTAACTCTTTTTTTGTGAGTAGTTTATAAACTTTATTTGCTTATCCTTGACCTGAAGTTAACATCTAGTAGGAGGATTTATATTTCTTTTCTCATTTTATGGCCTCTTCTGTTGTGTGGCTTTTAGATATTCCATAAAACGGTTCTGCTGATGATGACCCTGAACCTTCCCTCGCAAGGCTATCAGCAATCTTATTCCCTTGTGGGACGCGAAAACATGTGGTTTGTTCTGGCATCAATTGCGCGAATCAATACGCTGATAACACATTTTTCATAATGTGGAAAATTGATTCAGAAAAAATTATAGCTAAATTTTAACAAGTAGCAAGAAAGTTCGGCAACTTAGCTTCGACATGACTGATCGCTGCAATATCACAAACTGAATGAGGTGGCACGTTAGGCATTACTTTCATTCTTACAGCTTTTGAACGCAACGCGTCGCATCGTTTCGCGTCGCGTTCGCGATCGTGTTCGCGTTATATCGCTTACGTTAGATAATGCCATAATCTTCTTAATACTTCCAGTATTACTCAAAGTTTCAGTGGAGTGACTTACAACCAAATTAGAGACATTATTAGCTATTTAAAGAACAGTAAACAGACTTATATTGCCTAAATATTCCACTAATTAAAACGTAGTGAGTGATAAGTGTATCCCTCTAGTGGTCAGTGCTACTACTCGTCAGACATCACTGATGTCTTAGTGACTGATAGCGATCTGCAAAACAGGTACCAGGAGCTGCGACCTCTAGCCATGGTGGCTATATACTAAATAAGATTTACAGGAAACAACTACTCAGCGGACAAAGTCCCCGACCTGCGTTGAATTAAACTTGCAAGTCGTATTTAGTAGCTAAGATCATTTGTCAATTCCTCACTAGACATAGACCGGTTTCGAATTTGTTATGTTCTCATCAGTATACCAAAAGTAACGGAAAAGACAAATAATAATAGCAAACCTGGTTAGCTTAAAGCAGACTAAGCAAGAGAGACATAGTGAGTGATAAGTATATCCCTCTACTGGTCAGTACTACTACCCGTCAAACATCATTGATGTCTTAGTGACTGATAGCAATCTGCAAAGCAGGTACCAAGAGCTGTGATCTCTAGCCCTGGTGGGCCAAACTACATATATACTGAATAAGATTTACAGGAAATGACTACTCAGCTTATTCAGTATATAATTTAGCCCATCAAGGCTAGAGATCGCAGCACTTGGTACCTGCTTTACAGCTCACTATCAGTCACTAGAGGTTGCAGCTCTTGGTACCTGTTTTGCAGGTCACTATCAGTCACCTACTACCTCTCAGATATCAGTGATGTCTGACAGGTAGTAGCACTGACCACTAGAGGGATACACTTATCGTTCACTATGTCTGTCTTGCTTAGCTTGCTTTAGGCTAGCCGGGTTTGCTATTATTATTTTTTTTTCCATTACTTATGGCATAATGACGAGAACATAACAAGTTCGAAATCGGTTGATGTGTAATGAGAAATTGACAAATGATCTTAGCTACTAAACAAGACTTGTAGGTTTAATTTAACGCAGATCGGAGCTTTTGTCCGCTGAGTAGTTGTTTCCTGTAAATCTTATTCAGTAATTACAATTGTTAATTGTAATACTTTTAACTAAACAAGGGCGTTTATTCGGCATCAATATTTCTTGATTTAAATAAGGCCTTCGATTGCGTATCCCACAGGATTCTATTGTTAAAACTACCGACGTATTGTTTCAGCTATCACAGTTCAGAACCGTTGGTATACTACCTTGGTAATGGTAATGGTAATGATAATGGTGGGGGAGGCTGACGCCTGGCAAGTAGGCCACAGACGGGCCCTTTTTACCAACCCCCAGCTGTCCCCTCAGCCATGTGCTTCTCTTGCTCCCTCATTGAATCTTTCCGACCTTCTGATGAAGGTCAGGATGTCACTCATTGCAAGGGAGCTCATCTCCTCCCGTAGAAGCGCCTCAGAACCGAAGATACTGTGTCTCAGGCGCCCAAACGCTTCACATTGTCCCAGGAAGTGGTAAGATGTCTCTTCATCACTCCTGCATCTTGGACATGTAGGGTCTGCCTCAATACCTATCAATGATAGATGCCTCTTAAGTCTGCAGTGGCCTGTCAGAACACCGATTAAGAGGCCGATCTCGATTTGTTCGGCCCCGTCACAAAATCTCGGGTTTGCTTGCAGGCACTGTTGGTCCTCTAGTGCGTCCTCAGTGTCTCGTGGGCCCACTCATTGAGGGCCGTTGTGACCTGCCTTCTTGAAATACCTAACATAGGCTCAGGCCCGTGACAGGGTTCCTCGGCTCCGAGTCTAGCCAATTCATCGGCCTTCTTGTTGCCTGGAACTCCCATATGTCCCGGAACCCATACCAGTCTCACTTGTTTATGCCTGGCCAGCTCTTCTAGGGCATCCCCACACTCCTGGACGAGAGCTGATCTTGTCCTGGGGGAGCACACCGCCTTTAAAGCAGCCTGGCTGTCGGAGCAGATGTATATCATCTGTTCCGCCCCATTACTAACCTCAGCCCTACCTGCCACCGCTAGGATGGCGTAAACCTCTGCCTGGAAGACCGTGGTGTACGAGCCTAGAGCAAAGCTGTCCTGTACTTCTTTGCCTTCCAGATATATTCCCGCCCCGGAAGACGATCTAGTGGCCAGCCGAGATCCGTCTGTATAACACACCAGAGAGTCCGGGCGGAAGTCAATTCTTCCTTCACTCCACTCCTCCCTACTAGGAAGAGTGAGAGTGTAATTCCTTTTCAACCTTAGCTGATCTTTCGCTTCTCTTACCTTCAGGACAGAGAGAGGGATTTCCCTCTCCGTCAGTCCAGCAATTGCTGCGTGACCTTCAGCTCTGCCTGAACACTGCCAGCTCCCAGAATCCCGCATTCTCAGATAGGCCGCCATAGCCTCCCTCTTTATCCACGAGGGAAGCGTTGGCAGGCCTAGCAGAACCTCCAGAGCAACTGTCGGTGTCGTCCTCATTGCGCCAGTGATCCCTAGGCAGGCTAGTCTCTGGACTTTTGCCAGCTTTCGGGATGTCATCGCTCTGTCCACGCTCGGCCACCAGACCACGGATCCATATTGGAGCCTAGGCCTGATGACCGCCGTGTACAGCCAGTGTAGGATCCGTGGGTTGAGGCCCCAGTTCCTACCTACCGCTCGGCGCAATTGCCAGAAGGTCGCAGTCGACTTTTTGATGACGTTGTCGATATGCGGCCCCCATGACAGTTTGCTATCTAGGGTCACTCCCAGGTACCTAACCTCCTGCACAAGCGCAAGAGGTTTACCGTCCATGGTTGGTGCCCTAAAATCCTCTATTTTCCTTCTCTTGGTGAATAGGATCATCTCAGTCTTAGATGGATTGACTGAGAGACCTGTTTCGCTCACCATCTTTCTATTATTCTACAAGCTACCTGCGTTCTGTTGCAAACGACATTTAAGAAGCGGCCGGTCACTAGGACCAGCCCGTCGTCCGCATATGCCTGCGCATAAAATCCTTCCGAAGTTAGGCGCTCCAAGAGACCATTCATTATTAGACACCATAGATGGGGTGATAGGCAGCTGCCTTGTGGACAGCCGCCCCTCACCCCGACGTCCAATTGGCAGTCTCCTAAAGCAGCACTAACTCGTCTCTCTTCCAGCGCAGATTTCACCCATCTGACCAGTACTGGAGCAGTACCTCTAGTCCGAAGGGCATCGCAGATAGTAGTAGTCCTTGCTTTATCAAAGGCACCCCTCAATTATCAAAAAAATATTGCTAGGCTGACCTCCTTATGCAGGAGGGCCCTTTCTACCTTATGCACGACGGCGTGAAGGGCTGTCTCCGTGGACCTCCCTCGCCTATATGCGTGCTGATTCTTGTGGAATGGGTACCTGGCTAGGTCCCCTTCCAACAGATATCTGTCCACTATCCTTTCCAGTGCTTTTAGCAGGAAGGACGTGAGACTGATCGCCCTAAACGATTTGGCAGCTGTGTAGTCCTTTTTTCCCACTTTGGGGATGAAGACCACTTTAGCTGACCTCCAGGTCAGGGGAACATATCCCGGTGCCAGACTGGCCACAAATATTCCTCTTAAATGCGGTAGAAGAATATCTAGGCCCTTCTGAAGCAGAGCTGGGAAGATCCCGTCTGGCCCCGCTGCTTTAAAGGACTCGAACTCATTCACTGCCAAGACTACAGCTCCGTGCTTTACAATCTCCTCGGCAAGCCGCCAGTCAACTGTTGGCATCGGCCGCTCCGAGGGTACTGCAACGGCAGGGCGTTCGCCCGGGAAGTGAACCTCTAAGAGGTGTCTTAATGACTCCTCCCTAGAAGTAGTCCAAGTCCCATCTTGCCTTCGTAGTGATCCTATTGTCTCCCTTGTCTCGCAGCTGAGTATTTTCATCAGTCTGGCGGTTTCCGGTAGGGAGTTCATTTCCCCACAATACTGCCGCCAGCTTTCTCTTTTGCTACGCCTTAGTTCCTTTTTAAAATTTCTCCTAGCCTCGTTAAAGTCGTTCCATGAGGAATCCGTCCCTCTCTTGACGGCTCGATTGTTAGCACGTCTGGCCGTCCGGTGCAGGTCATCAAGCGACCTACTCCACCATCGGGCCCTACGTACTCCCACGGCCTTGAGTGGGCAGGCTTCCTCATATGCTGAGACTATATGACTTTCTAGGCTTTCTACCTTTATGTCACATTCCTCAGGGGAGAAAATCCTCCCCCCGGTTCGTCTTGAAAACTTGCCAGAGTAAGGAGATACCTCTCCCAGTCAGTTTTCCTTGGATTTCTTCGGAGGGTGTCCTCTGTCCTATCGGACAATCTCGAATCTAATCATCCTGTGATCGGACATCGAGATATCCTGAGTTACCCTCCAGTCAGAAATTTTTTCCATCAAACTTTGAGAGACCAGCGTAATATCTATCACCTCCTGGCGGATGCGGTTGATAAACGTTGTCTCTTTTCCTCTGTTCATAACCTGTAGGTTCGTCGACGCCAGGTACTCTAGTAGAGCTTCGCCCCGGGTGTTGCCGTCAGAGCTGCCCCACACTATATGATGAGCATTGGCGTCGCATCCAATTATTAATGGAAGACCTTCATTCCTTGCAAATGCGACTATATCTTCTAATTCCTGAGTAGGCGGTACTCGCGCGTTATCATATGGAAGATAAATACTGCTAACTACTACCTTACATTTAATATTTCTTACCTTATATTCTAGGACGACTGTTGTAGCATCCTTGGTTCCAAGTTGGGGCAGTGGCATCAACTGCAGATCCTTGGAGGCTACTATACAAGTTCTTGGTCGGTCGTCCCCTCCTTCCTTTCCGACTATCACCTGGTAGCCGGACATTCCTAATCCCCTAACTCGATTCCTAAAAACGTAGGGTTCCTGAATTAGTACAATTTCTCCAGTTTTACCTGTCAAGATGTTCACCAGTTCCCCAGTGGCATCCAGTGGTATACTACCTTAATAGTCATACAGTCAATTTATATAGGCCAGGGCATGTCTAGTGAATTGTCAATTTAAGATGTAGTACCACAGGGATCAATACTGGGTCCTGTGTTATTCCTGATCTATATTAATGATATATTTTTTGTCCTCAACAATATTAACAGTCTGTCGTATGCAGGCGATACAACTTTATTGAACTCGGGCTCTGACTTAGACGAACTTATGGAGCAATGTGGACATATACAGTCGAATGCTAAAGCGTGGTTTGTGACCAATAAACTTAAATCAAATGAAAGTAAAACAGTAACCATGATTTCATCCACCAAAGTTCCGAGTAACCTAGAGGAGAACCCTGCTTTTGTTTAGTTTTTGGAAATTAACGTGGACCGTAAATAGACGTGGAACACACATGGTAACCTGCCTGCTGAAGCTAGCTTATTTTCACTGCCAAAGCCAATCACTTATGCCAGGAGATTAGCTCATCGGTTGGTTTATTTAATTATTTCATACAGCACTGTAAACGTATTAAAAGATTATGTTTCTCCTTTTAAAACTTTGTCATGTGTAAACTGTTTTTTTTTGTTAATTTTTTCAATTTATCAAAATCGTTTTCAGGGCACAGATAAAACAGTTGTAAGAAATAAGTATGATGGCGTAGAGTTAATACAGAGATAATGCAAAACATTTCGCTGTTTTTGATAAATGTAAACCATCTGTACCCCTCCTCCATTTAATTTTTTTTAAGTACGCGTTGTATTGTTCATAAAAATAAAATAGATGTCATAACCATTCTTATTGAAGCGAAAAGTGGTGATACATTAGTTGAATTATAAATTATATAAATATGTGTGCATAATTAAAGGAAATAATTTTATTACAGTTTTTATGTTGGTTTAATATCGATATAATTGTTAACAATATAGTATTAAAATTCTTATCACGAACTATGTTAATTTTGCTTTTAATACTTTATTTTTGTTCTATAATATGCACTGTTAGCTGTGTTTAGAGGACACAGTGATTACGTATTAGATTACTTAAAATTCAGGGAAAAACGAAAACAATATTTTCAATTATTTTTTCTGTCTGGAAACAATCGAAAAGACAGAGTAAATAATAAATTATTTTCTTACTTGAGTATTAACACGTTACCTATTAAATACAAGTTTGCATAAAAAAAGCGGTCATTTTAGTTAAATGACCTAACTTGCTCCAGTACTAGAGTATTTTAGCTTGAATTACACTAGAAGATAATTATGTAAACCCCATTTGCAGCAAATTCGAAAGCAAGATTTGTACTCGATTCAATAAAACAGGTATAACAGACAGAAGTTGATTTTTGAATAAAGTTTTAGTAAAACAAATTGTTAGTAATCTAAACAGATAAATTTTCAGTTTCAAGAAAACTTAGGTGGTCTAAAGTTCATGTCGATATATTATGATTTCGAGATAATATTATTGTTATTCAGATTTTCGAAAAGTTTTGTATTTTATTAATAAGTATACTATTTTCACAAAATAGTTATTTACTTAACAAGTCCTGAAAGTCGTATTTTGCTGGACGCGAAAACAAATTCCAGGACGAACTGCAAGCGCAGGAAGCTAGCAAGTCTATTAAAAACACTTTGGGGAAGTGACACGTACACATTTTGTCTGCAATCGTTTCTTTAATAAAACTGAAAATTGATATACTTTGACTTGATATAATTTGACTGAAGCTGCACGGGCAGGGGTTACACAATTGAAAAAAAACGTGGACACACACAACTAAACTAAGGCTGGGAATCGAATACGAATAATTCGAGTATTCGAATATTCGAGTATTCGAATACGAATTATTCTAATGGGAAATTATTCGAATAGGTACTCGAATATTCGAATATATTCGAGTATTCGAATATTCGATTATATCTGAGTAAATTTGAATATTAAAATATATCATTAAATTATGTACGAATAGGTATGCAGTTTGCATCCAACCAAAGTAGGTAGATAGTAGGTACAGATAGGTACCTATTCTAAAATCCAAATATATAAATAGACCACATTAGTGGCACGTTTTACTCCCAGTCAAACTATTCCATCTCTTTCTCACCTCGACCTTATTCTTACTGTACTAAGGCAGGGGTTAAAATTAAATTTTAAATTTTAGAAAACCTGTAAATATTTAACTATTGACTTTTCATGTATTTGTTTTACCTTCACAATCTGCGTCTTTTTTAAAAACATTCTAATTTTAGAGCACTTTTATTTTCTTCGAAAAGGAAAAATAGTTATGACACAGAAGTATAATAAACCAGCTCTGTTTTCGTTTTATTTAAGCTTCAATAGTTAAATGTGAACAATAGCGCCTCAATCCTAAAATAAAATACTCACTAAATAATTCTGACCCTTAAAGCACATGTACAGGAGACATACCCTATTGTGGGTATGGAAAGCAAATCAAATTGCCTGCTTAGTGGTTTACGTCACGACTATTATTGTGGTCTATCCAACCAAATACTCAAATAGAGTATTCACTATTCACTAGTATTCAGTGCTATACCTATTAATAATGAATATTCGAGGATCCGGATTATTCGGATACCTATTCGAATAATTTGGATTATTCGAGTATTCGAATATTCGAATAATTCGAATTATTCGAATAGGTCGAATATTCGAATATTTTTTCGAACGAATATTCGAATACTAAAATCTGGAAAATTCCCAGCCTTAAACTAAACCCGTCGACTTTGTCAGAATCGAAACTGGGATTTGACTCTGAAAGTCAATAGGCAGTAAACAAGCTACGTTCGTCACTTAACGCTCTGGTCCACTGCGCTACCGAGCTTGTTAGGAAAATATGGTATTTCCTAACTAGTGCGAAAAGTGATTTTTTTCCGCATGCGATTGCCGTTGACACGAATGAGACGGAGCGTCGGACAAACAATTAAGTATGGGAAAGACACTTTCCGCATTAGTTAGGAACAGATTTTTTTCTACGACCTTGTATAAAATTAAAAACCAAAAGTGAATATAACTAAATAGCTTTTGGGAGCTCTTCGTAGGATGAATCCATTGCAAATGCTTTGTTTTACGCAAAAAAAAATCTTTGAGAAACATACAAGAAGCTACTTTGACAAAGTATAAGTTTGACACATTGATAAACATCAATTGATTGTCATGACGAACATGTGAAAGCGAAAGGTAGTTTGATTGATATTTGACAAATAAAATCCACACATATTCTACAGCACTGAAAATTGTAAACATGCACATTCGCTGGGGAGAGGGGTGAAGTTATACTGGCATTTTGACTGTAAACTACTTGAAATACTTATACAAAACAAACGGGCCCTCTGAAATATTAAAATTTTAATAATAATTTAATTAATGGAAATAAAATTTGTTTTTTTTCTCCACAATTTCAAAGTACACAATCGATGTAGGGTCATCAACACTGCTTAAAATATCAATTTTTCAAATTAAAAGGCGATTTTAGGAGAGCATTTAAGGAACATTTTAAAGATCTAGTTTTCGTTATGAAAATATATGCCAAGAAGTTCAGATCAAGAACATGGAGGCAGAGAACGCCCGAAATAGCTGTAGGCCAAGAACTGATCACAGACTTAGTCATTTCTTAACCTAAATACTTTTAGCGAGGCATGGTCAATAATAAATCAAGTGATTTCAGAATTAAGAATTATTAATTATTATTATTCTCGAAATCGATATAATTTAATAATAATTTATAATGTTATGATCTTTGTTTAAATATAGGCATGAAGAAATATTTGGTTGTAAGAAAAAAATTAATTGGCAGCACTGCATTAATGTGTTATTAAAGGGAGAAGGGTGAATAGTTTCTTTTTTTAATATCTTATATATATATATATATATATATATATATATATATATATATATATATATATATATATATATATATATATGCACCCTGAATAACTTTGGATAAAAATTTTTTGAAAAATTGGTGAAACACGTCGACCTTGTTTCCAAGGGGGACATATTTTAATGTAATACTTGTATACCTATCATCATCCTTCTACCTTACACGGCCACCCCCTCAAAGAATTCAAATGGCAAAGGGGGTCGATCTTTTGAAAGGTGTTTCAATTCTCTACATAACTGTGTATTTTTTAAAACTTTTATCGATTCGTTCCTGAGAAATAATTGTTTCATTATTTTAGGTTCGGGAAATAAAAATAAAAGAAGCAGTTTAAATTATCGTATGCATTGTTCAAAATGACCCCCACCGACTTCTATACAGTAGTATAATCCGTCTTGAAATTCTGTACGAACATTTCTGAACACATCTGGAGTCAATAAACGGCATTCTCGAACAATTCATTCATGTAACTCTTCCAGAGATGCGGGTTTTGTTGCAAATACTTTCGATTTCAAATATCCCCACAGAAATAAATCCAAGGGAGTTAAATCGGGTGACCTAGCGGGCCACTCCACAGGACCTTTTCTTCCAATCCATCGCTCAGGAAACCGATTATCCAAAAATTGACGGACTGCTATAGCAAAATGTGGGGTGCCCCATCCTGTTGAAAAAAACGTTCGCCCTCTAAAAGATTATCGTCTTCTTCGAGGATTTGGGTAATTATTGGGTGGATGTTATTTTCTAACAGATCGAGGTACCTTTCGCCATTTAAATTGTCAGGAATAAAGAACGGCCCGACAATGTGATCCCCTAAGATGCCAGCCCAAACATTTAACTTCTGAGGCCTTTGGGTATGAGTTTCCATGAACAAATGTGGATCGATTTCACTCCAATATCTACAATTGTGCCTGTTTACCTCCCCATTTAACTGAAATGTCGATTCATCAGAAGCACACGTATTGTACAGTGGACTGGCATTACCGTTTAATTGTTCACTAAAAATCTCACAGAATTCAAGCCGACGATCGGGATCATCTTCGTTTAATTCGTGTACCAATTTAAATTTATATGGATGAAATTTGTGGGCCTTTACAATTCGATGAACACTGCTTTGTGATACACCGGAAGCC
Organism: Rhamnusium bicolor; assembly: GCA_029963845.1. Classification (NCBI taxonomy): domain Eukaryota; kingdom Metazoa; phylum Arthropoda; class Insecta; order Coleoptera; family Cerambycidae; genus Rhamnusium; species Rhamnusium bicolor. The sequence continues at coordinate 443,300 of JANEYF010001991.1, forward strand.
TCAGCTATTTTCCTGATCGATTGAGTATTATCCATCTGCAAATGACCCACAACTGCCACTTCGACTGCTTCATTCCTAATCGGTCGCTGAGGTTCATGCCTTTTGTTTCCTACAGAACCTGATTCCATAAATTGTATCAATAATTGTAAAACATACTGAGAACCAACCCTTCTATCTGGGTGATTTCTATTGATTATGCGCTCCGTAGCTCTAGCACAATTATCGTTTTAAAAAAAAATGCTGACAATTTCTATTATCTCCTGAAGGGTATAAACCATTTTGAGAACTCACTCTGGTAAAATGTATCGCGATTTAAAATTGGTTGTGAACAAATTAATGTTCAAGGACTATCAAATACTTATGAGTCTTTTATTATTCTAAAACTAAACGGACAAGGAAAGTGTTTTTTCTCAAAAAAACTCGTATTGATTTGAGAGCACTAAAAAATTTAGTTTTTTTATAAATTCCAATACCCAGTGTCGTGTATTTTAGATTTTTTAAACGATTTCGATTGTGTGTAATCATCAAAAATAAAATTATTTTCCTTAAGAACGAATCGATAAAAGTTAAACAAAATACACAGTTATGTAGGGAATTGAAAGATCTTTCAAAAGATGTATCACTCGATCCCCCTTGCCCCCTTAAAACTGCGTTTTCACCAGATATCCAACTTAAATCTATAAATCACTGTTAAAATTTTTCCATCAGGGAACACACTGTATATGCATATTTTTTTTGTTCAAATGTTATATTTTTTTACGAGCTTCACTATTTAATTTTATGTTTTCTGTTTTCATTCGTGTTTTGATATATTTTTTAATATTCAGTTATTGTTCTATTTTGTGTAGTAATTATTGTTATAATTTTTTTTTATATTCTTAACTGTTTCAAAAACTAACAGTGTTTTTGTTTCGTTTTATTTAGTTTAATTTTTTTTCAATTTATGGCAATTTTTAGTTATATATATTTTCACGAGGTAATAATTATTATAATCAATTCTTACCTTGATATGATACATATATTTTTATTGTAAGTGATTCGGCTTTCTCATATTTATTCAGTCGCTTCCTATATGCGGGGTTTTCTCCCCCCTTTTGTGGTCATTTCTTGTGGACGACTTACTGGCTATTCTCATACTGTGGGAGGTTGAGGTTCTAGCATATTCAGGTGATCTAGTCATACTAGTCAGGGGAAACTCTGAAGGAGTAATATCTAATACCCTTCAAGAGACACTGGATACAGTGGGTAACTGGTGTGATAGGGAACAGATGTCTGTAAACCCTCAAAAAAACAGTAATGGTATCATACACCCGGAAAAGGAAGCTGGAAGACTTAAGACCGCCCTCCTTAATAGGTGAAACTATTCCATTTGCGGAAGAGGTGAAATATCTAGGAATCACTTTAGATAAATCACTTAATTGGAACTCCCATCTGGAAAAGGTAATCTACAAAGCCAAACTGTACTTATGGACATATCATCGTATTTGTGGTAAATCCTGGTTCATGGGTCCCCAAAAAATTTACTGGATCTATGTCACGGTCATCAGACCAATGATAACATACAGATCCATCTCTGGATTATAGAGATTAGCATGCTTGACCATAATGGCGGCAATTAGCACTACACCGTCAGCTGCAATGGAAATCCTCCCTGGACTTACCTTCTCTTCATATATATTTGGAGAGAGAGGCCAGGTGGGCAACATATAGACTGCAACAAGCGGCTATTGATATGCCGCAGACTAGTATCATGGAGCGGAACAGGTTGCTGGATGACATAGAGAGTCACAACATCCTGGGAATGCCCACGGATGCCTACCATGACCAACTACGAACTGACCTTCAATATCCTTTTTCCGGAAAGAAATAATTGAGATCGGAATAAAACCGACCTACTGAAGGAGACAGTTGCTGGTTTACAGACGGCTCCAAAACTCCTGAGGAAACAGGAGCCCGAGTACATAGCTATAGACCAAGGGTGAGGATATCTTCACGCCTAGGTACTAATGCAACTATTTTTAAGGCCGAGGTTCATGCCATTGAACTGTGTGTACGAAGGCTGGAATATATGCATCTTACACGCAGATCATTTAAAATTTTTTCAGATAGCCAAGCAGCTATAAAAGCTCTTGGCTCCTACCGCTGTGACTCCAAAACGGTATGGAACTGTCAGAAGGCTCTAAATCATTTGAGTAAAAACAACAAAGTGACTCTGGTCTGGATACTCGGCCACTCTGGTATGGAAGGTAACGAAATAGCTGAGTCCTTGGCCAGAGAAGGAGCAGGATCACGAATCATCGGACCAGAACAGATATTTGGCAAATCTTCAAGTACTGCTAACATGGCTATTTTAACCTGGCCTGAAAGGAAAACTCTCCAGTACTGGCAAGAGTTCCCAGGATTAGTTCATTCGAGGGCGTTTATAAAATACCCTTTGAAATCAAGAACTAAGAAACTTTTAGAGTTAAACAGGGTAAACCTGAAAACTCTAGCAGGCCTATATACCGGGCACTGCCGACTAAACTATCGTGTGCATAAACTCGGTCTAGCAGATAACGCCGACTGCCGTCTATGATTGGAGGATGATGAGAAGGCAGACCACGTCTTATGCACCTGTCCCGCTGTGGAAAGGATCCGATTCTCAATATTTGGCAAAGGGCAACTGCTACCAGAGGATCTGGACACATTTTCACCCAATAAAGTTATCAGTTTCATTAAGAGACTGAACTTATTGGGTGAAATATAATTAGGAGTGAGCCACAATACGCCTGCTAATGGCCGCAGTGGAAGGTCCACAAGGACCCACTCACAATAACCTAACTTAACCTAACCTATATGCGTCGCCTCTGGCAGAACTAGTTAGATCGCGGCAACCTGTAAGCTGGTCTGTTTACGATCTGCCTGCCAATCAGAACTAGCGAACGGCCGCCGTTTAATACCCTACCACAATTTTAATACAGTAAACAGTGAAGTAAACACTGATTTTACAGACTGACTGCGGCTACACTGAATAGGGTACAACATTGGAACTGGAATAGGGTACGGATTTGCCCATTCATAAATTTAATTTCAAGGTAAAAGCTACTACTGCCGTTAACTTTACTGATATCACTTAAAATACGCATAATCCACACGTACCGATTTTTGTGTCCTCCTTGAGATTGTCCATAATATTATTATAAACTACAAGAAGGTACTTATTGCGCATATACGATCTTGAGAGTAGTGGCTATGTGGGTATGTACTTCTCACAAAAGTTTTTAATTCAAGACAATCTAATAGCTCTTAAGTTATAATGTGTCGTGAACAATGTGCACATATCGTAAGAAACATCTATATGTAGGTTGACGTAAAATGTTTCGAACTTTATTACTACGATGATCTTTTAATTCAAGATGCCGTTTGGCGTCGTTAGTATGGTGAAACATTAATATTTTGTTACACACGGTACAGTGCACTGCAGATTCATCGGCACCAAAGTCATCAAACCGAGAAACAATTTTCTGCAATTCAATTCTCGACAAACACGAACGAAAATACGACATATTTACTTTTATCCTCACACCGTCTACACACTGCGACGTTTGCAGGTGAATAGTGAATAAGTACGGTTTGCTGTGCGTGATTACGATATGTTTTCCTATAGGAGCTCAGACAGGCTGGTTGGGTAGCCGGTCCGGGACTCACAGACTTTTTCTGATGTCTAAATTTATATATAACAGACAAAAGTATTATAATTTTAATAGCAGTTTCCACTATTTGACTAAACTGTTTTCAAAATGTTTTAAAAATTGCTTGGTGGCTTAATTGCAAAAAAATGCAATTGATTGAGACTTCTATAGCACCCGCTACGTGCAGTGCCCCTTGTATACATCTCCTTTTGGAGGGCCCCAACTATGTTTTTAAAGGAACTTGATTTTTAATTAATGTTATTTTCTATAGATAATATTCAAATATTAGAAAAAAGGAAGTAATACCACGTTTAAACTAAATTGTTGTGTCGGCTCAGTGCTTATACATTAAACTTGAGACCAAGAGGTTCTGGGTTCCAATCCTGGTTAGGTCATGGATGCATAGTGACATTTTTAAAATACCGAGACGGTAGTACAGTTGGCTAGAGCATGTTGTGTGGTAGAACACGGCTGGTCGATGTATTCTTCCTCAGCTGCAGCATATAGCAATGTAATAAACTCTGCCAACTCGTTAATATAAATAAAACGATAAAAAAATTTCTATATGCTATAAGAAATTGTATTATATAAAATAATTCATGGTATTTTAAAATAAAAATATTATTAATTAAATTATTGAATTCGCGATATATTTTAGAATACACGTATTTTAAAAATGGATAAAAAATAAGCTAGTATGGAGATGAGATGCTTTGTTTATCTAAATTTTTAATATTAATTTTAATTATATACTATTTAACATGGTCTATTGGAATAATAAATAAATAAGTTATAAAAAGGACGTAGAACAAAATACAGTAATACAAATAAATTGAAAAAAATAAATGAAGAACTGTTTTGAATAAGTAAAATGGAATTTGTCTCTGTATTATGTACTAAATATTTAGAAACTGCATCTAATCAAACGGTCGAGGCAACAAATAAGCCAACAATTAATCGATACTGAAACAAAGGTTAAATATTGCCCTGCGATAGTAAATTGTCATTTCACAATAATCTTTCAAAACCATGAGGAAATAAGTTTCAGAATATAATTTAATTTGTTGAGCATTAAGCGGAAATATGATGAAAATTGACAAAAACAAAAATGCGCGTTTCCGTTTTGAATTAAAAATAAATGTTTTCATTTGTTTGGTTTTACTGAAACTATTTTATATATATTCTGGTAATCTATTGGGATTTAACAATTACTTTTTTGGTCTCATCAATTACCATAAGAGATTTTTAAACAGAACTTGGTTGAATCTTGTTTAGCTTTGGCTTTTAAAAGATTTGGAAAAATAAGTATTTTTTTGCTTTTGCACATATTTTACTTTTACTTTTTGCTTTATGCAGATTTTGTCAGACATATTTAATATGGCATCATTAACTAAGAATTAGGCAAACAATGATTATGGAAAAAAACTATTTTGTATCTATTGTTTTCCTCTCATTTTCGATTATTACAACTTACGTTTTCTCACTATCATTTCTTTCGCAAATTATTTAAAAAAAATGCTTTTTTTATTGAAATACTCATGGGATTTTTTTTTATATTTAAAAAAATGTATTAATTAATATAAATATCCTTATACAACTTTCATATATTAAATTTAATTATCACGAAGAAATTGTTCGAAAAAAAATATCATATACCCAAAACAATGTAAACAAGTAATTGAAATAAATATTATTATACATTAAAATTGCAAAAAGAACGTACTGTATATGTACGTAAGAAAAAATGAATATTTAAGAGAAAATTTTGGAACACTGAAAGTTTTTGAAATTTAATAATATGTATGACTATTTCCCTCACATTATAAGAACCAATGAAATAGCAAGATTTGTAAATTTGGACCAATAAGAACAAACTTTCAGCGACTTGCATTTCAAGTGAAAATTGTACATAAAATTACAGCGAAAATTGCACTGGGATTGACAGCTTAAAACGTCAGTTGAATCAATATAAAAATCGAATATTTTTTTCTTTCTTTTTTATTTTCTTGTGAATATAGCAGACTTATAGAAGCAAAAGGAACATAATTAATTACCCTACTTTTTAAATATTTTGGTTTTTTCTATAAAAAATAATGTTAAAATTCAATTGTTAAATAAATCCGCTTAAAAATTGTGACACGGGAATAAAAGTATACCCAGCCGTGATTGTAATAATTTAAATTGTTAATTCAGTTAATAATAAAAAAATATTTCTTCTTCTATGTTTCGTTCAGGAAATAGTCTAATAAATATATTTCGTGCATTAAGAATAATCTGAAAATTCAGCATTCAAAGCGTATTGCTTTTAACAAACCGCATTCGTTCATTTTGATGTGATTTGACTGAAAAAGTACCCTCGACTGAATCTCGGGCACTTTTTGTCAAATCACATCAAAATAAACTCAAGCAAATTCTAGGCAACACGTTTTCATGCCTTGAATTTTCGTAAATTTCTAATACACTTAATATATAATATTCAAAACTTGACAATTTTATTGATTATAAAACGGAAAAATAGCAATTACAAATATTTTGGATTACATATAGACCTTACTATAAAAACTTTCGGATTATATAAACTTCTTAAAGCAATTGATATTATCTTACTGTGAAATACTCACCACTGGCGGTTCTTCTATAGAGTCATTTGGTCAATGACCTCCCACATACAAATAAAAAAATAGAGCTATTCATTTTCTGAAGTTTAAAAATATATAATATATATATTTTTAATATTCTTAAAAAATATATTAAAGTTTCTAGTTCATTATATGCACAATACTATTCAAATATCAAGCCTCTACATTCATATTCATTACATTATTCATTTATAGAATTAAAAAAATCGGGTCAATCTACAACCTGTCCTCAAAGCTAGCTACGGACCGAATTTACAACGAATTAAAGTGAAACAGACTTATGCGCGAATCGTCAGAACGCAAAAGAGACAGAAAACACTGGCGGAGACAATGTCCCTGACACATTTTACGGAAACGGTAACGCACGAAGTTCGCTAGTAGAGCAGTCTTAACGCTGACTAGGTACGCGTTGGTCGGTAAATTCTGTCACGTTGTTTTTAATGTTTTTATTTGTGAACATTTTATTAGTAAATCTCTACTTGTCGTGAAATTAAGTAAAACAGTGTTTTTGGTGTTTACTATTAAATATGAGTATTGTACAAAATATATTAAAACTGAAAGATGGACATAAGTTGGGTTATGAAGACCGAGTGAAATTCAAAGGTGGTGGCCGTCCAAAACCTAATATGACGATAAAGCAAACATCTCTTGATAAGAAAAAAAGAAGTTAATAGGTATTTTCGAAATTCAGTGTAAGATTTATCCGAGTGGATTTGCGGATGCGAGGTAAAAAATGCATTTTTTTGTTTCCCATGCCTGTTATTTGGTGATGATCCTGATCCTATATGGTCCAAAATAGGTGTAACTGACTTGAAACATTTAAAAATAAAAGTACAGAAACATTCGCTCACATCAAGTCATATGAATAACTGTTGTAGTCTAGCAACACTTGGTACAGTTGATATTAGAATGCAGTTTGACAGTGCCTATTGAAAAAGTTTAAAAGCTTACAGCAACGTTTCTAAAAATAGATATATTTTAAATAAAATAATAGATAGTTCCAATAAAGTACAAGTAGTTTTTGTGTTTAGATACGTTTTAGACGGTGTTGTATGTGAGAGATTTTGGAAATTTATTCAGCCTCAAGGAACGACATCGCAGCATTTGACAGATGTAATTTTAAAAGAGTTAGAATGTCTGAAAATTAATGAAAGTCCTGAAAAATTGATAGCACAAAGTTACGACGGAGCATCAGTAATGAGTGGTGCTTTTGGAGGTGTACAAGCCAAAATTAAAAAAAATTATCCTTCAACAAATTTTATTCATTGTTACGCTCATCAACTAAATTTAATTTTACAAAAAGCATCAAGTCAGGATAAAAGCATAAACATTTTCTTTGCTAATTTACATAGCTTTTCTTCAATGTTGTTAAGGTGAGATTGCCTAAAGCGGCTCCAACACGATGGAATTTTAATACAAAGTGCACACAGACTGTTTATACCTATCGAACAGAATTATTAGATTGTTTAGAAAAAAATCATTGATAATGAATCAGAAAACAACACTCTAAACCAAGCTATTGGTTTAAAAAACTACTTACAAAATGAACATTTTCTTTACTGGTTAAATTTTTTCATTTAGTTATGCCTCATTGTGATATATTGTTCAATCAATTACAAAAATGTAATATCGATGTCATAACAGTAAATAAGTGTATTGGCGTTTTTAATAGTAAAATTGAAGACATCAGAAATAAAATTTTGAATAACTATTTGGAGGAGACATCCATGCAGTCTGCCCAGAGATGTAAAACGAAAGAATCAAAAAGGAGAATTTCATTAGAAGTTTGTGATATAATTACATCTGAGATCAAAAACAGGTTTGGCTTCAGTAATCATTTAGCAGTGCCTCAGTTATTTCACGCAGATCGATTTAAAGATTATAAAAAAAGCTTTCCTCAAGATATGTTTAAATTAGTTAAATGGAGTATCCAGTCATAAATCATTTGAAACTTAAAACTGAATTAGAAGTATTATATAGCCGAGAAGATTTATCCAATAGTGAAGGTGCAGTTGCTTTGTTACAGCTTTTTATTAACAATAATTTGTGCAATACTTTTTCTGAAAGTGTTAGAAATCTTGTGTCCTCTCCCTATAACTACCGTCGAAAGTGAACGTTGTTTTTCCACCTTAAAAAGAATAAAGACATTTTTAAGAAATACCATGGGTCAGGAAAGGTTATCTTCTTTAGCTATGCTTACCATAGAAAGGGCATTAATAAAGAAGATAAAAGGCTTTAATGAAAAAGTAATTGACCACTTTGCATCTCAAAAAGACCGGAGGATCGACTTGAAATTTAAATCATTTTAAAAGGTAGATAATACAGTAAACTTTTCTAATTGACCTCCCTATCTCTTGACCCACGAACCGCCACTGCTCACCAATATTAAATACAGCACTTGCTGCAGAATATAAATACTGGTAGACATATGGAGACAAATTAACTATGAAAATCTACAATGACTTAAACTTATAAAGCATTTAAAACAGTAGTGTTTTTAAAAAATCATATCCGTTATATTAGTCCTACAAATCTGGACTGATACTATATAAAATGGTTTTTGAGAGCACGATCATACAGAATTTAAAATTAAATGGTTGCGTGTACAGTACAAAAAATTTGAGGAATTTTCCGCATTTTGATCCTATTTGGGTATCGGCACTAATCCTTGTTTATATTTAGTATCCATTCGAAACGTACTATTTACATATTGCTAATACATTATTTTATGATTTTCTTAAATACAGAATTTAAATCACAAAATTAGATTTCTGATTAGTAATTATACATAATTTTCTTAAATGAGATCTTCAGTGTGATTGTTCCACAGATTAAATAACATTAAAATACTTGGATTTGCCACGTTTTTATTCAGCACCGTGCTCATTTATTTTTATTGCATAATCTAATAAAAAATTGCTGAACTGAAATCTTAGAAAGCAACTCAAAACTTATAGTTATTAGTGATAATTATTTTTTCAGGATTAAAATGTCCGTTATATTAGAAAAGTTATTTAAAAAAAATAAATACGGAATCACAAACCCTCTTCCATCATTTTAAAACAAGTAATTATATACCAAGTAGCTACAAATAAATATATGTTTAAGTTCTTGACTTGCCATATCAAGGCATCATTAGGCAAATTTCCTAGCTTGTATCCCATACATAATAAAGTAACTTTCCATTTGATTTGAAAATTCATACGACTACAATAAAACAAAATAATTTCAAAAAAATTTCTAGCAGGTCTAAGGTTTGAGCAACGCAACATTGATTATTAAACATTTAGTATCGGGTCTTTAATATTTATTTTATTATTTCATTCATTAAGTAATTTTTTTCAGACTATGTACATATTTTTAAATATGTATTTAAACTGTATTTTAAAACTTTTATACAGGGTGTCTAAAAAAAAATGTTTGGGTGGATTTGTGAGTAGAAAATAAATTAACTCTACCATACCAGTAATTGTAATTACTGACATTGACAGCAAAGATGTTTGGTTATAGTTTATTTTAATAACCAGTTTTACATTTATTAAAAATAGTTACTTGACCAACTTAAACCATTCGGTGATTGCAACTGTGCAGGCTCAGCGAGCCCTTGTAATAGTCTTGCCACTTCCCATAATTTTTCATGGCTTTAGATCTGGCCTTGATCTATTAATAGTTTGAGCCATTCATTTGATGCCAGCAGGCTCGGCCCATGTGTTAAAGTAATGCTGACAGCGATAGAGGCTATTTGTCGCTGGGCGTACTTTTTTCGATTTCTACATGATACTGCAATAAATTTACTGAAATTCGATCTGCTTTAGACTTTTTCTTAGGATCATAAAGCAGCCAGGAAGGTCGTCACTGATTGTGTAGCCATTTCTATAGGCAACCGTATGCATTACAGCAATCAAATGAAAATCTGGCTCCAACATCCTCTTCAATCTTCAATGCTTGAAACATAGATTTCTTCCCAATTCCAAACAGAGATGACACTGTATCACATCCAGTAGGAGCGTGTACAGCTGGAGAAACAGCAGATAGCGTGGGTCATATTCTTAATTTATTTACGACGGCATTTATTGACAGGTAACGACGATGGTCAATGAGAAACATGGTTCTGTCAGTAAAAAACCATAACGCAGCCTTTGATGCGAAGTTTTAGAAGTTTTCAATTAACAGAACCAATACTTATATATCAGGCGACTCAACAAGTACAAGGTAATTATTCGCATTGTGCTCTTAGGTTTTTTTATATGGAAAATAAGACGGGTGTCTGTATCTAAATGATTGAACTCAAATTCGGGATGCATCTAATGATGAAACTCAGCAGTGATAAGTAATATATGTATATGAGCGCTTTCAACTCTAACAGAATTTTACTTCTCGGTAAATTATTTTTTATGTAACTGCATACAAATTTTTTCAACTCGGATTTGATCGTTGTTGAATTATACATTTTTCCACTCAGACAAGGCGGCGACAACCTTTTACATCATTCATTCCAGTATGAGATTTGCTATTAGGTTACGACGCATTGTTTTTGTATTATCATGATAGTTATCGGAAGCGATGCGTCTTTCGAAACGAAAACATGGTAATACTTTAACGTAGTCTTTTGTTTTAAAAAATCGATTAAGATGATAATACATTGATTAATTTTACACTGGACAACATCTCGAACATCTCTCTGAAAGAATCTGGATGAATGTGAACTTTACGGGTGATTTAAATTTACATAATCGAAAGCATTACAATATTTCTCGCGGGCTATTTTCAGAGAGGAATATTTCAAAGTTTCTTTACTTAAAAATAATTAAAAAACACATAGTCGTCTTCCGTTTGATGTATACTATCAATTAGAAATAAGTTAGCCTGAAAAATAAGGGTAACTTGCTCACCTATTAATTATTACCTATCTTGGTGAATATAATTGATGGTTTAGAACGTTTAGATGACTCAGGAAGAAGGTTTTAGGTTTATCATGTCCGTCTTTTATTTTAAACATGAACAAAATTAGGGAACAATTAAAATAGATGCTTACATGATGATTTGTGTAATGCATTAATTGCTTTATGTGAAAAAAATGGATTAAAGATAGACACACGATTAAAATTATATGCATACTTATATTCTTAATTTTTGACAGACATCACGATATTACTATTAATTAATATTTGATTAATTATTAAGAAATACATTGTTCAAAGGATAAAAAATTAAAAACACATTTTTTTAAGTTACGTGTAAGAAAAATCTGTTTTCCAACTTGGTTTTTACTTTTTCATTTTCACCCAGACATGTTAAATTCATTTTGCTTCTTTATAGATATTAACGATACAAGTTTGATTATGGTATTTTTAACGAAATGAGTTTGAAGGCTTGGCAAGTAAGTCGCGTTTTAATACGCTTCATGACGCGGCGCAATTGAGATGAAAAATCCAAACTGACTTTGTTCTTTATTGCATTTATTCTTACAGAAAACATTGTTAGCGTATGTCGTTGCACTGACACCGCTTACTTGCCAATTCAATAATGTTTTCTGTGAGAATAGATGCAACGTCAGTTTGGATTATTGCGCAGCGTCATGAAGCGCGTTAAAACACGACTTACTTTACGGGTTTTGATTAGGCTAATCAAGACCTAATTTAGAGCTGAGTTCTGCGGCAATCACATAAGTTTCGTAAAGCCATAATCAAATGCGTATTTTTCAATACTTTATGTTCGTTGGTGAAAATAATAAGTTTCCATTGTATTATGTGCAAGACAAATTTAAATTACAAATGTCAGAAAATATGACAAAATTCAAAATAAGACAAATTATTTTCAGCTTTATCAAAGTGATCGATGTACGTATTGCTATAGTAATTTATACAAAGATGGTTGTTGTTGTTATTATTGTTCAAAAAAATAAATTCTGCTTAAAATTGTTGTTCCTTGTTTTTGAAAAAAAAGAATGATTACAGAAATGGATTCATTACCGCACTAGTGCAGTAATAAAGACCTTAACGAAACTCAAGTTAATTTGTTTAATAGCCTAAAACAACACCCCCGTTGATAAACATGAATAACATTCCAAAAGTAGAGCATACCATAAAAGCTGAACAATTGCGGCAAATTAACATGTTACCTTTTTTGTGAAAAAAATATGGAAATTATTGTAAGGGAACAGCTAATGGAATATATCGACCAACATAATATTTTAAGCATTAGGGAAAATAATGGTTGTGAAACAGCTTTACAACTAATTACTAATAACTGAAAAAGTATGTTAGATAAGAAAAATAACATAAATATGTTTTATTTTTGGATTTAAGCCGTGCATTTTAGACCATTGATCGAAATATTTTGTTAAAAAAACTTAAAATAATGGGATTTAAAGGCTGCGCTTTAACGTTGGTAGAAAGTTATTTATCAAATAGGATTCAAGTTGTCAAAATAAATGATTCGCTTTCTAAACCAATAAGAAACAATATGGGGGTTCCGCAAGGCAACTGTCTTGGCCCTTTATTGTTTTTATTATATATTAATGACATTACGAAGGTAGTAAAAAAAATTTCTATACATTTTTTGCCGATGATATTTTAATTTGATTTGATAACACTGACCTGTATGATTTGGTTGGGACATTAAATGAGGAACTAAATCAAATAACAAAATGGTTACAAATTAATAAGCTGTCATTAAATCATAATAAATCAAAATGCATGGTTATAGGTGGTAATATTTTACATACTTCATTTATGCAAACACGATTAAAAATTACTTCAAATGGTAACTCTGTTGAATATGTTGATAATATTAAATACCTAGATTTAGTCATAGACAGAAACTTGAAATTTAATTATCAACAAAAAAAAAAAAATAGCCGAGAAAACTTAAGTCAAGTTTAACAATTTTTTTTTCATGGCTGACAGTAATTCTGTAGTTCTAAAGATATTAAAATGTGCTCATTGCTTATGTATACGCTTATTCTATTCGCTTAATGGCAATTTTAATATTTTCTTTGGTCTGACATTAAAAATAATTCTTTTCGTGTAATGCGTGCACAGTCCAGATGTACCATGATACTACCTGTAAACATTAAAAGAATGTTTGTAATAATATTGCTTGAGGATACAAATGGATGTTTAAACTTGCAGCTTTGATTAAAGGAATATCAAAGGTATTTATTATTAGTATCTTTATTTCTAGGGTATTCTTTGGAACCTTTTTTATAATGTATAAATAAAATAACTTACTACCTACTAAATTAAAATTTCCATAAAGCTAAATGCTTTGTTAATTTATGTTAAACTCTTAAAATTTGAACAGAAAATAGATACGATCTATGAAAAACTTAGCCTCACGATCCATCCCAAAGAAACAGATGTCTTGAACAAAGAAACGCTTATCGACACTATCACGTTAACTCTTAAACGCCCTACACACGTAACGATATATCGTACTGCATGTTGTACTGCAGGTCTCAGGAAAAATCGAATAGCTTATAGTATAGTCATTTTCTATATACACGATCAAGCAGATCAAACTGCAGCAGTCAGATTATTGCAGCATTAGAAGCAGTACGGGTAATAAAAAGCTGTTAATAATGTCTTTGAAAACATCCAAAAAATTTCAAAGCTTGAATTTCTCTTCATTTTATTTGCATAATCTTTAGATTTTACATCCCACAGGCACTTATGTTCCCTATATAACTCGATGAACTCTTCCCAAAATGTTTTGTTTTTAATATACATATTTAAAAGATTACAATATCAATTAAACTGATGACTAGAGCTGTCCGAGGTCACCTGGTCGCCAGAGCCGTCATATGACTCATATGTTTACATCATATCATAATACTTGAATAAGTATATTAAAGGGAAATAAATTTTAACAATAATGTTACATTTTATAAAAATTTGTATAAAACTCACCCTTTTAAACAGATTTATGAAGTAGTTTGGTTGTCGTCATCACAAAGTGGGGAAGATCTATAGTATAATAGCAACAGGTATGTTTCTACAGCTGTCTCTGTCAGCGATGTTCGCTTTGGTGAAAAAATATGTTTGTATTTTGAAAATGACCGTTCAACATCTACGGATGTAATACAGGCATAAGTAAAACAATCTGTGAACTCACTTAACGAAGTTGTAGATGCACCATCACAAATTTGTCTTAATTTGCTAAAATCAGGATCTTTCTGGAATACACTCTCGAATTTTTCACTAACGCGATTACTTTTTGCGTCATTTATAGTCTGTAGCTGTGTTTTTACGTCGTCCACTATTTGCAGCGATTTCACTAACGACAACGAACTATTTTGCAATTTTTCTATTTCGTCGTGTAGTCCCCTATAATTGTTATTAATACTTTTTAAATCTGTTTCAAGGGAAACGCCTTGAAAGCTTGTCTGGCTTTCCCTAATAGCTCCAGCCTCGTTAGGGTTGAACTGTAGTATCACAGCTTTTATTTGTTGAAAATATTCAGCATAATAAAAAGCCGTGGAAATGTTGGTTTAAGAGGGTCCAGTACACGTACTATAATATATAAAATAGAATTTTTTTTACAATCTGTCGTCTCGTCAATACATAACCAGAGCCGTGTATTTTTTAATCCACATTTAATCCTATTTACAATGTCTTCACGAACAGCTGGAATATATCTACATAACGATGTACGACTTGGTAAGTTCACCTGGGGATTGTATTTATTCCAAAACTCCCGAAATGGTTGTTTATCCAGTATGTGTAGCGGAATATTACAGGCTATTAACATAAACAATAAATCAAACATAAACTGAGTTGTCAAAGGCATGCCATTTTTTTTATTTTGATGTTGCACGGTATTGATATGACGACGACAATCTGTTTTGTGCCAGCACATTAAGTCTTGATTGCAAACTTTACAAATTATTTTGCATAAATTTATTCACTGTGTCCGCGTACGGTCGTTTTTTACCCTTTGGCGCGTTTGACATTATGTATAATTTATAGGTACAACCTCACGCATTAACCTTTCAAATAAAACTGCAGCGTAAATCACTTCTAAATCGGCACGTGTGACGACAGCGCAAGACCGTGGCTGTACTCCAGGCACATCGGACAGCTCTACCGATGACTGAGTAGTTGAAAACGACATTAGCACAAGAATATAATCTGAAAATTCGTATCCAATATCGGTACTGCCGCAGTTTGAGTCCTACACACGTTATGACTTGCTTTCAAGCACGACCGTTCATACGATATTTTATGGAAGGTCCGTACTGCAATCCAACTCGACCGCGGCGTACTCCAAGGCTTCAATTTTCCTACACACGCTACGATTATCGTTACTGCACCAGTTTCAACTTATGTTGTACGATATGCAGTACGATATATCCTTACGTGTGTAGGGCGTTTTACTCTTAGAACAATCTGAGACAGCCGTACCTATAATTGGTTTTTATTCCGCACGTGTAACATTGTAGCATTGATGCCCTTATTTATTTGTTGAAATGAAGAACTGATCTTTATAGTATTTTTGTGCTGATATCAAATTTGTAAACAATAGTTTTTGAGTAATTATTATTTTTTCTGGTAGGTAACAAAAAAAGTTCTTTTCTTACATTATTCAATAATGTTACATAAATTAACCGACTTGGTGGCGTGTAGTTGGTTAGAACTTACGATGGCTAGCGGAACTAGTAATCTGTCTGCAGGTTTGATCCTGTCATGGGCACTAGCAATGTCAGTGGGGATGGTTATATGCTCACGCTAACATTTATGGACTTCAGTTTTCTTGGTAGCGCTTTACCATGGTAGTTATATTTTAGTGGAAGCGTTCACCACGTTTATCACTTACAGCTCCAATGTTCTGGGGGAAAAGTCCAAATACGAATCTACAAAATGTATTTTAAGAGATATATTACATCCCAGTTTTCTATAATTCTGTAGGAGCTCATTAACAAGTTTTATATAATTATCCGCTCTATGGTTTCCAATAGTTTCTTTATCACTTCTTGAAACGATAACCATGAAGCCGCCTCAGCTTCAATCAAATTCTCTCCAAATGCAGAATCAATCATTGGTTTCATTATTTGTGGACCGACAAATATGCCCACCTTGATTTTCGCATCACTTATTCTAGGAAAGTTGTCCTGCAAGAAAACCTTGACCATTACGATCTGTCACTTTGACAAAACGCTTCATCAAACCTAACGTGATAATGGCTCATTATAATATTCTTCTCTCCTGGAATGAGTGCATTTCCCTTTGCCCATTGATTTTTATTGTAGTGTTTTTTCTGCCTCTGCTCTTCTATTCACACAAGAAACAACAAAATTTTGTATGTCCTAGTTGTAATCTAAGTAAAATAGCTACTGCTTTGAGACTCCACAAATATGCCAAGACTATTTCTCATACTGTATACAGGTCAGCATGAAATTCATGTTTTCATGTGATCAGCATAAACAAGGGGTGCCAATAGATACTTATTTCCACTGTGACAACTGTCAAACTCAGATTTGAAGAATCTATGAAAAATTGCCATTCTTCATGATTGTGTTGCTTTCCCAAAGTCTTTAGTAAAGAGACATCATTGTAATAGACTAGTTCATCATGCTTAGAGAAGAGGTGTTCAAATCCATGCTGCCTTTAATGGAAAGTACTAACCTTTGTACCTTTTTGTAAAAGATTTCACCATTTAAATCTTGAGGTTAATAGCTCAACGTAAAGTTTTGATAAACTATTAACGTTAACTTACTGAAGTCCAGTAAACATCGGCGTCGCGGCGTTTTATTGAGCACAACGCGGTGCTTTATGAACAATAAGGATAGTGTGTTACAAAAAAAATTCTGACTTCATATTCAGAATCAGCACCTCCAAAAAACACGACAGAAAAAATTTTGCCTTTAACAAAATCACTATCGACCAATGTTATTTTATCTGTTCTATAAAAGGGTAATATTGTTTCTAACAACCTAAATAACTTTGTCTCAATTTGGGTGCTTCTGGCCCCACTGTAGATTGGTATACAATTTCTTTTCCGTCTGCATTTAAATTTGATACATTTTATATTAGGTAACACTTTATTCCAAAGTAATATTAAAGTCATTATATTTCTATGTTTTAGGCAAGAAATAAGACAGAAAATGACTAAAATTCTGGATAAATATTAAAAAATCCCCTTGTTTCGTTTCTACTGTAGATTTGTTCTCTAACACATCATATTAAAATAAGTCAAAATAAAACTGAGTAAGCACTACAAAGTGCTATTATATTGGATTTTTTTACTTCTGCATAAGTACCTACATAAAATTTAATTATTGTAAGTAGGATCACAAATTTACCAAACTATATTAGTAGTTGTATTGCAGCAGGCTTTGAACTACCTCCATGCGCAACCACATAAGCAATAAATAAAAATAAACGACAAAGGGCTCTGTTATTTAATACTTATCTCTTCTCTAGCTAACTGAACAAATTACGTGAAGTTAATATTAAATAAGAGCTAGAGGCGGATGGAACCTGCTACAATGCGGATAAACACCTGACCATCATGATAATAGCCGGAGGCTATGCTATTAACCCGTATCTCATCTTTTCTACAATACCAACCAAATTATCTTGCTACGTTACATTCAGTCACATAACATAACATCAGTTATGAACTCGCACAGAATCGGGTTTTCCATTGTATGTTAGTATAGCCGGTCACTATCTCTAACTACGTATACAAGATGTTTTCCAAAACTTGTAGCATGTAGAGTCAGTTAAATGATGGCGAAAATCTTTATTCAAGTTTTTCTCGAAAGTACTTCCTTGAAGCCTACATTTTCTTAACGGTGGATGGGCCCCTGAGAATGGTTTTTAGCATTTAAGATCAAATAATGAAATTTTGTATAGCCACTAACCTTTTTATGTTTAACGATACGGAATGAGAATCATTTGAAAATTTCATTCAAGGGTGTATCAAACTGGGGAGAGAGAGAAATTATTAAGTGTAAACATAAATTTTACATCAGCTAAAAAGCCAATTTTACCGCCATTTTAATCTACTGGTAAATTTGGGATGAGATAACAACTTATATAAAATACTTATGTTAAACATTATTAATATGGCTCATGCAAATTTTAATTCAATGCCACTTGAAGGAAAAGTCAATATGATATTATCTATAGTTGTAAAAACTAAAACAATTATCTCAGCGATAAAAACTAACGTGAATACAATAAACAACGAAAACATTCAACTAAAACAAATAATATCTACACTGGAAAATAAAATAAACCAACTAGAATCCTTATGTAACCAAAATACTATGGTTTTTTATAATGTACCAGAAAATAGCGATGAAAATTGTATACAGAATTATTGACCTAATAAACTCTAAAATGGATATAACAATCGAAAATATGAATATTGAAAAAAACATACAGAATAGGCAAAAAAATAGTAAAAAATATGTTAATCCTAGTAAGATTTGGACATATCAAGATGAAAAATGAAATTAACAAAAATGGAAGTACCTAAACTTCGCGATTCTGGGTTGGCAGTAATGGAATATTTTACAAAAAAAAAATATATATATATACGGGAAGTACGCAAAGAACTAATGAGCTATTTTATTACGGAAAAGGAAAAACGTTTATTTAAGATATAATAAGTTAATTGTTAACGACGTGGAATATACTTTGGATGATCTAAAAAATAGCAAGAATGGGAAACAACTAAAGGAAAAAGAATTATCAATAGAAATGGCGGAGGAATATAATTTACCTTCAGGAAGGCATTATACACTGAGAAACAAAAATAAGTCGCAAAAACAAAAAACCAAAATGAAACTGCAAACTCACAGTTTTTCACTAAAATATTCAATCAGAAATAAAATAGAAGACATAAATATTTGTCTTGAAGATTTACTAACAAATTATGACTTACGTTTTACAGAATATTGTCTTAATAAATTTGAAACAGACTGCTATAACGTGACTGAGATTTTTCTGAATTTTCAAATTGATTTTATCCATTATTTTTTGTAATTAAATTCGGTAATGAATTTTTCATTTGGTACTAATATTATTATAGTTCCTTCTTTTTTTTTCATAGAATATAGTTTGATATAACGCTTAGTATTATTATTCATGTTTACACTAACTTACAAATGTCCCATAGTATTGTTACGTGTTTGCTATCCCCACAAACACCTCTACTCGTAGATTCGTTGATTGAAAGTCCAGGTAACACTTAATCACTACTTTATTTACTAATTAACAATTAACAAATTTAGATTAATCACTTTCCTAATTATAATCACAACTGAACACTTATAAGTCTCTTTCGTATTTCTTCTTTACTCGTTCACGTTCGACTTCAGATTAAGACTCGGCACACCGTGTGTCTTATTTATACATCCATTCACACGATCTAGAGGAGTCCAGAATATTCCCGGCCGTTAGCGTACAATTCCAGTCTCATCTAACCAGTCTACACAATCCAGTGGCGTAACATTGCCCCTCCTTAATCCTGAACGTCCCGATCAGGCAATTCATTATTCCCTGCATACATGGCTAGTCTCTCTATGTGCACCACCTTCATTTTGGATTTTGAACTTTGCTGAATTCTATATACAACGTCGTTTAGTCTGGTGACGACAGTGTAAGGTCCTTCCCAAGGATGGTAAAGCTTCAGGGACCTGCCTTTCTTTCGTTGTGGGTTATATAGCCAAACCAACTCTCCCACCTGGTACCCTCCTGAATTAGCCTTAAGATCATAACGAGCCTTCATACGGTCATTTGTTATTGTAATTCGCTCAAAAGGAGCACTGGCGTTATATTGCTTATTTCTTATTTGTGGCCCCATTCTTGCCGCGCAAACTTCACATTGGCGGCACCAAGCCTCCACATCTTGACGACTGTTTACCCAGTAGAAACGTTCTCTTACTTTAGTCAAGGTTTTGTTGATGCTAAAATGTCCGCCAGACGTTCCATTATGCACTTGCTGAAGTACATTTGCTACATGACACCTCGGGATTAACAATTTCAAAGTAACTTTCCTCCCATCTGGACTTTCCCACGCTCTCTTTAGCAGTCCATCCTCAACTATAAGGGAGTCCCATTGTGCCCATAAAGCCTTCAGCCCCACTGATTTATTTGAAATGTCCTTCCAATCAGGCCGAGTTCCCCTTTCTTTCCATTGCAGAATAGGACCAGTTTCCTTATCGTTTAACTGCGCTTCCTTTAACGACTCTTTTGTCAAATAATCCGGGACATCAATCTTTACGGTCTTCATTATTTGTACCTTTTGTTGTTCTTCCTTACGGTGGTAAGGCTTGCAGTCTTTCTGACACGATCTTTTGGAAAGGCCATTTGCTATATTCCGCGAAGTACCAGCTCGCCAGTTTTCCTGCGGCTTCTCCATTACTGCGACCCTCTCAGGGATGCGCTGACGACAGTTACTCTGAATATGGCCCACTCTGCCACACTTATAACAGCGCATACGCCCTCCACTCTGTCTCCCACTACTTTGCTCTTGGGTTTGTCTCGGATCTTGAATGTTGAGCTCATGACAGTTCCTCTTAATATGGCCCAATTTGCCACACATATAACAACGGATGTCTCCATTCGGCCTCCCACTACTTTGTTGTTGGCCTTGGGTCTGCTAGGAGTTCGATTTTGTCAGTAACTGGGTCATCATCTTGTATAGATCAGATATCAGGTTTTGTGTTATGCCTGGCCAACTTAAGAATTCGCCTAATTTCTTGGTCCCTTACTCCATCAATAAATGTACCAACTGCTAACTGTTGTTGAAATTCCATTGGTGCATCAGGATAGGCTAGATGGGCTAATCTTTCTACCGCAGCTTCGAACTCTTGGAGGCTTTCTTCACCTCGTTGTCTGCGTGATTTGAGCTGAGCCTGATATACTTGGGCGAGATGTTGGTCGCCATATCTTAGTTCTAACGCTGCCTCCAAAATGCTAAAGTTTTGTTGCTGTGCGGCAGGAATTGTTTGGAGCAGGTCTAATGCTTGGCCCCTTAGTGCTAATACCGATGCTGTTGCCTTTTCTTCATCGTTCCAGTTATTTGAACGTGCAGCTGCCTCGAACTGTCTCTTATAAGTTAACCATGAACTTTGACCGTCGAAGGAAGGTGGTTTTAACCTAGTACCAGACGACAGTACCACTTGGCCACTCCTCTCCCTTAATTGTTGCTTGAGCCGGGCTACTTCTCCTTCAACCATACTGACTTTTCCCTCAACTTGACCGACTTTTTCTTTAACTTCACTGACCTCTCCTTTAACTTCACTAACTTGTCCTTCGACTTCACAGACTTTCCCTGCGACTTCAGTGACTTTTTCGATAACATCTCCTTTAAATTTTTCAGTGAGGGAGAAAATGGCTGCCTGCTGTTCATCTAGGCTTCTTTTGAAGTCTTCTCTTTCCTCGAGTCGCCACTTTTCTTGATCCTCAAACATTTTTCTTAATTCTTCCTGCCGTTTTCTTTCTTGTTCGTCGTTTTCGGCTTGACGTCTTCTCTCTTGATCTTCCATAATTTTTCTCTGTTCGTCTTTCTCTTCCTGTCGTATTCCTTTTTGTTGTTCTTTTTCTTCCTGTCGCCTTCTTTCTTGTTCTTCATTTTCTTTCTGTCGTCTTCTCACTTGTTCTTCTTTGTTTTCCTGTCGTCTTCTCTCTGGTTCTTCTTTGTCTTCCTGTCGTCTTCTCTCTTGTTCTTCTTTGTTTTCCTGTCGTCTTCTTTCTTGATCTTCCATAATTTTCCTTTGTTCTTGCATTTGTTGCACCAATGCTGCAAGTAAATCTTGTATTTGTTTCTCCGCCATGCTTCTTGTTGTTGGCATTAACTCACGACACGTAAATTAGTTCAAAATAAAAAATAAAGTTTACTATAAAATCCGTAAAATGTTGATATCACGTCTATTTTAATAATGGAATGTTCCAGAAAAATATCGAAACAGCACTAGAAAGTCTTATTTAGAGTCTATACCTCTTTTGTGTTGACAAAATTCACTTATCTCCACTAAATGTCCAATGGAATGTTCGAGAATTTTCACGAAATAGCACTAATAAGTCTTGTTTTGAGTCTATAACACGTTTCCGTTAACACAGTTTACGTATCTTCTGTGGTTTTCCAAATCGAATGTTCTAGAGTTGTCACTAAAAGTCACTTGTAGTCTTGTTTTTAAGTCTACAACACGTTCCCGTCGACACAATTCACGTATCTCCTGTAGTTTCCAAATAGAATGTTCTAGAATTTTCGCTAAATTGCACTAATAGTCCTTTTTCTCAGTCCACGACACGTTATAACTAGCGGCACTCGCGTATTTGCAGCTATTTCTAAATCGAATGTTCTAGAACTTCTCGAAAATCCACTTTAAGTCACTATTCAGTCCAGAAATAGTCCTCCAAACACTGTCCAGTAGCTCAATTTTCCGTGTTACCATTAATTTCTGAGAAGAACACTGTAGAACCTTTTCGAATATTCCAGAAATTTCTCTTCCAATCCACTTCCGACACCAATTTGTTACGTGTTTGCTATCCCCACAAACACATCTACTCGTAGATTCGTTGATTGAAAGTCCAGGTAACACTTAATCACTACTTTATTTACTAATTAACAATTAACAAATTTAGATTAATCACTTTCCTAATTATAATCACAACTGAACACTTATAAGTCTCTTTCGTATTTCTTCTTTACTCGTTCACGTTCGACTTCAGACTAAGACTCGGCACACCGTGTGTCTTATTTATACATCCATTCACACGATCTAGAGGAGTCCAGAATATTCCCGGCCGTTAGCGTACAATTCCAGTCTCATCTAACCAGTCTACACAATCCAGTGGCGTAATAGTATTAATTATAACTCACCTCAAATTCCCAAATGTCTTTCTAAAAGGCTTAAGTTACAATTTTAAAATAGGAATGTTTGTATTTTCATCACCGTAACATATTCAATTGTAATTTTATAGGAAATAAATCTATCTATTTATCTATATATCTAAATATGACCTCAACTTTATTATGTTTTTTTACATTTTGAAAATTCATTATTTTTTACGAATAAAATGGACTGTATTGAACCTCGATAGGATGCACCATTTTTTTGTAAACTTCATTACATACTCTAAAATGCATTGCAATGAATTGATTTTTACGTTTTATCTCGTCAACAAATTTTTAAGGTGGAACCATATCGGACTAAGATTCAAAATTGGTTGTAAATAAACAAAAGAAAGTATAACTTGTAAACACGAATTTCTCAATATAATCTGGATCTCCATTTGATATAGCTCGACCTTGAAAAAATGTCCCCGCATAGGGGGCGCCATACTGTGGGCAATCTAGTTACATTTCAATTCATTGTTGATAAAAATTAGTGATTTTGCGCTGGTCATACTGGGTTTCGATTTGTCAATTGTCATCTTTGATTGATTTGTTTATGTGATGTGCGCTGACTGGATTTATTAATTATTGTACTTTTTGCCATATTTGTCAATTTTATTAGATTTGTTCTGTATTTATTAGTTTTTGAGTGACATTCTGTGGCTATTGTTTAGTGTAGAACTTCTCTGTGCACTTGATTCAAAATGCATTGGTTGGTTCCTGCTTGCGAAACTTCCACCAGAAAAAAAAGGTGTAACTTTCATTCGTAAGTTTGGTCGTATTCAAACACCAATAGGTTTTCTTTAAAAGCTGGATAGTTTTGTAATTTTTTATAATAAAACATTTTTGAATCGAGTTGTTTTTCTCTTCTCAAATGTGAAATATTTTTTTCTTCAAATAGTGTTTAACTAATTTGTAATACACGACTGTGATAATAACACAACTTATCTGCTAGTTGCCAATAATTAGTAGAAATATCGAAAAAGAATGAGAATAAATTGAAAATAATTTGACAGTTTTTCGAGAACCTGTTGCTTAGCAATAGATACGAGAGCCCGTTGCTGAGTGGCAACAAGTTTGAGAAAAGAACCGGAGAATTATTTTCTATTCATTTTCACTCTTGAATGGTATTCGAAAGATTATTTTTTTATGTTTAAATATAAAATATAAATATTGTCTGAATGTTATTTGTGGCATTCTCTAAGTTTTTCTTTCTCTTTTTTGGGACTTACTACCACATGAATAATTCTTCGTTATCTAAAAAATATATTAGTTATAAATCAAAACCAAATCAAATCAAATAATTTTATTGGTGTTGTTTAATATATAAATGTTTTACACAAATCAGAAAAAAATATCTAAGTAAAAATATGACAGCAAACAGTAACTGTACATAAATTATCATAGTCATTGTTATATTTAAATAACTAAATGTATGTTAAAAATAACAAATAAATTAACTAACTAAAAACACATAAAAACAATATTATACCAATATCACAATTATTTAACATATACCTGAAACATCACATAATAAAAATTCTTTTACATTATAAAATGCCTTTAGGAACACCTTTATTACCTGTTTACCCAGTATGTTACTGGAAAAATAAACCTCTGCGCTTATGACTTTATGTCAAAAGATTAGTCAGAGGGTGCTTTTTTGACAACTAATATGAGACGAAAATAATAATTCCCTAACGTTTCGGAAAACAAATCTGTTTCCTTCTTCAAAGTTATTTATCCTGTTTTAGAATATGTCAAGTGTTCATAGATACTTACATAGAACTGTTGATACTTAAAAATTATACAATATTAATTTTGTTCAGTTCTTTTTTTTAACATCAGTAACCACGTCGTACTAAAATCAATGGGATAAACATTTTTTTTCATTCAATAATATTAGTGCGAATTCCTCAATTTTTCTTTTTTTTTGCTGTCCGCTTCTTTCATTAAAATTTTTGCCAAATCCCAGTTAATTCTATGTTCATTTTCCCAAGCATGTTCGCAAATTTTCGATTTTTCAATTTCAGCCTTTGTAATATAACTTTTATGCTCACCTAACATTACATAAATAAATAACTTTGAGAAAAGAAACAGATTCGTTTTCCGACACGTTAGGGAATTATATTATTATTTTTGTGTCTCATATTAGTTGTCAAAAAACACCCTCTGACTAATCTTTTGACGTAAAGTCACAAGCGCAGAGGTTTATTTTTCCAGTAACATACTGGGTAACTAACTATATTTTTTAGATAACGAAGAATTATTCAAAGAAAGACAAAATATAACTTTTTAACATTTTTTTTTCAACAATTGTCTCAATTTAAACTAAATAAAGTAAATTTACAGTGCATCAATATTAAACTATGCTAAAGTTTTGAACATGAAAACATAATTACTGTAAATGTTTCGTTCGTGACTGGTATATTTTCTTTCAGTTTGTAACCCCTTTCATCACAAACTGATTGGGAAATGTTTCAGTATCGAATTATTACTTACCATAGTCTTTTTACATGCATTTTATTTAGTTTGTATGATAATTTCTCCACTGAAGCTTAACTAAATCGTTTTTGGTTCATTTTTTAAAATTTAAGACAAAACTGGTGACAGATGTCAAAACCAGAAAACATGTCAATGTATAAAATATTCTCAGTAGGACAATATAATTAGATTATTCTTACTATAATAACAATATAATTGGAAAAATTAAACACTTGATCAAAAATACTATTAAATGATTGGAAAATAAAAACATTAAGAAATAATCACGGAAATAGACTAACGTATGTGGTAAACAAGATTTAAATATCCACGGTCTCATAACCTTCTATAATTGGTTAATATGTAGCCAATATAAATTGCCCACAGTATGGCAGCTTACATGTAGGGGATATTTTATTAGTATTGAATCAGAAATCCAGATGATATTAAGAAATTCGTGCTTGTAAATTATCCTAAAAATATTGTGACGAGATAAAACGTAAAAGTCGCTCCACTGCAATGCATTTTATAGCATCTAAAGAAGTTTTCAAATTGATTTTACTCAAAAACGGTGGGTTCTAATCAAAGTTCAATAAGAGTACCTTTTACTGGTAAAAAAAACCCTGAAATTTCATAATTTCATGTCAAAAAAAAAATTACCTACAATCAAGTTGGGGTCATATTTACGCCCCGCACTCCGAGTTTGACACACCCCTGAATAACATTTTGAGATGATTGTGATTCTATATTGTTAAGCATAAAAAGCTTAGTAGCTGCACACAATTTCACTGTTTGATCTTAAACGGTTTAGGAGATATTTAATATGAATCATTCTCAGAGCTCATCGTTAGGGGCTGTAGCTCCCTTAGGAGGCAATTTAGAGAAAAAATTGATTAAGGTTTTCGTTTCGTTTCGAAAACAAATTGTATATCTTCCCCAGATTTCAGTTTTGTTTCGTATTATTTATTTTTCACTGAAATTATGAAATATTATGTAAAGATATTAATATTTTTTTATTTTTTATAAAATTTCTGCATACAGAATCCCCAAAATGGTGGAATTTGAGGGTTTTTCCTACTTGCACATTATAGATAGAGAAAAGATTACTACATATTCTCGAGAAAAATCTAATGATAAAAACTGTTTTGATATCTCTCGCAATTTTCGAGATATGTTAAATATTTATTTTCAAAATTTTCGAAAGTCTTTGTTTCTCATTTTTTTACAAATATGAATTATATATACCATTTCATTGACACTGAAAAATACAACAAAAAGGATCCCTATGATATTCTTGTATATTTGGAAACAAATAGTTTGCAGTGGTTTTTCTGAAAATGTACAAAACTTTAGCTCTTCACATTTTCAAAAAATGCTCTAACTCATGTGTTTGTAAATATACAACAAAAAATATCAAGGCATCGTTTGTCGTAATTTTCGACGTTATAAAATGATTAATGAATATTTGCAAATAAAAATGAGAAGGAAAGATGTTCGAAAACTTTGAAAATAAGATTTTGGTTTAAAAAAATATTAAAAACAAACATTGTATTAACGATTTATGTTATGTTATTGACTAACTTTATAAATGCCATACAGTAGTACAATTACCTACATAAAATTATAAGATATCCATATGTAAATATAAATTACAATAACATTTGCGTTGTGCCGTTGTGTTGCTTAAAAGAATAATAATTATTCTTTACTAAACCAACTGACCAGAATTATGATCGCAGTATTTACCGAGCCACAGCCTACATTACATTTAAATGAGGTAAAATGAAAGTTGCTGAATATAAAAATAGGATGTATCAGTGCTAGTGCCACTGTCACCTTCCCTTTATTTATTTATCATGTAAAAGAATTGTTAGTAGTTCAAGGTTTTAAAGTTTTAAAATGATAATGATCAGTGGCGGGTCATAATGTGTGGCAGTCATGGCACACTAGATATGTTATCATAAGGACAAATGTATATTTATTACGAAAAGTTCATATCCGGATTAAATGTTTTATAAGAGCAAAATAAAAAAATGTAAAATATATTTTATTGCTGTTTTACCATTTTTATAATTTATTCAGATATTGCTTATTAACCACACAATACTGTCAAATCAATCTCTGGAATAATTTCCACAAACATATTCATCGTTACTTTCGTCAATCAAGGCAGCATCATCATAGTTACAAGTAATATTTTCTAGTCAGTGATGTTCGTACTGTTCTTAATCATATTTATTTGTTGTTCATGTTTATGTTTAAGTGTTTAAATACATACTCTTGCAAAGAAAACTTAATTTAAATAGTCTTGAGGATATTTCAAAATACATGAAACGTCGATTAATTAAAACTTGTTTTTTTTAATGTCCAAATAGGATGAAACTAGTTGTAAAAATAACAAATAAAATGAAAATTAGAAGTAATAAAAAATGTTTATAACTTTTTTTTTAAATTTCCCATTCTTAATGAATCATCCTGTATAAACTACAGAGAGTGTATAACTTAAGTATATTTGTTTTTTTTTTTCAGAAATCGAAAAACTATCAACACAAGAGATGATGACACATACTCCAGAACCAATG
This sequence comes from Rhamnusium bicolor, assembly GCA_029963845.1. NCBI lineage: Eukaryota > Metazoa > Arthropoda > Insecta > Coleoptera > Cerambycidae > Rhamnusium > Rhamnusium bicolor. The sequence continues at coordinate 471,530 of JANEYF010001991.1, forward strand.
ACTAGACCAAAATCCTTAAACATGTTAGCCGAAGATTCAGTAGATAATGTCTTTAGACCGACTCCTAACCCGTCATCAGAATCTCCAAACTCTACCGAAAATTCAACAGAAGCCCTCACCAGCTCAGCAGATGAACCGAAAGGAAGAGCATTAAATTTTACTATAGAAGAAGAGAATCGGGACAATATTTTATCAAATTCTTCAAGGCATCACAATGATTTTGATCTAAGCGATGTTACAATACATGATGATGACTTTGATATGGATTACAACTCCAAGATTTTAGGTCCAAAAAGCCAGTTACATAATTTAACGCTTGGTAAGTATGAAATATAATTAAAAATATGTTTTTTGTTTATGCGTTAGTCCTTATTGTCGATTCGTTTTCCCCTGCACAAGAAAATTGTTAGGAGCATGGAAACTATGTCCATTGGTCCATCCATCACTTATTCATCATTCAATCGCGATCATTTTTCGGCAAAGCACCGCTAACTTGACAGTATATGTTACATATATTTGAGTTTTAGCTGTTTTAGAATATTTGGTGTTAGTTTAGCAGAAATAAATGAAAAACTGAAAAAAATTACGAACAAATCAGTAAGCATTACAGTCAGTTTTCTTTAGAAAAACTATACATTTACTAAAGCGAATATATGTATAATAAAAGTGCAGGGTGTTTCCTTTAAAATTACATCCCCCCTTATTTCGGTCAATTATTATTGTACTAAATGTAACGGAAAGCGATATCAAAGCTGTTGTCATATCTCGAGTTGGCAGGTATTTCAAGAAATCATTATACAGGGTGTTCACCTGGTTCATACTTCTTCCATAACTCCATTTATTTTGGACGGTTTTGAAGAAATAACAATTTAAGTCAATATTTGAAAAATTGAACTTACATAAAATTTTGTATTGTAATTTATTAGAGAAGCAAAAACTTTTTAATATTGTGGTAATAAATGAATAAATCAAGGAAAATATACAGGCCTGAGGATATGATGCTTTTTAGAACGCTGCCACAGATATAATTTAGGATATACAAATGATTAAAAATTTCACTAAACAACTCATAAATTGAACTTTATTTGCATTGCATTAGTTTTTAAAAGTTACATATTTCAAATGAGCTTTACATACACATACATAAATACATTTTTTCGATGCGATGACGAAAACTATTAATAACTGCAGCTCAAACACCTTTGTCAATGTTTCTAAATCCTTCGATAGTGTTGGTTTTTAAATCTTGTAATGTGTGCGGTTTATTAATATAAACTTTTGACTTTGAGTATCCCCTCGAGTATCCCCATAAAAAAGTAATCAATGCTATGAACAACTATGAACATTAAATTCAGGGCGAAATCTTCGCTACACCATAAGAGCTGATTTTGTTTAAATATAAGCATCTATGGTGTACACGCGTTGATATAAGCATCCCAAAGGAAAAAATCCAGCGTTTCAAGTCGGGACTTCTTGGAAGCCAGTGATTAGCTCCAGTATTTCCAATTTACGTAGGATACCTGAGTTAAAAATGTAACCACCTCATGAGTGGGGCGCCATCTTATTGCCAAATGAGTTGAAGTCTACGACATATTGGTTTTAAATACGATAGACCATATATAAGAGTTCTTACGCTTGAAAATTCCAGTTGTCGAAAACGTCCGTCCAAATTATTTTTTGAAAAAAAATTAGGGTCATCTTTGTTAAGTCTTAACATGGTTTTGCAAAATGTCCTTCGACTTAAGTAGTCTGCCGGATATAACTTTTGAGATAGATATAATTTAAAAGGTTTATACTTATGCATCTTTAAACATATATGGACAGTTTTTACTGAAAATTAAAATTATTGGCAGCATATCGAAGAGATGTATTAGGATTTTCTTGAAAATATAATGGAATGTCCATATAAATGTCTTCTGTAACAACATGTCTTCTGTTTATTTTTATATTTGCCAAAGAATTTGTTTGCATAAATTTATTGGCGAGGTTTTTAAAAGTTATCTTGTTAGGAATTACTATCAATACTTTATTTGATATTTTTTCGCCATTCTTATGAATATACCATAATTTACTATCAATTATTAACAACGATTTAACGCCTATAAGTTGTTTGTTACTATGGACGTTTATCTGACAGGTAATATTAAGAATTGTCAAACTATTTTTTGTTTCACCACACCCTTGTTTGTTTTATTATTATATGATGATTTCAAATATGATTATCTCTGTTTTAAAATAAATGTATAAGTGTGGTATATATTTGTAATAAGGAAGATACAGCTTATCCAAGTATGTAAAGATATACCGGGTGTTCCATATAATTGACCGAAATAAAAGGGGGTATAATTTTAAAGGAAACACCCTGTGCAGATATGTATTTTTTTTATAAAGTAATGAAATGGATATTCGTGTATAACAAAATGTATATTGTCTAAATGCTGTTTGTGGCATTCTTTTAATTTTTCTTCTTCCTTTTTGGAACTTACCCTATCACATGAATAACTCCTTTAAGAGTCAATAAAATCTAAAAAATATGGTTGCAATACATTACTGGGAAGATAAACCTCTGCGCCTCTGACTTTAACTCAAAAGTACAATCAGGTCAGGGTGTCTTTTTACAACTAACGTAGATGAATAAAAAAATAGTGATATATTTCTCTAATATTTTTGAAACGAAATATATTGCTTTTATCAAACGTTTTACAGCTTTAGAGCTTTTGTGAATTAAGTGAAGTCAAACTTTACACGTTTTATTTGTTTATGTTGTTCATTATGAAAAATGTTGATACTGAATAAAATGTCATTTTGTTTTTGGTGTTTCATATGACTTAGACTAGGAGTACAACCAAATTTTAAACTTTATGATGTTTATTATGAAAATGCTGATACTGAATAAAATGTCATGTTGTTTTTGGTGTTTCATATGACTTAGACTAGAAGGAGTACAGCCAAAATTTTAAACTTTATGATGTTCATTATGAAAATGCTGATACTTAATAAAATGTCATGTTGTTTTTGGTGTTTCATATGACTTAGACTAGAAGAAGTACGGCCAAATTTTAAACAAATGCCCTCCATTTTAACAACCTCTCTCCAAAATGGCTGGTTTTTCGAATAATGTTTGTCATATGAAAGTAGCTTTATTTTAAAATTTGTATTTAACTCTTCCTGTGTAGTGCATAAAACTCAGTATTAGTCATTTTTTAAATTTAAAACATATATTTTATACTGAATATACTGATTTTAACAATTTGAATTAGGCATATGCGAAAAGGGTGGTTATACATATGAAAATGGAGAAAAATTAGAGGTAGGGTGTGAATCAGTATGCACCTGTAGAAGTGGAAAAATGGACTGTGTAGATAGATGTTCTGGTCCATTTTTCAGAAAAGGAAAGAAAATTGAAGATCCTCTCTGTAGTGCTAAAGATACTGAAGATCCTTGTTGTTCTGTTTTGGTGTGTGCTGGAGATACAGGTGATAATAAATTTTATGCTCATTTAACTAGTTAAGCACTTTTTTGAAAAAGGTGTCAGATTTTAAGTTTGCACAATATTCTGTTTTCTAATAAATAACTACCTCAATTTTGATCATAATTCATTCTAAAGAAAATTATGTTTTAGAAACGGAACCTCTAGAAATCTGTTCATATGGTAACAAAACGTACAATAGAGGAGATCGATTTAACAAGGAATGCATTGATGTATGTACTTGTGAGGCTGCAGGAAAGATTGCTTGTAAACCAAGGTTTGTATGTAATAAAATATATGACGTTAAATTTATGAAAATTTATATTTGTGGTTATACATGTTTTATTTGAAAATCACTTGTTCCATGTTTATTTTACATTTGCTACAAGTAAAGTTTTTAAATATTTGTTCTGTAATATTATTCATATTAAATTCATCTGGTATCTATACCACAGTATAACCAGTAGATTATTTCAGCTACATTTCATTCATAAATCAACTGAGCTCTCTGGTACCTCGAATGCAGGTGGTTGCGTCACAGACGTAGTATTTTACAAGGATCCAATGAATGTACGATGCAAATTTATCGTGATTAATTAATAAAATAAATAATTATTAGTTGGGAAAGAGACCACGGGTTCTTAATGTTTGTGCAGCCGGGTGTATATATTTACTTTTTTTAACATTTTATATGGTTAAAATAAAAAATCTGTAAATGAAATAAAATGCACAATAGGCATAATGTTTTATTATTAATAATTGAATAATGAATGCTAAACATTTCTTAGGTTACAAAATAAAATAGCTAGGTATAAAAAAATAAAATGAATTATTAATATTTTCAAATTATTAATTTTGTGTTTTGTTTGCCAGTTTTAAAATTTCTATTAATCAATTTAAGACTGTAAAATATGCTCGTATTTTTTTCTTAAAGCACTTATTCTCAATAATTTAGAAAAACTACCGATACACAGCGCTTCTACTCACATGATGTGGTGTGAAACTAAAATATTATACATTCAATTTACATTCTTAAAATTACTTCATTAATGGTTCTTGCTTTTGTAAAACAATAACTCCTGTACTAAAACTAAAATCAATAGACTAATGTAACCGTTTTTCCACGAGGAAATATGAATAAAATTTTCCGTAACTATTGCAATAAATGTTAATTTTATATTTATTTATTATTTCGCTAATATACACACAAGAAAAGTCTAGTCTATTTACAAAATTATACAAGACATAAAAGACACATTTACATGTTTTTTTTTCAATCAATTAAAAAAATACGTATATTTATAAAAATGTCCCTATACATTTCTTGTGAGAACAAAAAAAGAAATTATTGTTTGTGTAGTTTATCATTCTATACGTATTATAGGATGTATACAGGGTGTTCTAACATAAATGACATTCTAAATAGGTATTTTACTATCGAAGAAACAATCGTAATGGATTAACATAAATGTATGCGACGAAGAGAATATCTATTGAGTTAAATTAGCATTACTTTTTTAAATTACAGTTTTTGTTATTATTTCATTGGTAATTTATTGTAGACTTATAGACTTGATTTAACGATTGTTCCTTTAATCATAAGGTTAATAGTAAAATAAAAAAATAAATTAAACAACAATAATAAGAAATAAACGTTTTATTAATTTTTCCAAATCATTAACTTATTTTTTCGACATGCTATTGGAAAATTTTCGTATGGATGCAAAAATTTTGTTTCTTTACATGCTTCAATAAAATGTTCAATAATGTTGTTTATAACCATAAGACTTTCAAAATTCATTTGAAAAAATGCTTCTAACAAAGATATATATATTTCATAAAATTATTATGTGGCATGTTTAAATTACCAAAAGTATCCAAATTAGAATTTTCATAGGCTCTGTAATAATAGAATATAGATGTTTTATCCAGATTTTATTTGTATTCCCTTTACCAAATGCATACAATTGTCACAGTAAACCAATTGCGCGTTAAGCACTTACACCATGAGTTATTTTTTGTTTCGTCGATAACATACACTCCGCTCTGACGTCCACTACTACACTGATGCTTTTCAGAATAACAGGTCAGAGTAACGGCTCTTGAAGGTTCCCGGCGACGAGACCTAGCAACAAGGAGAACTAAGCTACTAGTTATACTGTGGCTATACCCTATGTATAGCGCCAAGTGTGGCCGGTTAGAAAAAGAATACGAGCGGTGGCTGTGAACTAGGATGAAATGAGATGAGATGAAATAAGACACACCCAGCGAACATAGGGACAGGCTCAGTCTATGCTCCACCAGCCATCTACAACACACACTATTGCGTCCACCTTGCTTGTTCAATCGATTTTTGTTAACAGTTGGCCACATCAACCATTTTACACATGGTATACCGTGATTTCATCTTAAAACACTACATAGATACAATTTGTGACTGGAATTTGCCACAGCGATGCAGTCCATGCTCTCCCTCTGCGTTCTTTATGCTGTGCTCTTTATCTGTTCTGTGGCTGTGTCTCTACTTCGAATGTACGAGTACGAACGACGCTGCTTCTCTATGTAGTGCGAAAACATGAAAACACGGTATAACTTGCTAATGGTATAGCAGGTATTGTGCAGAGATACATTGTTGTTTTTCACATTTGAGATGAAAGAAATACTGCCGATCGTTCCGACTTGTCGAAACAAACGGTGTTCTTTTATGTATTCAGTGCCACAGCACAACTCACGTATCGCAAAAACCACTGTAGCTTTGAGACGTCAGCATGACAGAGAGAAATCAAACTTTGTTTTTTTGTTACAATTAAAGCCAAATTATTTCTACACTATATAGCTTGCTAATTAAAATAAGTTGCAGTAAAAGTTGTATATTATATTAAAATTTCACACCTGTGTTTTTTAACCAACAAAATGTGTGTTTTCTCTAATGTCATCATGGCAACCCAGGCCTTTTTTTTGGAAATTGTTTTGTACTGGGGTATTCTGGAGAGAATCATAGTGGATATTTTTTTGACAATAATATTTGTCATAAGTATATTGAATAAAGATTTAAAAATAAAAGCATATATCCCTTTCATTAGATTTTTTAAATATTATGTTTTTTTAAGTAATGACCAATTGAGCTAAAAACTGTATTTTACCAACTGTAGTTACACAGATATATCATTTTAATATTTAGCATAGTTAATTCTATCATATTCTGTTGAGTTTAAATTACTACTTGGTACTTGGTAGAAAATTATATTTTTATTTTGCATTCAGTCATCAAAGCCATCTATATGTATTAACCGAAAATTTTTCCTCGATCATGAATATTTTAAGAAAATAATTTTCAAAATATTCATGAACTCGAAAAAATTTTCGGAAATAATTTAATCTCTAGTGGTAATATATGTGAAAATAATGTATGTTGATCAACTAATATGCAAAGTTAATTACAGTTCTTCGTTTTTAATTTATTTTAAAGTAGTCAGGCATATTGAAAAGAGAAAATCGTGTAACATTTAAAGAAAGCAATTCCAACTAATATTTATGAGAAATTTTTTCCCTAGAAATACAAGTTGGAAATGCTTTCTTTAATATACCTTCTTGCAAATATGAAAATATGATGAGTCTACTATACATAGTAATCCTTAAGTACATTGAAAAAGTTCAGGAAGTGAGTCGTCAACCTATTTTGAGAAGAAAAACTAAAATGCAGTTTCGTCCTTCTTCTTCTTCGTATCGGTGATACGGTGTTGATTAAAAAAAAGATTTTCCCTAATACCTCTGAAATACGTGAAGATTTTTTTATGAAACTCGGTGTGCGTAAAAAGTACTAATTAATAGAGCCCGTATTTCGTATATATTGACGTAAAAGTCAGGAGCTGCATGGGAGGGTAGTACGAAATTATAAAAAATTCTCACCTCTTTTTGTGGTTTATTGGAGGAGATAAACGTAGTGGTGGGTGCATCACTGTCGATATTGCTACGACCTCTAAGGAGGTGAAAAGTGGTAAAATGTATTTTCACGGATTCCTCAATATCTCTTAGGCCCAATGAAATATCGACTTGGTTTTTTCTCACAGAGATTACCCGTATAAATATCTAGAAACATAAAGCAGCGAAAAAAAGTGAGCGAAATCAGAAGATTGTAACATTTAGCGAAATCGGACGATTCTTAAATCATAAATGCTGTAACGTAGGGTTAATTTTCCCCCTAGAACCACACCAGATCACATAATTTTTCCCAGTGGATCGAATATACTGGCGGCTCGTGCTGTAAAAATATGGGGGTTGCAATTTTTAGAGGTACCAGTTATTATAAGTTACGTTACATCGGTTAAAACTTATTAACTATAAATGTTTTCTAGAAAAACATCAATTTTTGCATAAGAGCACTTATAATAATATAAACTGTTACTTCTCACCTTCTTTGGTTATTAAGCCACTGTCCTGTCTTATAATATTTAAAAAATGTTTGTTAAATAAATCACTGCGCCAAAAGGAACTGACAGAGGTTGGTTTGTGATAAAAAAGGTTTTTTGTCTTTCCAAAAAGGTTTCACACCTAAGAAATATTGATCTGGAAATGAAATTTAAATGCCAAATATTTAATACTTCCTTATTCCGTTCTCAAAACTAGAGTAACATTTTTTTTGATAAAAGATTGTCTTTTTTTAGCAATGTCAAACATGACAAATTTCTGTTTATATATTTCTATGGAAATATATAAACAGAAAACGTCAACTTTTAATTATCTAAAATATTTGACATTTAAGTTTCATTTTTAGATTAATATTTTTTAGGTGTGAAATATTTTCGGATAGGCAAAAAACCTTTTTTTTCAAAAATCAAACTCTGACTAATCCTTTTGGCGCATAGGTTTATTTCACAATTTTGTTTTAAATATTATAGGACAGCGGCTAAATACCTAATGAAGGTGAGAAGAAACATTATAGAATGCCACAAATAAATAAATAAATATAGACAATATAATATAAACTTACTTTCAGACTCACCAACATTACGTAATAATTACTGCTTGCACCCCGCTAGATAACCCGCTCATGACTGCTGCACCATCATTTCTCCTCTGTGCTCCTATGTTTAAGTAATGTTTCTTTTGGCAAAATAGTGCATTTTCAAATCAACTACAAATCCATGTATGTTTATTATAAAGTCTCAATCAAATGTTCTATTAAAGGTTCGTTTTTTACTGGAAACGGATTGTTTTATGTTTAAATTTGAGGTAGGTCTTCCTAGTTTCTTTATTTCAATTCTATCGGTGGAAAATCGACTACAGAATGGCTCCTCTATTACACTTTGCACATAATTCAATTTTACGATAATAAAAATGCCGTTCATATGCGTATACATACATATGTATAGGTTGATTTTGTGAGAATTCCCACCCCCTCTATTTTTTTTATTCTTATTATTACGAAAAAATGTTAAATGCAAAATTTATGGAACTATTTATGTAGATTTTGAATATCGTATCAAAAGAACAATGGAAACTCACACAAAATATAGCCATTTTGTGTAAACTTTCAATTATTAATTTTATTTTTTAAAATTGGACACTATATTTTTACATTTCTGAACATAATACTTTCTCACGAACACAATTATATAGGGGTTGAAGAATTTATCTCTAATACTAAGGGAGATATGGGGTAAATTTTGGATGAGGCTTACCCCCGTTAACATTGTTATTTCTGAGTATTCAAAAATAGTATATAAAAAAGTTTAATTTTTTAAGAATATTTTGAGAATCATATTACTAAGATAATTGAAGCAATTTTTAACAACTTTTGTTATCAACTATTTTTGAATAGTTAGAGATAACGAAGATAACGGGGACTGGGCTCACACAAAGTTCCCTCATATCTTCCTCAGTATTTAAGATAGACCCATCATCCCCCATATCATTATATTCACAGGGAGCGTTCTATTTAAATATGAATAAATATACAAGGTGTATAATTTAAAAAAAATAAATTAATAACTGTAACCATTTTGTGTGTTTCCATTGTTTTTCCGAATTGATTTTCAAAATCTACATAAAAAGTCCTATAACATTTGTATTCACCAATTTTTCATAATAATAAAAACAACAAAATTAGGGGGAGGGGGAATTCTCACAAAATCACTATGTACAAAAAAATCTGGGCTTACTAATCTGAGTCCTGAGAATCTATTAAGCCACTAAGTTTACACTTGATTTGCAACCTATTGAGTCTTTATGGATTAGAATCGTATGGAGAAGGGAGAGACTGAAAGAGCAGGACTGCAATAGAACAAATTGGTTTGCCGGCTGTCCGCAAATCAGCATTTATATTTAACGTAAATAGGAGCGGTAACAACGGCACCTGGTTGCGACAGCACCGATAATGATCAGTGTTTTTGATAAATTATATATTATAAATAATAACCAATTAAGTCGAATATATTGCGTTGATCATTATTACGAAAAATTAAATATAACTTTTTTTTGTTATCGTTTTTGGGGATTGCGTAAATCTGCAAACCATAGGACAAGCCGCCACTGCCCCTATACGCAATAGGGGATGAGATATTCAATATTTACTTCCTTCAACTCTAATTTTCAACATAAAATGCTTAATATATTAGTTCATATGGACGATAGATGGTTGCTTCATTCTCTAGAGCCTTAATGCCCCGTAGGATTTTTCCTGGCAAGTCGAATAAAAGAAATTGATCCCCCTTATCTGTAGTGAATTGAAATATTGCATTATCTGTACTTTCATCACTCATTTTCAATACAAAATGCTAAATATCTCAACTGCTATAGGGCGTTGTTGACAAAACCAGCTAGTTATGTACTGAATTTAGGTCGAAAATAGCAAAAAATAATATGGGATTTGCAATATTTCCGCTAAAAGCGGTGTTCCGGTTTTTTAGTGAATGTAAGATTTGTTTGGCTCTCCCTATATAAATTGGTTTTTGAGCCACCTTATATGAACAGTTGACGTGGCGCATGCGCTGGAGAAAAACAAGATGGCGAATATATATGGCGAAAGCAAACACGTATGTTTTAATGTCATATGTAAAATAATATCAAGGCAGTTGTATTCAGAAGCAATATAAAACTCAAAAAACTCAACCGACTATCAATTTACAAGCGGTACATTACTTTACATTGCACTTTGTTAAATTTTGCTATAAACATTAAGCCAGCGCCTAAATAATATTACACAATATGACTATACTCGTTCCGTTAATAGTAGACAGTAATTTGGCAAACCAGGGGTCTACTAGAATCTACAATAAATTTTTTAGGCACCGCAAAACCTTATACACGTGAAAGTAACTACAAGTACTTCAAGATTATATGATTTTGCCATGCCTAAAAAATTTATTGTAGACTCCAGTATATCTCCAATTGGCTAAATTACTGTCTACTATTACCGGACCGAGTATATTATCTTTCAACTGTCTCGAGGGTCAAGGATCCTTTTTTATCTGTCAAAATTAAACATCTCAATAACATTCGCATGGATTTTCACTATGGTTTATAAAGTAAAACTTTTGTGTTTAACAATGTGGCCGATGTTTTTAACTTACACTTTACAAAAATATTAGATAACTGAAGAAGAATATTAAAACTGGTTTTTTTATTATTTACAACTGATAATAAAACGGTTTACTAATAATGACGATGACATGGAAAAATTGCTCTATAATCGCATCGCATTAGTATTGTGTAATTCAAAACCCCTCTCTGGAAATGTCATCCGAGATACGGGCTCCATTTATTAAAGATACTTATTTTGGCTATAAAGGTTTTTTTTTCGAGTACAAGTGAGTTTCTTGTTTGATGATTTCCCAAAGAAGTAATACGCTTTAGCTTTCGGAATTTTTAAATTTGTTTATGAATCACTATCTGAAACTACATAAAATAAATCACTTGAGTCTTTCTTGTACGATGAGCCGTTTTGGGTGTAAATAGGGTTTTGGTGTGTATTAAAACATAAAACCACAAAATAAGAAATAATTAATACAACAGTCATCAGAGACCAAACCGTTCATCTGCATTTTTTAGAATATTAGAATTCTGAAAATGTTTTTTTTAACGAGGCAATTAAGGACAAATTTAATTTGAGCTTTTTATTTGAAAATTGATTCAGGATCTATCTTCTGTATTTTCTCGTTGTACTTCAAGATCACCCTGTATAGTAGAATATGTAATTACCTAGGTTAAAGATTTAAGTTTCTTTTAGATGTCTGCCGATAAACAAAACATCTGACAGATGTGTAGAAGTACCTGATCCAAATGATTCTTGTTGCAAAAAAAGTTCTTTGTGACGTTAGCCTTGACGAACATGATACAGAAAAAAGAAGATGAAAAACCAAAACAAAAACTATTGTCAGCTAGTTATATTAATACAACAACAATTTTACTTACCTTTGACACAACTTTAGATGAAAGCGTAAGCTTGCCCGACATTGAAGTCAGTAATGATAAAAGCAACTGGAAATATTATAAACTTTTACCTGGAGGTCTTGTGTTTGTTAAAAATAATGTGAAATATTTGAAAGTTGAAAATACAGATGATATAGTTGATATTCAACATAGGGAATTAGGGCCAAAACTACCTGAAGAACTTAAAGATGATTGTCAGTACAAAGGTAAAATATTTAAACTTGGGGAGGAATACAATGATGACTGTGAATCTCTATGTGTTTGTCAAGAAATCGGAATGAAATGTTTAAAAATCCAATGCCCAACATACTTTGGAGTCGATGTACTGGATCCAAATTGCGTAGAATGGGAAACAGTTCCCCCCGAATTTAAAGCTTCACCACCAAACTGCTGCCCAGATAAAGTTCGTTGCAAAAATAATGGTTCATGTTATTATGAAGGAAGGACATATAAAAATTGGGATCTCCTACCTAGTAATGTTACTGGATGCGAAAGAAAGTGTTACTGTGAAATGGGTAAAGTTGAATGTCAGAATACTTGCCCTCCTGTAACAGCAGTACCACCACCATATTTACCTTGTCCACCAAACCTTACAATGATCAGTCATATTCCAGATGATGACTGTTGTAAGTACTGGGTCTGCAATTCAGAAAATGATGCATCAGGTAAGATAATACATAAAGAAAAACGCATTTGTAGAGTTAGTTCTTATCCAATGTAAATCTATTTTAAGTGCACATAAATTCAAATTAAACATTTTCAAAAATTCTTGCAACTTTATAGTCATAGGCGTCGCCTCCAAAATTTCTAGATGGACGGAGCAAAATTTTTCAAAATGTGTTTGAACATTTCTTCACAGTGAATAATAAAAAAATAACTGAAAAATACGTATTACCATGTTTAAAAGATCATGTGCCATCACTTAAGCAGAGATTCCTCGCCCAAAGATAACACAACTGGTTCCTATCAACTTCGGAAACGCTTCGTTGCTGAGATACAGTTTCTTATTTTTTCAGTTTTTTTCAAAATATCTGCAAAACAACTTTAGTAATTTGAATGATACTTATAGTGTGAAAAGGACTTGGAATACTACATATTTTAGTATTAAAATGGTGTGAATAGCCTTATCAGGGGTGTGCATACGGGCTTGCAATTTAATAGTTTTATTAAAGAAATATGTACGCCATTGACTTTTACTTCTTGATTGCACAATTATGTAGACAGGTAAATACCTAAACAAAGTTATCTTTTGATATTTTTTCGATATCGGCTTGGTTTAGTACGATATTGAGTACCCTACATAATAAAATTGCAATTATCATGCATATTATTTTTATTTCATACAAAAATGATGGAATACCATGTATTAATAACTTTCCCATAGTATAATTTTTGAAATGTCTGCAATTTTGTACACACTAGGAATATTACTAGAGAGAATAATGGTAAAATAAAGGATTTCTTTTTCAGGATAGACTTTACAATATTAATAGAATTTACATTAATCGAACCAACAGAATTATTTCTATTAAATACTTACCCAATGATTATGTACAAATTAAAACTTTCTAGAATTATGCGAAAATTAGAATAACTTGATTTAGAATCAGATGGGTTTTACATTATATATAGGGTGGTCCAATTACAGGAATGTGTTGACTATATAAAAATAGATACGGAGGTTATACACCCTTTTTTCTAGAAATATGTTGTACGCCACTGAATATTTTTGAAAAATGCTAAACTACTAAATTTTTATGGAATTCTGAATAGTGTTTCTGTAAATGTTTGAAATACCAAGCCGTTTCCCATTTCATTGTAATTAAAATCGTTTGTGCAGACGTTTCAGATAATCGTCTTAAAAGTGAGCATTAGAAAAGCTAGCTTTGCAAAAAAATTGACAAAGTAACGCAAGTATTCTGTGACAGGAAATACTCATTTCCACACGACCATGTGATAGGTAGAGTATAAGGGCGTTTTACTTTAAATGGTTTTCCCTACATATATCGACAACAAGAACAAAATAAAAATCAGATATTGCTCAAACTGCAATTCACCCACCTTAATGCATTTCCGACGCCGTAATATTAATGAATTAACGGCGGCAGATATTTGAAATGAATTTTGCCGCATCTTATTACAAGCCTGCTTAATCCTTAAAACTAATTCATCTCTCTTTAACGCTGGAGTAGCATAAACCTTTTCTTTTAAATATTTCCAAACGAAGTCTGGTGAGTTGAGATCCGTGATCTGAGTGGTCAGGCCACTAAGTCCAATGCCATTTCGTCATGCATATCATTTATTCTGAGTCCAACGTTGTGGATAATTTTATGAAACCATTCTCTTGTAACTCTTCCAAAATGCTCTTGAACACTATCCAATTGTAGTCAACTTTCGTTTCGCAAATCAGAGAGCAAATCATCGATATAGTCGGGCAGATTATTTGTAAGAAACTCAAGGAATAATTCCGAGTTTAGTTTGGGGGGGGGGGGGTAGCAAATGAGGACCACAAACGTTATTGTCAAAAACACCCAGCCAAATATTCTAACTAAATTCATTTTGAAATGGTCGCGGTCGAATAGCATGAGAATTATCGTGTGCTTATAAATGACGATGGTAGTAGTTCACTACTCCTGCTCTAATAAATGTCGATTCATCGGTTCATATAATTTTACGCAAAAAACAAGGATTCCTTCTGCCGAACTTAAAAGCCACTGGCAAAAATTCAAGCGCTTTTCAACTTTTTCAAATAGTAAATATTGCGCGGTTGTAGATTTAGATGTAGCATATCTGTGGTCATCTCGTAATATTCGTAATATTTGCGATTTCAGTATTTGCAGTTGCCGAGTTGTTCTGTGAGAGCTTTTTGTAAATTTGATTTATTATTAAAAGCTCGAAGAAGAAGAAGATTTCAATTATTATTTCTACAATTTCTGTTCTTTTCATTCTTCAGGCGTAAGCCAAAATTGCGAAAACAATGATGTAGGTACTCTATTGAAAACACGAGAATCTGGAACTATCCTATTTGGAGAACATCTTTGATACTCACCAACTGCTGCCTCAGATTTCCGTCACAAAATCCGTAACAATACTTGCTTGACTATTAATCTTTATTTAGATGATAAATGTCATTTGTTTTGCAATTTTTCTAATGATCTCTTTTAAGACGATGATTTGGAATATCTGTACAAAAAAATTTAACTACAAATAAATAGGAAAAAGCTTATTGTTCTATCAAAATTTGACAGATGCACTGTTTTCTTCAGAATTCCATAAGCAATTTAGAACTGTAGTATTTTTTTCAAAAATATCCATTGGCGTACAACATGTTTCTAAGAAAATGGTGTGTAACTCCGTATCTATGCCAATGGCGTTCTATTACCATTTATTTGAACTGTAGATAAAGGTTTGCATAAAAAGGTGGTTTGCCAAATTTGAAAAATATAGCTTTTGTTTTTCCTTAAATATAAATTATAAACTTATTTTTATTGAAACTTCTACATTTTTCGATTTATTTATGTAGAAAAAAATATATTTTTTTCTACTTCCTGAAGTTTCTACCTTGAAAATTGGACAACCCTGTATAATTTGTAGTATTTGTTTGTAATGTCAATAGGTAGGTATACCATATTTGTTTGTTTTTACTAACAATAAAGTAACTCAAAATTAAAATGTAGATTATTTTCTGAATTATATGACCCCACCCAGTCAGTGGGGATTGGTTAAATTTTACTAACCTCCAGTATTATCAACATTTTAAAGGAACCTTTAACTTAAAGGGAGTTTTAGTGACTAGAAGGCAAACAAAATATAAATACATTAGATATCAATTTTACAATTTAAATGAAAAATTAGGTTTAATGACATTCGTATATCTCAATTTATATTTTGCTGGAATTGCTAATAATACATTTTCTTGTCACTAAAACTCCCTTTCAGTTAAAGGTTCCTTCAAATTGTAGATAATACCGAGGGTAAGAAATTTTGATAGTTACGTCTTTTTGAAATTTGTACAAAAAAAAAATAATTTGAAATAATCAAAATTAATGGTTTTCCAATAATTAAACCTAAGATTCATTTTAAAACCAATTTGTCGCAATTTTTGTGAGTGAAATTAAATGTTTGATAACTGATCATTATGACTTATTTATGCATGAAAATATGTTTACATTGGATAATAGTGTTAGTTCACTAACATTGGACAATGCACTTTGGGACAAGGACAGACTTTGCATCCACTCTTGTAAATATTTTGGCATATGTAGAAGGAATAGGGCAGGTCTCGGAGCTGGTAGTTTGGAATCAAAATTGTTGGGAGTGGATTCTGACGCACACTTTATTTCAGAAACAGTACACAATCAAACGGAAAGTGACAGTAAAGGACAAATTGCTAAAAATTCGACAGACTCTTACATGGGTTCATTTGCACCAAAACCTCCATCTAAAGTACTGGGTCCACTTGCTGTTTATACGAACGAGGATAGTGACCAGAACATTGCAAATAATTCCTTAGGCACAAACTATAAATCTAAAATTAGTCCCTATGAAAATCCATTTTATCACAAATCCCCTCTCCCACATAAGCCTGATATCACTAAATCAAATTTCTCCAAAGATAAGAATTCTGAATATTTAGGTTCATTTGACCCTAAAACTGGTGGATTAAATACGAAACCATCTAAAGACGTTAAAAATAAAATTTCAAACAAAAGCAACTCCTATTTTGTTACTCCACCTCCACTAGCAGAACAAAGTGTTAATGAAAACGTAAATTATTTTCCAAATTATTTGACACCACCAACCCCATTTTTAAGTACTCAACGGACACCTGGCAAATCAGAAATAGAACTACACAGTCAAAGTAGTCCAGAGGAAGTTCTGCAGTTTATTCATCAGTACCCAGAAATCAGCAATTATCCATCCGGTTCTATCTTAGAGTTCCATAATTTACCTTCTAGTTCGATTCCAAAACAACCGTTTAATAATCAAGGTTTTTCAACAAGTAAACCCAAGATTCATTTGGTGCCTTATATAGTTCCACAAAATTCTGATGGCCAACCTGTCAATAACGATCTGCCTCCAGGAATATCTTTGGAACAAATTTTACAAGAATTCCAAAAAAAATTCTCAAGCGCTGCAAAATAATCCCTTATCCTATCTTCCCAATCCACATCAGTATCCTGGTAATAATGGACTCATGATGCACCCACAGCAGAGTGGGCCCCTTATACCTAACAGACATAACAGCACATATTCAGGTTAGTTATAATAATTATTGTTTATGATACTTACACATGACTGTATAAAGAACTTTAATATTCACATTCCCTTAGAGAAAGAGACAACATATTTGATTTACACGGTGCATTATTTGTCACTTTCTCTAAGTAAACTTATTCTACTTACTTAACATTAGAAATTTGAAAATTGTACCATACAGAAAAATATTTCAATTATTTATTGACAAAATTATACGTGGGCCAAAATTTTGAAACAAATGGAATTTAATGATTTGGATGATTGGACATTAATGATTTTTCATAAAATTTTTTCCTTGAAAAAAGTTAATGCATGGCCTCAAATTAAATACTGCTAAAGAATTTAATGAAGTAGCTACAAAATCAAACAGGCCAATTCGTGCCGCTATTTGCTACTGGTTGTATTTTAATTACGGTCTCGCTCGCCAGGTCATGTTTTAAAGTTTAGAAACACCGCTTTATTCTGTCAACGGTACGATCGAGGCTGGGAAAACTACAGTGAAGATACGGTATGTCCAGAGGTATATTTGTATGGTTGTCGGTTTCGTAAAAATGGACAACTTACCAGTTGAAAATTATTAACAATTAACAACGAAATTTGTTACATATACCTTTGATTTAAATAAAATTCAGAACTTCAGCTTCATTTATTTAAGGTTTCACAGAAGAATAAAAATAAATAAAAAAATATGTGTATGTTATTATGCAACATAAATATGAATCTATATTATAAGTAAGCCACTAAGAAACCAAGCAAGAGGTAATGATAATGCAAGAAGAGTGATCAGTTATATCAAGTAAAGCTAAGTTACGGAAACTTCTACTACTGTATTATTATAAGCAGGCAAGACTCAATTGTTTACTACAAGCATTGACAAAAGCAAGTGATCGATTATCTCAAATAAAGCTAAGTTACTGAATCTATTACTACTGGTATCTATAGCAAACGGTGAAATGATTCTACAGTGACTAGTGCTTAAGGCGGTCCTACCAGGCGGTCGGTGCGGCAGATATATTAAGTAAAATCAAGTTATGAAAACTACTACTACTGTATTATTATATCAAACGTTTAATGACTACAGTGTATAATGCGTAAAGTGGCAGGCGGTCGGTGCAACAATATAAGTGGTAACGGAGTACAAGCGTGACACTACGGCAGGATCGGAGTAGCAAACGTTTATATATAATCGACAAGAATAATTCTTAGCAGGTATTCGGTTACAATCGGTAAATTGCGGAAATAATAATTCTTAGCACATATTCGAACACAATCGGTAAATTACGGAAATAATAATTCATAGCAGGTATTCGATAACCATCGGCAATTGACGGAAATAATTCTTACCACTGTTTGCGTTCCGTCAAAATAGGGGATAAGTGTTTGCTGTCAACACCGCCTGAGACTTCAAGAAAAACAGACACCAGTAGTGCCGTGCCAGCCCTTTCGGAAGGTGAGTTCGTAGCTCTGAAATATGGTTCAAGGATAAAACTTTCAACAGAAAATCAGTAAGAACTATAGGTTTCATTGTAATACGTACAATACTCATCATCAGCTTATAGTCACCGCCTTCCTCTCTGCCCTCTTTCTGACACGCCTCACTACAAATAGTGCTAGAAAGGTAGCATATAAGACGGTGGTGAGTTTAAGCTGATGAGTATGGTACATTTAATGAAAAATAAAATTATATCAACACATTGCTTATAAATTTTCAATATACAATATTAATTAGGAAAAATGCTAAAAATTAAGTTTCTACCGGGAAGTAGGAGAGAGCACTCTATACGCTGAAAAGGGTTTCACTGGCTGCAAAGTTAAAAAAAATACATTTGCTTTACCAAATTTCGCTATATTTACCATTGGCACACTGTTAAAACACTAATCTTATAAATTCTCAACCAAATTTCTAGGTTAATAGCTAAAATAAAATATAAAATTACACTAATTTAAATTCTTCCCTAAATCTACATGATTCGACGTCCGCCCGGACTCGTGCACGTTGATCGATCAACTCCCGGTTACTCTCCACTGCTCCACGCTTTCGTAAAACCGTCTTCATCTAGTCAGCGAATTATCATAAGATAATTTCGTCTTCGGTGGCCCACCCTGTGGTATTGTATTATATATTATGTCGGTACTTAACTATTTTTATAAGTACCTTTTTTTATTTATTTCTTCTTTGTATGATAAATAGTGTTTGCATTTT
This sequence comes from Rhamnusium bicolor, assembly GCA_029963845.1. Classification (NCBI taxonomy): domain Eukaryota; kingdom Metazoa; phylum Arthropoda; class Insecta; order Coleoptera; family Cerambycidae; genus Rhamnusium; species Rhamnusium bicolor. The sequence continues at coordinate 490,891 of JANEYF010001991.1, forward strand.
GACATTATATGGCCTACTGAAGTAAAAAAAGTTATTATTTTCTTCAGCTATTGGGAGTCAAATGTTTCCAGGAAACTTCCCAGGTTTCCCAGGCCAGCACCCACAAGAAGATATTACTATACAGAACTTAGACGCAATTGATCCTCATAAGGTCCGATTAGCATTTACTGTTCCACCTGTAATTGTTGGTTTGCATGGGCGAGTTGAAGTGCGATACACACATAACAAAGAGTAAGTACAATAATGCAGGGATTAGCTATATTATTTAAACAAACACTATTATGCAATATTAAAGTTTAAAGTCTAAATACACAACTCCTTAAAGAGATTGTAATATATTATCTATAAACAAATAATGAGTAAATACATACATTATAAATAGAGTTGGCAAAAATGCGCAGCAGGACATAGGCGTAAGCATTATAATAAGTGTAATAAAATAAATTAACTAGTGATAAAAGCAATAAACTGTTACAATTTATAAAAATGTATGCACAACTTACCCTCTTAACTAGCTTGATTATCAAAAACTGGAAAATATCTGTAAAAACTTTGCAGCATCATGTATGTTTCTACGGTTGTCTCCGAGAGTAATGTTCGACGTGGTGAAAAAATATACTTATATTTTGAGAACGACCGTTCGACATCTATTAATGTAATACAAGACATACTTAAAATAGTCTTTGAACTCACTTAACGGATCTGCAGATGCACCATCAGTACCAACACAAATTTGTCTTAATCTGGTAAAACCGAAACACACGTCCGACCTTTTCTCCAACAGGCTCATTTCTTGCCTCACCTATAGAGTGTAGCAGTTGATTTACTTCGTCCACTATTTGCAGTGACTCCGCTAACGACAACGTACTGTTTTCTAAATTTTGTATGGCGTCATGTAATCCTTTATAGTTCCTGTGATTAGTTTTTAAGTTGTTTCAACAGAAACGTCTTCGAATTTTGTCTGGCTTTCCTTAATAGCTGCAGCCTCGTCTGGATTGAATTGTAGTATCACAGCTTTTATTTGTTGTAAATATTTAGCATAATAAAAAGCTGCCTTTAACCATTTTTTCCAACGAGTAAGAATCGGCTGTGGTAGTTTAGGAATACCGGGACACTTGCTATGAAATGCGCAAAGACTTTTAGGAGATTTAAGAGAAACACTTTTTTTGTACTTGCTATTAATGCATCTACCACAGCCGATTCTTACACGTTGAGGAACATGGTTGAAGGCAGCTTTTTATTAGGATGAATTTTCACAACAAATGAAAACTGAAACTACAATTCAATTCAGACGAGGCTGCAGCTATTAAGGCAAGCTAGACAAAATTCGAAGATGTTTCTGTTGAAACAGCTTAAAAAACTATTCACAAAAATTATAAAGAATTACATGACGCCATACAAAACTTACAATAGTGCGTTGTCGTTAGCGGGGTCACTGCAAATAGTGGACGAAGTAAATCGACTGCTACACGATATATGACGCAAAAATGAGCCCGTTGGAGAAAAGTCCGCACGTGCGTGAAAGCAAGACACCGGTTTTACCATATTAAGACAAATTTGTGATGGTACTGATGGTGCATCTGCAGATCCGTTAAGTGAGTTCCAAAACTATTTTAAGTATGCTTGTATTACATCAATAGATGTCGAACAGTCGTTCTCAAAAATATAAACATATTTTTTCACCACATCGAAAAATACCCTTGGAGACAACCATAAAAACATAAACTAGTTAATTTCTTTTATTACACTTATTATGATGCGTACGCCTATGTCCTGTGGCGCATTTTTGTCAACTTTACTTATAAGTGTTTAATTGTGATTATAGTTAAGGCAGTCATTAATTTATTGTTATTATTAATCAGTTAATAAAGTAGTGAGTAATTGTTACCTACACTTTTAATCAACGAATCTACGAGTGTGTTTGTGTGGATAGAAAAACATAACAATAACATAATAATATATTATATATTGCTGGTTAGAAAGAAATTTTCTTTAAATTGAGCTGAATGTACAAGGTACATATTTTTGTACTTTTCAGTTTTTTGGCCATAACTTTTATATTTAACGTTCAATTGTATTTTTCTTTTCGAATTCAGATTCCTTAGAAAAAAATAGATAAGTACAGTAATTTTTCTCTTAAGTAGGTGAAAAATTAGGCACTGAAGTGAGGCCCCTATAAATGATCACCCTATACATATGCACATTAAACATAAATTATGCATCCTTTAGCTTTAAGATATTATTAATTCAAGTATTTTTTTTAGCGAGGAAGATCTTGATTCGTGGATGTTAACTGTATTTGCTCCACCCAACGACTTAATAGCAACCCCGTCCTTAGTGTTTGACCTCACGGACCTAAAACCCGATACAGAGTATAGAATCAAAATTACAGTAACACTACGAGATTTACACAACACACCTTCTAGCAAAATATATACAATAAGAACACCTAAAGAAGCACAACCCCCAGTTATTCCAATCGATCCAGATCTGGCCATTACAGATATAAATGCAACATGGGTTACTGTAGTTTGGAGAGCATTTACACAATACGAATTACAATTTATTGATGGAATACAATTAAGATACAAGGAAATCGATGGTAGAATATATACCGCAACTCCACTCATACATAGAGCCATAACTCGATATACACTGGAAAAACTTAAACCAAATACTAAATATGAAATTGGTATATATTTTATACCGTTTCCTGATCAGATGACTGAATTGCGTGCAGAAAATATCCTGCACTTCACTACTGCTAATGAAATCGATACTTATGGATTTAACGTATCTTTGGAGATTTCACAAATAAAGTCACAAAGTGTTGAAATAACTTGGAATGGTGTACCTTATCCTGAGGATAAATATGTCAATATATATAGAGCGATTTACCAAAGTGACTCTGGTAAAGAAGATCAAAGTACTTTCAAGATAGCAAAGAGAGATTCTCCCACGAAAACTGTAATTATGGATCTTAAACCAGGCACAAGGTATAGACTTTGGTTGGAAGTGTACCTAACAAATGGTAAAATTAAGACAAGTAATGTGGAAGACTTTATAACAAAGCCAAGAATAGCTCCTGCATTTGGTGCGTCTTCTCAGCAAGGTGAGTATAATTGTTTTTATTTCTTTAGTGAATTTAATAAATCACTATACACTGAACTTTTTAACAACAAATACAATATTTAGTTTCATTATGGGTAATCTGTCTTTTAGATAAACTATCGAGAGCAGAGTTCATAGAATCGAAAGGAGATTACTATGGACCATTGATCATCGTTGCAATATTGGCAGCTATTGCCATTCTAAGTACTCTAATACTGTTACTGATTCTTGTGCGACGACATAATCAGAACAAGGCAGCAATCACACCTCCGTCAATGAGAATAAGTCAGTCTGCCTATGATAATCCAACTTATAAAGTAGAAATTCAACAAGAAACTATGGGTAAGTTCCTAAAAATTTCATTTATTACGCAAAGTTCATAATGTGCAGAACGAGAAGTGGTTTATTTTGACTAATTTAATTTATATCATATTTATATTTCCACGACAAAAAAAGACTCCTTTCCGCATTCCATATATTAATTTTATACAGGGAGATTTAATTTTAATCTTGAATACTCTCCTGCATGGTTGTTATGATTCGGAAAAATATGACGTGTGCCTCTCACTCGCTTCCTAAGAAAGATACAGGGTGTTAAAGTTTACAAAAATAAATAATTCTTCATCAGATCTTCTAGGAAAATTGAACAAAATCAAATAAAATTTTGTATGCATACCTTCATTGTGTAGAATTTTGTTTTTGTTATGCTCATCCAAATATAACACCAGTGATGTGCAATGAGGTTACATCAAAATTATTTCAAGAGAAAAGTACGCCACTGAGTTTTAAAAAATTTTCTCATTTTTCGAAATCTTCATTTAATTTGGAATAAGACGCGCTTTTACAGATCTTAGTTTAAAGTCATATTTTCAGATACGCTTTTTTTCAAAAGCATGCAAAAGAAATTATTTTGAGTTTAACGTAAAAAAAAAGACACAAGAATATTAAATAAGATGCTCAAAGTGCAATCCACCGTTCTCAACACATTTTTGACAATGTGAAATTATTTAATTTATGATATTTGTCAATATTTCTTGTTTTTACCTGGGCTCATTGCAGGTATTTTCTATTTTCAGAAATAATTCGTCGCGGGTTGCAACGAATGTTCTGTAAAATGTTTCGTCTCCTTTGAAATAGCCTCAAATGAAGAAATCTAACGGATTTAAATGTAGCAAGCGAGGCGGCCAGGATACTGGTCCCATACCAAGAATCAATTCAGCAAAATTGATGTTTGCCGTCCGACCTATTCAATGCTCCGAGTAATTTTCATTTAATGAGTCTCTAACTTGATTTCTAAAGTGTGCAAGCGCCCCATCCATTTGAATCCAGTGTCTTCGCAACAATTTAAGGCGCGCATCTTCCAATATGTCTTCCAAGTCGTTTACAAAAAAACTCAAAAAAGAGCGCGGCATTCGTATATTGTGGCAAAAAATGTGGTCTGGAAACAATATTACTTATCACTCCTATCCAGATAAAATTCGCTTTGAATGAAGTAGACTTGATTTCGTGGGGATTTTTATGCGCCCAGATAAGTAAATTAGCTATCCTAGTTCTCGTAAAATTTGCCTCGTAGGTCCACAGAATTTTGTGCAAGAACTGCGGATCATCTGCAACGGAATTTAAAATCCAGTTGCAGAAATTCAACATTTTTCTGCGTCCGCTGGCTTTAATTCCTGCATAGATGAAATATTTTTAGGTGCTCGGAAGATTCTTGATTGCGACACGTTAAGATTTCTAGCTGTTCGTCTTGTAGATAAGTGTCTGCTGGTATTGAAAACCCGGAGAATTCTATTATAATTTCTGTTGTTCCAATTTTGGATTCGATTTTGCTCACCAGATTTCCTCGTCCAAATTCTCTGAATCGACAATGCGTATCAACAAGAACTTGAGCATTAGGAACTCTTGCGGAAAACGTTGTCGATAATCTTTTTTTCTTGATGTAATGCATGCCACTAGTGTATCATATTTGAATGTATATAACTTCAAAAAACAACCTTACACAATGAAGGTATGCATACAAAATTTTGTTTGATTTGCTCCTTTCTCCTAGAAAATATTATGAAAAAATTATTTATTTTTGTTAACTTTGACGTTCCGTATATTTCTGAAGTGAACGCAGGCCCGTTCCTACCTCAGAGTGCATGGGGTGCTTCACACACGGGTGGGAACGTGGCATAGGCGGCAGATATTCATAGTTTAAAAAAGTAATAAAGTAAGTAAAGCAATTTGACTATTGTATCGCGCCACCTGCAGCGACAAGGCGCTGATAAAATTTTCAAAAATCGTGTAAACATTGGCGTTGTCAAAGTAAAATATCACTAATAGTGTCCAAGTTTGATGCGACGTCGACCGCATCAAATGAAGTGGCGCTCAAAGTCGTGGACGATATAACGACAAAAAATAGTTCAAACACATTACAGAACATTAAAGCGGCCACATTGACAAAACATTACCGATACATCGCTTAGCGAGTAAGCGTATCGCTCTGAATTCAACGTTGTTTGATTTCTAAACGATTTTTAGTTAGTTCTGCTATGTAACTACACCAACATGGCTTCATGTTTTAAATAAATTTTTTTATCAGAAGTTCAAATAGGCCCGTTATGTGGCAAGGCCCATAAACACTTCAAAAATAAGATAAAGATGATAAGAAACTCCATACTTTATGGAATAAATAAATCTTATCTTTCTTCTATATCTTTTAATGGGATGTACACTATACTGTCATTTGTTGTTAAACTGGGTTTTTTATTGCCTATTCCTTTCATTATTTTCCCTTCCCAAATTAGGCGAAAAAATATATTTTTGAGTTGGTAAAGGATATAGGCGGCATATTACATTTCACATTCCAGCGGCGCAATAGCTAGGGATGGCCCTGAGTGTACGTTTCTGTTGGAGCGTCACGCCAAGCCACGACAAAGGCCATGCGCCTAGCCACTATTATTCAGTGCATACATTAGGTGCGTTCTGTCCAACTGTGATCTCAGCCAAGTATTCAAAATTAAAACTGAATCACCTTGTATAACATTTAGCAATCTTTTTTTTTACTACAAAAAACTCTTACACTTGTGCATTGCATGTTTTCATCTTTTACATATAGAATTAATTAATTTTAATTTTTTAACCCTATCATATTTTAATTTCACTATATTTAATAATAATAAAATGCTTTTTTATTTCAGCGTTATGAGCGTTCCAGAACCAGAAATACTTTAAAAATTGTACATATAAACTAGATTTTAAGATAAGATTCCTAATAAAAATGTATTTAATAATAAACAGTATTTTAACATGTAATATAGTATCAGTAAATTATGTATTTATTATATTTTTTTGTTATTTTTTAAATGAAAACCTAAATAGAGTATCCATTGTTTTTTATTTTATTTTTTGAGATTACATATGTTCTAAAACTGATATGGCAACTAAAATTCTTCAATATACTGCAAAATCTTTGCTGATTCCTGTTCATCTTCATCTCGTTTCCTTCTTTTAAGAAAAACCACACTTGCTGCTGTGGTGGTGGTAGGCATCCCATAGTATTGTTGCTTATACTTCAGCGCATGTACTAGTTTCTAAAAAATATAACAATATTGTAGAAACACCAAGAACCGCTTGAAGCAATTTTTAATTAATATACATGTTTTGAATATAATTTTTCAAAAATTAGACGTTACATTCTTATCTATCTATAAAAGTATTAGCGTCGTGAGAAAAATCAAAATCCAGATTATGATGAAAATGAACGTTTTGAGACCGGAAATTGAAACATCCGAATTGGCATGACATCTGTGTGTCGCTGTCGTTGGTTATTTGTTGTTACTGCATTTTCTGAAAAACGTATCAACGTCGAAATCGGAAATTTTGTATATAATATCTGACGTCCAAGGACGAATTGTATTGAATATCAGTAAAACTGGTGCACCGGGATGCAATGTCTTAAAGGGGCAAAAAATTTCGTCAAAACAAAAAATGTTTCAAATAAAAATTGTTCAGAATGAGGAAATATGCTGAAAATAACTCTTAAAAGTTTAACCATTACTGAGAAAAAAGGTTTAAAATTAATTTAATTTTTTTTTAAATAAAATAGATCACAACAGTAGGTACTTCCTAAATTATAAATAAATGAAAATACATGATTCTATTTCGTTTTTCTTCATTTACTTCGTTTGTCTCGTTTATATCATATCTTTTGTCTCTTGTCACGTTTATCTTATTTATCATATTTATTTTATTTTAGTCATTTTAATTATTTTATATAAATAAATAAAATAATTGAAAATGATATTTTCGTTAAGTAATTTATTTCTTTATAATAATTATTTTATTATTTTTTTCTAGAAATGTACGAATATGAAGCAAATAAAATGCCAGATTTTTTTAATTCTTTTTTTATGTCATATTGAATATGATGATAAGTACTGCCGAGAGTGCCTAGTGACTGATTTTTATTTTTTTTGTTTCATGCAAAGGAGCAATTAAAGATTTATCAATTCCGACTTACAAATGCTTTTGGAGGTGCCATTTCCTGCTTTAAAAATGGTGAAATCATTTGATTTACATAAATTCTTTTATTTTTTTTTTTATATTTAATGAACTGTACATACGAAAATTAATTATATACAAGTATATGATAGCAGAGATAAAACGATAGCTGCTAAATTAAGAGATAATAATTATGAAATCAGTTTAATATGTTAATATATAGACAATATATGCAATGTATAATATAGACAATATATGCAATGCCGCGTATTATTAAACACTTAAGATAATGCAGAAATCGAGGTATCTTGCTCTTGCTAGATATGTTGGTAGATTTTTCGTAAATAACCGATCTGCTTTAAAAAGGTAGTAGATATGAAATATATTTACTTACAATAACTAATTTTATTAAAAAGACAGCGAATGTTAAGAATCCTATTGTCATAAGAGCTCCTCCATTAGATGGAAAATCCATGTGGCTGTCCTCATCTTTATAACCTCTTGCCTCAGATTTTTCGGGGGGATTCCATAACCTTATAATACGTTCTTCTAAAATACACAATGACATATTTTAAAGCCTTGATATTTAGTTTTATATTCTCACCAGGTTATAAAGTGCACAAAAAAGTATCATGCGTACAACTATTTCACAATTATGGAGAAAATTTAAAAAAAAAAATATGTACGTAAAAAAATAAGTTTTACTAAATTTATTCTTAGGGTGTCATGTTATAGGACAATGATTTTATACATCGGAAATATAATATACATGAAATGAAATGAAATTTAAATTTGGTGTCCACCATTCGATCATGGACAATATTGCTTAGGTCTCAATATCGGCGCGAGATGAGAGACAGGAAAGAGGCAGGGAGTGCTGAATACACAATACATAGAATAACACTATTTTATGAAGGACGAATAAAAAGTATTTTTGCTTGGGTGCAAGTGTATCAATTGGGGTAGTTTACCCCCGTTAATTAATATCAGAAGCGGAATGACGTCATCACTAATCCCAGTGTATTAAAAACAAAAAGAAAAAGTGAAAATAAACAATTATCCATTTGTGCTTAGTGGCGACAAGATGACGGCGGAACAGACTCAATCTGATGATCTTACTGTCGAAAATAAAGAAGAGCAGGGCGAACATGAGAATTTAGGTGCGTTATTTCTAACTGATATCTCAGTTAACCTAAATAGTTTTACGGTTACCAAGGCTACATCAAATGAAATTATGCTTTTATTTATGCAGTGTAACCTTAAAACAACTTATATTAGCTGAGATTTCAGTTAGGAAGAACGCACCTATTGTCTAGTTTAGTTCCAAAACTAATAAAAGTACAGTGACAGAAAGCGTTATTATCCTTAATAGCGATGCAACAAAAACAGTTAACATTGTTATTTCGACAATCCAACATGGCAACCGAAGTAACGTCTCATAGTACAGCTTCATCCTAAGCAGATAACGTAACTGCGCAACCCTCAACGTCAACGGCTACTTCATTCCACTTGGCAGGCTTTAATCTGGATACCAGCAGCAGTCATATCTCTTGATTTAGAAAATTGATTTTTAAAAAATATTAAGTTTATCAAACAATTATTTATTTAACAATTTAAAAATCAAACAGACAGTAGAACTATTCTCTAGTCGATGCAATTCTACAGGTATTCTGGACAATGCGTCTGCATTGCTGTTTAGTTTTCCCTTTTATAAATAACTTTACAGTCATAATCCTCCAATTTGATTTTTCATCCCATAAGTTTACTGTTGGGTTCCTTATGACTATGTAACCAATGAAAATGTAGGTGGTCAGTATAGATAGTGACTTTTCATCCATATATTAAAGGTATAAAGTACGTTGTGGCTCAGAAAATTCCCAATAGTTTCTGCTCTATGGTGGAGTAGTTTCTTTCCAAATCATTAAGAGTTCTGGATGCATAAGCAATAGGTCTATCCGGGTACTCCTTGCGATAAAACGGCCCCTAGGGCTTCATGTGACGCATCAGTGGTCAAAACGAAAGTTTACTGAAGTCTAGGAATTGTAGAATGGGACTGTTTGAATAGTTTCTTGGAGGTCTCAAAAGCTTCAATGAATTCAGGGGTATTTTATTTCGCTTCCTTTTTTTAGGCAAATTGTTAGTGGTTTAGTTAGATTTGCATAGTTCTTGACAAATTTTGTGTGGTATCCTCCGAGTCCTAAGAATACTTAGTGGTCCTTAGTCTGTCAAATACCTTCTTTAAGCTTTGTGAGTGTTCTTGTAGGGATGTAGAAAATTAACATCATTAAGGTAAATCATACAGATATCTTGTCGTCCTCTTAGCACATTATCCATTGCTCTTTGGAAGGTAACGGGAGCATGCGTACATATCTATAGTGTCCTTTATCAGTGGAGCATGCGGTTTTCTCAATTTGGTGGAAAATATTAGTAAGATCAAGGGTGGTAAAATAGTTACATTTTTCCAGTTTGTCGAAAATGTCTGTGTGTAACTGTAATTATCCCTTCTTGGATGTCTTGATTGTTTACAGGGATTGTGATACGTATTTCAGTTTGCGGTGGTATCCTTATAGTGCGTAGAGGTTTTGTTAATGACTTATTCGGCTGATATTATATTCTTTGTGCCGTCATTTTTCTGCCTTGTATGTATAACGGGATTTTTGTATTTGGGGTTATCAATAATCTCTTGAAGTTTTCAGATGGATAAACTCGTATTGAGTAATTCTGGTCTGATGTTTGGTATGGCGCGTTAATTTGAAATAGCTCATGATGAATTATATTTTAAACAATAACGGTTTGTAAGATCTTCTTTAAAAATTTTGTGGATCCAGTGTCAATCATGAATTTTGTATTTATTTCCAGTATGATGATATATGGTAGACGGCTGCTAGATGAGACATTTATTTCTATGAATTCCATTGGTATTCCGAGGCTGGTGCAATAAAATATTCGTCGCTTTCTGGATAATCTCCTTCATATAGATAATATTCATCTTCTTGTTGTTGGTATGCATTATCATTTACATTAGGGTTTTTGCTTTCTTCCTGGTGATATAGTTCTTCGGTAACATGTTTGTATTGTTGTGGTTTTATTCAACCGTTGTGAGACGTGGTGTCTATTGGTGTCGGTTTTGGAAACCCTCCCTGGTTTCGGGGTGCAAATATGTTCGCCGGGGGCTTACTCCAGTTCTGATGAATGTTTGCCTCTGATTATGTCTAAATACGTTGAAATTAGGGTTAGATCTGAAGTATTGTGCAGTGGGGAATGGTCATGGCATCCATGCTGCCTGTTGTGGAGGTTGTGTAGGTAATCTTCATTGATTTGGTTGTGTATGATATGCCAGAATGCTTCTAGTAAGCATAGAGTTTACTCTTAATTGGTGACTGGCTGGTTTTGGAGACTCCGGGAGGTAATGGTAATTGAACTCTGTGGTAGGTCATGTTTTCATCATCTATCACCATGCGGGTAGCTTCTTATATTGAGGCTGGAGATTTGCATCTCAGGAGATTACTCATATGTGCATTGAGTCCAGCTATGTATGATCTTAGGGTGGTTATTATATAGTTCTCTCTTTGATAGTTTTAGTTCATTTGCGATGTTTGAACAGTCAAGTTTGTTTAAGAGTAGACATCGTAATTCTATACATCTGTCTGCAAATTGTAAAGAAGTTTCATTCGTCCTTTGGCTTCGCATGCTCAGGTCTCTCATCAGATTCTTTGTTCCTTTGATCTCCAAAAAGTGAGACTAAAATATCTTTGTTCATTGTTGAATTTGGGTATTAAGTCCAAATAATCTCTTACTGAAATTGTTGGTGCTGCCATTGTGTTTATTGTGTTTTGTCTCTCTTACATTCTCGGTGCAGGAATAGGATGGGTGATGGTGCAGGTTTAAGCAAAAGCATCTATCAGTTCGTCAAATTCATCTGTCATATACTTACAAGAGTATTACTATGTAGTTTATTGTCAAATACATGGAAGTTTTTGTGATTAATATTGTTTAATCAAATCGACGGATATACTTAAAAAAATTAAGCAATGCTCCAGAAAATGATATTAATTTCTTCTCAAACAAGGATAGAGGAACAAGGGTGGTCTCGATGGCTTCTTTCTGATGTTTTCTTGTTTGAGTATTATTTCTCTACAAAGGATCTTGATTGCTTGTAGGGCTTATGAATTAAGGTCACTTTGACTACCTATACTTCAAGTGCTAAACCTAATCAGGTGTTCTCAGGGAAAGATTTAACAAGTACAGCAACCTGAACAACTATGCGTTCACCGTAGTCTACTATACTTTCTCTTAGACCTTTGGTATACCCTCTTCTTTTCTTGATTTTCTTATCGATGATTTTCTTAAAATTAATTTCTTGCTATTACCGTTGAAGATTACTTTTTGGGCGAATTCCAATCACGAGCATGATGCACAAATAATAGGGTTGATTATCTTGTTCCAACTGTCGATCTATTCGTAGGTCCTTGTCAAAGTTACTCAGTTCACTTTGTCTGGATATTTTGAAGTTTCGCATAATAAAGTCCTTGTGCTAATCCTACTGCGCCAGTTATATTTCTTGATTTCGGAAACTGGTTTTTAAAAATATTGAAAAAAAAATTGAAAAATATAAAGTATTAAACAATTTAATTAAAAATTTAAAAATTAAACGGACAAAGTAACAATGTAGAAACAACAATAAATAATTACATTAAAAAACATGGCTATTTATATAAAATGGAATGCTGCCATCAGCAATATCAACATAGCTGGGCGTGATATGATGTGGCGTGATATTCCTGTGGCGTGCTAACTCGCGATAGAGGAATGGTTTGACGTAGCTACAAAACTCAAGGATGAACTACGTGTGGGCGATGATAGCGAAAGCAGGGGAAGCATTGAAAGGCAGAGCCCATCTTTGTTATTATGACATCACAGGCTCCACGATTAACCGAAGTTACGGCCGTCAATATACCCAAAATATATGAGCGGCGACAAAATACTTCAACCTCAAAGGTTCTTAACAAAAAAAAATGAATTTGCACTCACTGCAAAAAGTTGAGACACACGGAAAAAAATGTTGATATAAGCATGGTAAGCCGATAAAAATTGTGCTCATTAGACGAAGGCGTGACTTAGCAATGTCACCAGTTTCAACGCTTTTGTGTAACAAAATAATGAGTTTCAGATACCTTATTCACAGTGGTGCTGACATATAGATTCTGAGTGAATCAGCTGTTGTTCGACTCGATGCAGTGATCAAGAAAGAAATGCGGATTATGTCAGAACTTGGAGCGAAAATTGTCACGGTATGGACACGTGCGAAATCATAACTGTTTTGTCGGCTCCAACAATGGATATTTTATTTACAATCGTAATCGATGATGTAGTTCCTGGAAACTTAGAAGTTATTATTGACCGGGGATGTTATCGGCCGATGTCATTTGCGAGTAGAAAAAGGCATTGACGGCCCGAAGCTGCACCGTGACCTACTCAACATACTTAAAGTGCTGACATGGACAGCCTGCAATAGTTTAACAAATATATATAAACGTGTCAGGAGTAGACGAGCCAACGATGTTGAAATTAAAGCAACTACTCATAAATTATCGTGAAAATAACATTAACACCACAGTGCATCATCGACTGGGTTGACTCCCACTGTTTGAGTTTGAGACAAATCCGATATTACGAGCAACTCAGCAGTTTTCAACAGACGCAGCGACGACCTTCTGTTGAACCTGACGATGCCATTGTTCAAGCACAAATATAGACGGCATACATCATAGAAAACAAGCGAGCTAAGCAATTGTCTGGTTACGCAACGAAATTATTTTCAGGCGGTGATTTAGTTGTCGTAGAGGATCCACAATTAGCGAGTGGAGGAAAATTAAAACAGAAATATAAAGGACCATACAATATTCTAAAAGTCCTTCCAAACGAGTTCTATCGATCCCCATCATATGTAAGAAAGGTAGGCGTAGCACGGTGGCAACACACGAACAGCTGTGTTGTTGGCACACGAAAGACAAAATAAACAAATCAGAAGTTATCGGAAGTACTGTAATAATAAACTTGTCACTCTAATTATCATTGTAATATGTGTTATCGTGGCAATCCCACAATTAAATAAAAGATAGTAAATAATGTGGCAATCCTGTAATTAAATAAAAGAGTGGCAGCGACCCCGCACAAAAACTAAATTAAATTAAATTACAATGTCATTGTTGCAATGCTACAATTAAATAAAAGAGCAAAAACAAGCTGTAGTGCATACTGTGGAGATCCCAGAATTAAACGAAGAATTAGCAGCGATCCTGTACAAAAATTAAACTGAATTAAATTACAATATGTCATGGTGATAATCCCACAATAATTAAATAATACAGCAAAAACAGGTTGTAGTACATACTGTGGCGATCTCACAATATGCGAAAGGAAGGTATGTGGCGAACCCATATTACTTAGTTTGTGTTGTGAGTCTCGAACTTTTTAATGGTCCCAAATTTTATCATAAAAATGTGCCTTGAAAAGCTTAATTAATTTAAAAATTCCTTTGTTTAATTCTTTTATTTTTTTCATGAACTGAGAGGTTTTGAATAAAAAATAAAATAGTCTCGATCTATACGGCTATTTGGGAAAGTGCATTATTTAATAAAATGCCTAGTAGGCTGCTGTCAAATAGCCTTTATTCGTTCTGGGCTCAGGCAGCCTGTTAGGAATTTTCCATTTTATTGAATTAAGCAGTTTCAAAAATAATCATGTGGGTCGAGACTTCTATTTTTTTCATTCAAAAACTATGAGACAAGAGTTTCTAAATTAATCAAGCTTTCTAATTCGGATCCGTTAAGAGTTCGAATAAAGAAATACTGTTAACTTCACCCATTTTACCGATAGGGGATGATTGAAGAAGTGTAGAATCATTTCTTTTTTATAGAAAATCTGTACCAAAACTCACTTTCTCATCTTTTCCAAAATTTTAGAAAATTTTTGTTTTAAATTGAGATACTTTTAATCTGCAATTTAAATGTATTTATATTTCATCACATTCAATATACTTACTTATGTTAATTAACAGATGATCTCTTAAATGTTTTAATATTGACATTTTGCTCTTACGGGATTTGTTTTTATATTTCAGTAAATTATTTTGTATCATTTTTAAAAAAGGTAAAAAATCCTTCAAACGAAGCACCATTATTTTCTTCAAAATTGTCTTCAAATTCATCTTCCTCGTCCTCTATTCTAGACGATTCTGTAAATTCTTCAGTTGCAGTAAATTGTGTGTCTAGCTCGGTACTTATTGCAGGTACATTGGAGGATTTACTAGTAACTACTACGTAATCATTAGATGTGATATTTGTTGTGCTAGATTCTGTCCAATTATAGGTAGGCGTTGTGGATAAAAATTCACCTTTTAAAATCGGGGTCCTCACAGAAACCTCACTGTTAGCTGAGGTCATGGTTGGACTTACTTGTTTTACCTCTGAAAATTATATGATTAAAAGAAAAAATAAAAATATATCAAAACATAATTAGAGCGAAATTAAACTCCTATTGTTATGAACACATTTATTTGTATTTGGATATTTTTAAAATTTTGTGTTGATCAATTAAGATTAATTTGTCCATAAATGAATACATAAATATATCAAATTGAATACAAAGAAATTGATATTACACACAAAAAAAATACAAATAAAAGCGTAAAATGTGCTAATAACAATATTAATTTAATTGCATTATAATTTTATTTTGATATATAGGGCGTTTCAGGTTTAAAGTAATATACTGTAATGGTGTAGAGAAAACTTAGCCGAGTTCAAAACACTCCTAAGCTTACCCTTGAATATTAACCAAATTTTAAAATTCAAAACAATTTTATTAACAGTTAATGGGAACAGTGTATATGGCCCTCGCCGGACATCCGGTCTGTTATCGATCTAGCATCCCCGCGTAAGGTGGCGATGGGACAATTGTTACGTCGGGCGGAGCGGGGTCGGACAGGGCTTAAAACTAAAACATTAACAACAAATACAACACCTAAAAAAAACATTTTTAAATTGCATAACGCCGAAAACGAGAAATCAAAGACGCATGCAAAAAAGCATGCGCCGTTGATATAAAACTTTAAAACAATGCAAAAAAGAATATATAAAATTGTATAAATTTGTGTATAATAATTTTGAATTTTAACGATGCTTCGATGAGCCAAACTGTCACAGTAAAAAGCTCGCCTTTAAACAATACTGAACTGTAAGCGGGAATGTCCATCTCCGCTTTTTTTGGGCATTTAATGATATTTCGTGTATATAATAAAGTGCCGCAATTTACTGATGGTTTGCTGGAATATATTTTGTGGGGAATTTTTAATATTAAACATTGATGGTATTTGACTAAATCTGAAGTCGGCCATATTTCTTGAATGGCTTTAAATATTTGGATAAAATTTGGTACAAAATATTATACTCTTTTAGTCTAATCAAAAGAATAATTTAACTTTAAAAAATTTCCAGGACTGGACTCAATAATGTTGCTCTCAATGCCGACAATATCACCCTGTGTATCACTTTTTGGTAAATGTTAGTAAACGTTTAAAACGTCAATGAACCAGTGTAAAAAATATTATCGTAATATTTGGTGGCACGTTTAGGGTTATTCTCCAATAAATATTCAAAAATAATTGATTGACCAAATTTTAAATTCTACAAATTAGGCAATCAACTAGCTGTCACTATTTTAATAAATTTTATTTAAATACCCTACATTAAATAAGCATATTCATTTATTTGGACATTTATAGAAAAAAGGTTCGTGCAGGGCTTAAAATTCCATGATTAATCAGTACTATATTTAAATTTGCTATTCACATTATGTAAATTATTTTTGAAATAAAATAATATTGATAAGAAGAGCTCGTTATTTGTTTTTCTTATATGTAGCATTTCTAAGCTTTTTTTTGTTTGAAATTCCCATTAAACATAACGTACATTCCATTTCTTTCAAGGAAAAAAGAAGTATTAATAATGAGACTTGTATTAATAAGCACAATTAAAATCAGTTATTATAAATACCTAAACAATATTAAAGACGAAGATTGGCAATTTTATTTTGACAAAATAAAGTCAAAATAGAACTTAATTAGTCCAGGACCGGTAGCTACTACTGCCCCATATGGTTGACAGATGGACATCACTTAAGACAATTATTAGAGGCATCAGTATAAAATGAATAATGAAGTACACACCGCTTGATACAATGTATTATTCAAAATGACTGTTAAATTTAAGCGATTTGGTCTGTGCATACGTTTGTACAAGGAAAATGAATGTTCCACATCTATCGAGGTTAATAGTGCAAATTCTAAATAGTACACATTGAGGGGTACTGACAAACTGCCCACTAAACATTGAAAGTTACAAGCATTTGCAGCAATGTTCTTTTGATTACTATTTTGTAATATTTGAAAAATATGTCGTCGCAAATAAACAGTTAATTATTATTTGTATTGTTAATATGTAAACTTATATGCATTCTTCCTGTAATGAAAAATGGTAACGTTTTTGAGACAACGTTCTGTTAAGTTACAAATGAAGTTTTCCTAAAATAATAAATAGTAAAATCACTACAAACTTCGGGTAGCTATAAATTGTAAAGTTTATGTTTAAGAATTGAGGCAAACTAGTATTAGTAGTTTCCCAGTACACATAAAGCGTATCATTTTAATAACGTTTCATGTAAAAGCATATGGAAAAGTCGAATTTGTATTTATATTGCTCTAGTAACTCTAGTTACCTAGGCTAGGAACCATCACATGGTAGCGATATCGGTCTGCGCATATTCCTGACTTACTCTCTTTCGTTTTCTGTGAATTCTGTCTGTGCTTTTGTCTTCCACCATTTTTTTCTTGAGTGGCTTGAAACTTTGATTGAAACAAACTTAAAACGTTTGTGAAGTTAAAATTTGAAATACAATGGACGCAGATCATCCTAGTAAAAAAAGTAAGTACCTATAACTTATTATATAATTCATAAAACAATATAGGTGAAGTTAGATGTGGGAAGAACTTTTATTTGTTAGCGTCACAAAGGACAAAGGATTAGTATTTTTATCCCCCGATTAATTTGTTCGGTAGATAATTTCCTTGGATACAATTATTTGGATGTCAGTAATTGTTTTCGTGGCCACATAAATTTATCATGAGGTGAAAAACGTACCACCCTGAAGTAGGTTATTTAGGTCAGAGACAACGTTTAGGTTAGGTTGGTATAGATAATGTTAAATTATGATTTAAAATATAAGTAACAATTCAGCACCTTTGGGGGTACAAATATACCTAATATCATTTAGTAAGCTATGGGCTTCGTATGGATATAATCACTTTCGTGAATTTTTAATGTTTATTATGGATTATAAGTACTTTATTATATTACCTATTGTTTATAGACGTTATATTTTCGCTGTTATATGAAATTGTTATAGACTTGTTTTTATTTAGTAGTTTTAGTAGTCTAGTTGTAGTGACAAATTAATTTGGGCAGCAATTAATGTTATGGAACGGCATTCAAACATAAGAATGTTAAGATTAAAATATTTTATGTACCTATTCACTTCAGATCCATCTAATAATAACTATAAGTAACAAACTATAAATAATCAATTTGAAGGGGTAATTACAATTTTTGACCCAACGTAATAAAAATCACATAAGATTTAATCAAAAAAATTATTCCAACTTTCAAGTTTTAAATAGAACCTGTATATTTAAATCATATTTCTGATAGAACATTAAAATGTCATAATAGCACATTTCTCAGATTTTAAATTGGTTCATAAATAACGATGACGTGTTCATTTTTTTTAAGGCCCTGGATCTAGTAAACAGAATACAAAATAAATAAAATAATTGTATTGTCGTGGGTGCCTATCATTATTATTATTGAAGTGTTATTATTTCTTATTTCGTACCTATCTGTTTATTTGAATTTTTTCAATAGTTTCATTTTTTTAAAACTTTGTACTATCATAACGAGTTTATTTTAAATAGCACCGTGTATATTCCTTTTTTACTATTTTTGTTCTCATCAAATTGACAGGAAGTTGGAGTTACTTCTGAATAAACTGGATGTAATTTTTATGTAGCGCAGGGTAAAAAAATTGTAAGTAATTCCATCAATTACATGCTGCTTCTAATTTCAATCTCAAAAACTAAAAAAATTGGGGGTTCCTGTGTTACTCGATATAGGAAAAATTGTGACAAATTTGAATTTTCTTTTCAGGAGTGTAAATGAATGGGATTGAAGACAGTGAACAAATGAAGCTGTTTGTTTTGTTTTATGTACCTACTACTGAATAAATATAATAATATGTATTTATAAAAAAAATATATTCTGTTTAATAAAATATGTTTTATTGATCTCATTTATTTAGTACATCACTTATTTTCGTTGAGCCTTCGTAGTCAATCAAGATTGTTGGTCAGGACTGAGATGTTATGTATGGAGTAGATGACATCAGTAACGTTGACTAACATTGTAGAAATATAAAATAAATTTAACAGGAATAATGGAATAGATTAAATGACAGTAATAGGCCTGGAGTATCAAGAAAACCAATTTTTTGTTTTTCACCGACGTTTCGATTCATGTAATATCCACAGAGATATTCAAAGCAGGTTTTTCGTGTTTACACTTTAATTGTAATGATTATGAGCAAACATTATTTTAGGTACAAACAAACAAACACAGTCTATATTGTTTAAAAAATCCTAAAATTAATAATTTGACCATTATGTGAGGAAGGATTTTTTAAACAATAAATATAAACTGTTTATTTGTACCTAAGATGTTTGTTCGTAATCACTACAATTTAGGCGTAAACATGGAAAACCTGCTTTGAATATCCCTGAGGATGATATAAAATGAATCGAAACGTTGGCGAAAACAAAAATCGGTTTTAAAACTCCTGGCCTATTCCTTTCATTTGATTGTGAAATTAATATTGCACTAAAAGTTAATATGCAATAATGCAGCAAAAATAGATTAAGTACATTGCCTGAAATGTTCAGGTGAAAGGTCTATGCGAGTTACGTTTCAATGCTTCATGCAGGTTACTTCTAGACTTATTAAACTATACACACAACAAGCAGCAACTTTATGTTTCTAAAGTTTACCATGCAATGTTGCTGAGGGCGGATTTAGCGGACCAGGTAAATCACACAAGGGTTTTGTGATACTTTAAAGTGTAACGTTACACTTCACATTTTAAAACTTCAGCAATGTCTAGGGAACTTTAACATGTTTAGTGGGTGTGAAGACAATTTTCACGAATTTTACATATTGTTTTGTATCCCAGGTTCCTGTGTAAAACATTTTTTAATTTATTGTTTATAGCCCGACTTTTACTGTCTGATAGAAACAAAGCCTTTTTGAACACTCAAAATTCTTAGTATAACATTAACAATCTTATTACACCGAGTCAGTTGTTTCATCCACTCTCACCCACAACAATTTATTTCGTACGTCCTCTATAATCCAAAACATCCTTATATACACTTGGTAGATATATATTTTACGCGATCCATGGCTACTAGGTAAAGGAAAACTACATGCACAGAACATAAAAAAGCCCTCTTTTGTAATTGTATCGGCAATATTTTGTAGAAAGATACCCGAATTTAAATGTCGTTCACAATCACAGCGTGTATCAAATACGTAAAGTCGATTGCATGGAGTGCACATTTATTTGCTTCGTATTTATGCATTTTCAGAAAAAATAATAAAATAATTATTGGATATTACATAACCATCCATTCAAACCTAACGTGATACCAATTACAAATACCTAGTTTTTATATTTTTTACTGTCATTCCTATCTGAATGCGCTAGTATAAAAGTTTTAGGTAGACAATAAATCAAACACTTTCAATATATGTTAGGTTTGAAAGCATGCTTATGTAATACCCAATAATTATTTTATTTTTTTTAGAAATCTCTGTTGTCATCGTAGGTTTTAACCAATTTTTATAATTTATGCACAAACGGTAACGACGGCGCCATTATTAAGAGCACTTTACGCGACAAACACCACCGTGCACGCACCCACTTTCAGATTGTTGATATTATTAAACTAGGGATAAACTGCCATGCTCCATATACAGGGCGTTGCACGCTTAAATGTGATACAAGCGCTTGTAACTCCTTTATCTTTTGGCCGATTAAAAAAAAAAAATTAGAATGTAGGGTAACAAAAACTCTACGTGTGATACTGTTTTTTTATTAGTGCAATATACGGTCAACTGTGATGCGTTTTTTAACGTCAAGAACTGCTAATTGCTATTAGCGATTTTTGTTCAAAAAATTGATTACATATTCTTATTCAGCATCCCTTAAAACGTTTTTTCACCAAATTACATAGAATTCAGATCATCTTCAGGCGAACACCCTATGTTACATGCCTACAACTTTAATTTCGGCCCGATTTAAAAAAAGTTGTTTTTTGTGCAGTAAAAACTCAACAAATTGTTTTATAATTTTATTTTTTATAGTAAAATATGGTTTATAAACTAAAATGTGGATAATCTTGGTGATAAGACGTTTTAATTCGCTCTCGGTACAATGCGGGAAACGTTCGAACACGCATAGCGTGTCCGCAGCCGCACGGTAGTATCGTCGGTTGAATCCGCTGCCGCAATGAAAGGGTTAAGGAATGCTGAATAAGAATATATAAACAACTTTAGGAAAAAAAGTTAGTACTAGTTATGAGATCTGTGATGACAGCCATTTTCATTTTAAAAATATACAGGGTGGCCAAAACGGATTTTTCAATTTACAACTTTTGAACTGAATTTTCTCAATTTTTTCAAATGGAACACCCTGTATATTTTTGGACGATGTGATGTAGGATTGAAAAACGAACATTTTTTATACGTACATTCCTATGGCTATTTGTGACCATTCTCAATTTATTGAATAACTGCAAAATTCAGCAATAAAAATGAAAATTTTTCAAATGATTTTAGAGAAGGTATTTATAATAAGTGTGTTACACGATGCCAATAAAAATATCACATCAACAATCCAAAATTTGAAGGATAATAAATGCTTTTAGAAGTATCACTCCGGTAATTTTATGAACCGAAGAAACCTCATTCCAAAGACGCATAGAAATATGTGTCAAGCAAAATGGGCAACACGTGGAGCACTTTTTGTTCCTCCTGAATTACAAAAAAAAAAATTTTATTTCTCAATTTTGCAGTTATTGCTGTTATACATGGTATTCCATTTTAAAAAATGTTAGTCTTGGCTCGCCCTGTATATTCGAAAATAATTTCCGGTTAGACTTTTCTGTCTAGTTTATTTATGTTTTTAAATCAAGTTTCTAGCTATCATAGACCTCGACATATCGAAATCGGACGCACTAGTGCCCCACCCTGTATAAATAAAAACACCAGATGTATTTTTATCTGGCGTGTTTATTAATATTCATATTTGTTTTATAAGTGCAGGTGCGGCCCTGAAAAAATAGAGTACAAATCTGGACTTTGCTTACAAAAAAGAAAAACAAATTAATTAACAGAACGATGCAATTAATTAAAATTACAAGATTTTTAAAATAACCATTCACCAGCGTCAAAATTTTTTAAAAGGCCTTTCACTAATCTATCAATCATTTTCCGATTATTTCTAATGTTATCACATATACAATTAATATTTTTTTGTTGTGTAACGAATTCTTCCTTGTACATCGGACGTCTCTGACTTGAGATGGCGCTATAGAAAATAGTCTGAAGATGTAAGATAAGGAGATCTTGGTGGCCAGTTAACCAAAACACTTCGACCCATCCGTTGGAGTAATGCCGATTCAGATAATCTCTGACCGGGACAGTGTTGACCCCTTGTAATAAATGTGACAAAATGTGTAAGAAAATTTAAATATACTTAATCATGGAATTTTAAGTGAGTCCAGACCTGCACATAGAATTCTTTTCACTAAATGTGTATTTCTTGTCCAAAAAAGGTGAGGATGTTTAATTGTAGTATTTGTAGTGTAGGTGTATTTATGCAAAATTAATGAAATAGTGACGTTAACTGTAAGTAATTGCCTTTATTTGTGGAATTCAAAACATGGTTAATCAATATATTTTTGAAAGTTTATTAGAGAATAACCTTAAACGTACCATCAAATATGGTGACATTATTTTATACACTGGTCCATTGACTTAATGTTTACTAACAATTACCAAAAATTGGTACACCGGGTGATGTTATATCGACACTTGAGAGCAACATTATAAAAATTGAGCCCGGTTCTCGAATTTTTCCAAAATAAATTACCAATTTTGATTAAACAGTATTTGTACCAAATTTCATCTAAATATATGTAGCTGTTCCAGAGATATGGCCAACTACGGTTTTAGTCAAAACGGTTTACATCCAAGGGTTAAGTTTGGGGGGTTTTGATCTCGCCAGTGTGCTCACGCTCCCATAACACTTACATTAAATCTGAAACACCCTGTATATTACTACTAAAGACCGCAACAGATAGCGAAGGTATAAACACACGACCAGATTATCAATTCTTTTGTAAAAATTGTTGCTATCTCTATATATGCAGGTAGAATCAGAGATGGATAAAGTATTATAATTTAACATGTACAGCCTTCTTGAAATCAATTGATGTGGCTTGGAGGTAACGTACAACTTACAATCTGTCAATCAACCCTTATCATTAGGTTCCAGATTATCGATGAAAAGGGAAATTTATGCATAATTTCATAACTGAATATTTTCCAAAAATATCAATAATGCAAAATTGAATTTTTTTTGCATTCAATTCAGCTATTTAGGTCATAATTTTCCAAAATTTGTTCAATCATCCCATTCATTGTATAAGGCATAGCAGTACAATACAAGAAATATTTTGAACTTACCCGTGACGATTTTTTTACTTATAATAGGCGTAATTTCCACCCATTCACAGGTAGCTGTATAAAAAAATAAAATAAGGCACAAAATTGATGATTCCATATTAAAGATTTACTTTATACTGGAGATATGAGCCTTTTCTCTGGTTGACAAACATTTTTAGATTAGATGCAGTTAGAAATGAGCAGAGCAGAAAATTTGTCTAGCAGAACTAATTTCTTGGAAGGTTCAAATGAAACAGTTTTTTAAAATAATTATTTATTTAAACAAAAAATAACAGGCAAATTTATCAATTTTATCATACTACATACAAAGTAAATTACAATTTTCATGTTATTTTGTATTTATAATTTTAAAAATAAATTATATTTATAGTAAAATAAGATTTTTTCTTTCAATCGTTTCTTCTCTGCATCACAAACTGCAGTTTCACGTCATTGAAATGTCTTTAAAATCCAAATTTTTTAGTTTGTATAACATTTTTCTTGTTTTTTTTTTTACCTGTAACAAACAATAAGATAATTAATATTATTTTATTTCATTCTATTTACTTCATTATATCTGTCATGGCAACATTTATTAGATTTATTTTTTTACTATTTAAAATTTTTATACAGAATGCCGTTTTAGGTTGATTTTGATTCTTGAACATTCAGTGTGAATTTTCTAAAAAAATTTTAAATGTCCTTTTAAACGATGTTTAAAATTTGGCAAAACATTACCACATTTATTAACAAAACTTATTTGTTATAGCCTTACCATGAAAGAAAATTTTATTTATTATATTAAAAAATGACACCCCATGTTTGTTGCAAAATGAATACATACAAATTTGAGATTTTTTTTACTTTGACAGTTGTGGAACCAAACTTTTTAAAATTATACATGTTCATCAATTGGGAATATAAGCCTTCACGTCGCCCCCTGGAGGCTAAAAATCGCACCTTGGCGAAAAGAGTAGTGACTTTATTTACATTCGTTTGATCACATTAATTTGTATAGTTTGTCAGGGTTTTACTACCGTTTATTTTTTTATTTCATCAACGTTTATTCCATTTTGTAAGAAATCCAAATATGTCACGAGAAACACAAAATTTTTGAATAATTTTCATTAAATCTGATCACCTTGGATGGTCAAATTTTTCAGGTTTGCTGAATTTTCAGAAATGTCAATTCTTGCATTAATTCAAAAAAAGGACATTTAATTCCATAAAAAAAAACCGGTGCCAACAGATTTTCCTTACAGCTACTTTTAGAATACGAATTAAATATTTTGAAATGAGCCAGCTTATATTTTTTGAGTATCACCAAAAATTATAACATCTAACCTTGTTGAATAATGATGTAATTTAACAAACCAATTTTCATACATATTAAATCTTAAATTTTTAAATAAAGCTTAAATTCGTAAACCAATTATGTTTAACTTTTCAAGCACTATAAAAAATGATGGGATTTAATCATCGATGGCTTTCATCGCTTTTTGCCATTTTTGATTTTATTAAACAAGTTTCTAATTTCAGTATTGTATTTGAAGTCCGAGATAAGTGAACTTCAGTTTGTTAATAAAATCAACCACAATGTTTAAATTCTGTAACAAATATATAAAATAGGTATTTTTGAATGAAAAACAGAATGGTAATGACTAATGAGTTTCCATCTTCAAGGCTGAGTTGTAGAACAGATTGAAAATAAACTAGGCTATTTTATTTTGTATGAAATGTAATTAATTCACTAATACTTAAACGCTCAAACAGTAGAAATTTATTAATCTAATATTTAATATACTAATGCCATGCAATACGAAAAAAAAAGGAAAATTTAAATTGTTGAATACAAATCTGTACGTTTTTGTTTTCCCATTGTTAGTATTTCAAGAAAGATTTGTTATATCGACTGAAAGACCAATTTAAACCAATTTGGTAAATAGAATCGTTAATCTAGATTTATTTTAAATCTCAATTTAATTCTCATTTACTTTTGTTAATGAACCAACTGAAGTCACTATGAAAATGTCGTTTGTTTTATTTGTGCATTTTCAACAAAGTACTTATATAATTTAAAGGCTCAAAATTCATTAAAGAAGTAGGTACAAATAAAAATTAAAAAAAAAAAATCACAAAAAAAATTCTGTCATGGCACGCTCACTAATCGATACTTACATCACGTAGGAGTTGGTTTTCAATTATCCACATAAACTGCACCTAAATATATTGTCCCAAATTAATTGATGTTTGGATTAGTGGTCCGTTTTCCAATTTGCTTGACAAACAGGAAATCAGCTGTTCCATAGTTGTCGATTCTGCAACAGAAAGTTTTTTATAAAAAAGCTACATTGTATGTACTACTACAAAATTTATTACCTTTAAAATTATTTTAATATTTTCCATTTGAATTTGGATTGTCAATTTCATTTAACTTTCCATCAAACAGCTGTTATCGCACATCTGCTGGGACTCAACAGAATAGCCCCATAACCTTGCCAGTATATTGGACATTCTTCATAGAAAATTCTCGACATTGTATCAGTTTCCTAAACCGCTAAAATTCTCGGAGCTTCAAACTTTATACTTCCAAATATTTTACTATTCCCCAATGATATTCGTTGAATTATCATACCATTGATAAACCTTTCTCAACCTTTCCGTTCAACGCCTGTTTGTATATTAAGTCGCCTTCATACCTACCATGATTCGTCAGAATACCATCCATCGTACCTGTGGATAGCCCGTCTGCGCACATCGATTCATGGCCATCTACAATTTCCTGGAAAATTTCTACGTTCCTTGAATTGCCATTACCATGAATTGTTTGTGCGCGTATAGAACTGATGTCATTTCAATAACATTTATCTTCGTCTCTATCTTCGTTAGATGCCATATTCCTCCGAGAATCTATCTTCTTTTCTTCTCTGATGCGTCGTCTTTTCCTTATATCAAAACGCTCTTCGTCCTCTTCCGCCATTCCTCCCGTGGATCGCCACCATTTCTTCCACTATCCGTAGTAGTCTTCATCCGCCGCACTCTTCGTGGATCGGCCGTCTTCATCCATATCGTCACCATTCCCTCCGTTGTCCATGGTCGTAGTCCATCTTCACTCCGCTCCATTGCCCCTCTTCATCCGAATCGTTACCACTTTCTCCGTTGTCCGTAGTCATCGCCCAGCTTATATTCGTTGTCTGCCTTCATCCAAATCGTCGCATCGTCCTCCATTCTCCATCCCAAGTCATAGTCCGTCTTCATCCAAATCGCCGCCTTTCCCTCCGTTGTCCATGGACGTAGTCCATCTTCACTCCGCTCCATTGTCCCTCTTCATCCGAATCGTTACCACTTTCTCCGTTGTCCGTAGTCATCGCCCAGCTTATATTCGTTGTCTGCCTTCATCCAAATCGTCGCCTCGTCCTCCATTCTCCATCCCAAGTCATAGTCCGTCTTCATCCAAATCGCCGCCTTTCCCTCCGTTGTCCATGGGTCGTAGTCCATCTTCACTCCGCTCCATTGCCCCTCTTCATTCGAATCGGCACCACTTCCTTCGTTGTCCGTAGTCATCGCCCATCTTCATTATTATTCGTCGTCTGCCTTCATCCAAATCGTCGCCATGTCCTCCATTCTCCATCCGTCTTCATACAAATCGCCACCATTCCTTCCGTTGGTCGTGGTTGCAGCCTGCTTTCATTTAGATTCATCCACTTTCAGTCGAATCGCCGGATTTCCCTCTGTTGCTCTTGCTCGCCGTCTCATTTTCCGTATCAACTGATTCTTCACGATTCCCTCCGTTGTCCATGGTCATCCTCGTCACTCGCCATATAACCCATAAATTGTTTTCTCCTGTTACCCGTGGATGCCATCCGTTTTCATTCTAATTCTACGCCCACCATAGTTTACTCCGTTGCCTAAGGTAGCTGCACTACTCACCATACCTTCCATGGATCGCTTGACATCATCCCAGTCACCATTCCATACGTTGCCAATGGACGCCGTTGCCAGTTTTCTATCCGATTCCTCGCCCACATTCTTCCGCATCCCCTTCAATTAGTGGATGTCGTCTTACTCACCATACCCTTCCGTGGATAATCAGTTTTCGCCGCTGTCATCTTTCTATGGATGGCTCGTCTCCATCCGATTCATCATCTTCCATCCATTGTCAAGTTTTCCTTCCGATCCCTGTCCGACTTCAATCGATCCGTCGCCATACCCTCCGTGGATAGCTCGCATCCGTTACCGAATGGAAACTCTTCCGATTCGTTTCCTGACCTCAACCGATTGGCCGACGGTCTACACCCGATTCGCCGCCATCCTATCTGGAATGAATGGTCGTCGCTTTATAACGCCATACCCTCCGTAGCTTCCCGACTTCAATCAATTCTCCGCCAGCCCTCATCCAAATCGCCGCCGTCTCCTCAGCAGTCCATGATCGCTGCTTTACTCGCCATACTCGCATTTCCTCCATTGTCGTTGGTGATTCCGTTTCCAATCCAATTTGTTGCCCGCATACCCACCGTGGATAACTCGCCGACCTCAACCGATACGCCGCTGTCTCCCTTGCAACCCATGGTCGTTGTTTTTCTCATGACGCCCGCCGTGGATAGCACGTCTTCATCTGATTCGGCGCCATTCCCTCCATTGTCAATGCTGGTTCCATTTCCAATCCGATTGGTTGCTCGCATATCCTCCGTGGATAGCTCCCCGACGTCAGCTGATTCGCCGCCGTCTCCCTTGCAATCCATGGTCGTTGTTATACTCACCATGCCCGCCGTGGATAGCCCGTCTTCATCTGATTTGGTGCCATTCCCTTCATTGTCGATGCTGGTTCCGTTTCCAATCCAATTTTGCCCGCATATTTTTCGTGGATAGCTCCCCGACCTCAACCGATTCGCCGCCGGCTCCCTTGCATACCATGGTCGTTGTTTTACTCACCACGCCCGCCGTGGATAGCCCGTCTTCATCTGATTCGGCGCCATTCCCTCCATTGTCAATGCTGATGCTGGTTTCGTTTCCTATTTGTTGCCCACATACCCACCGTGGATAGGTCCCCGACCTCAACCGATTCGCCGCCGTCTGCCTTGCAATCCATGGTCGTTGTTTTACTCAACACGCCCGCCGTGGATAGCCCGTCTTCATATGAATCGGCCCCATTCCCTCCATTATCGATGCTGGTTCCGTTTCCAATCCGATTTGTTGCCCGTATATTCTCCGTGGATAGCTCCCCGACCTCAACCTATTCGCCGCCGCCTCCCTTCAATCCATGGTCGTAGTTTTACTCATGACGCCCGCCGTGGATAGCCCGTCTTCATCTGATTCGGCGCCATTCCATCCATTGTCGATGCTGGTCCGTTTCTAATCTGATTCGTTGCCCGCATATCCTCCGTGGATAGCACCTCGACCTCAACCGATTCGCCGCCGTTCCCGTCCATGGTCGTTGCTTTAGTCGCCATACCCACCGTAGATAGCCCGTCTTCATCCGTTTCGTTCAATCAAATTGTCGTTGTTTCCGCCGCTGCCCGTTTTTATCCCGAACCGCCGCCATTTCCTCCGTCGCTCATGTTACCATTTCTTTTTGTTGCCCGTCTTCATCAGAATCATTGCTATCTCGTCCGTGATCTGCAGTAGTCACCTTACTTCCCATGGATGGCCTGTTTACATCCAAATCATCGCCACTTCCTTGTCCGCTGGTGCCGCTTTACTCGCCATACCTACGTAGATAGCCCGCCTTCCGTTATCGATGGTAGTTTCATTCCGATGTGTTGCCTACCTTCAACCGACTCGTCACCAACAAACATTCGAATAGCCGCCATCTCTTTATAATCCGTGGTCATCGCTTCCTTCTTCATTCAATTCGGCACAAGTCCCTCCGATGTCGATGGTAGTTCTGTTTCCATTCTGATTCTTTAACCGATTTCTACCAAATCGTTGCCGATTCCACCATGTCCGTTATCGTTTCGATTTGTTATTCGTTAGCACCTTCCCGTGGATAGCATGCATATTTCATAATGCACCGTAGTTACCGAGTGTATACCTATTTTACCATCCAATTATCGCCTCCGTATTCTCTGGGGGGTCGCTTCTCCTTATTTCACACATGATCCCTGAGGTGCACGCCTCGCTTTCGCAAGCAAATGCCGTAACCTTGAATTGAATCCAATTCATTATCCATTACCGTAGATGGTGATTCTTCGTTTTTAAATCGAATTAATATCATCAGTCCTCCCCTGAATAGCCACCTACACTACAATTCTTCCGTTATCATATGCTCCTAATCGAATCTTCAGTTAGTTCCCACTAGAAGCAAATAAATTAATTAAAAACATCTAAAACAAAAATTATCATAAATTTAGGGAAGTATTTAAAAAAACAACAAATATACTTAATTTGTTTTCTCATTCATCAGTGTAATATTTGGCATATTTAAACGTTTTAATGGTTTTGAGTTATGACGTCATCGACATTTATTTAAATGGGTTAAATCAGTTTTCATATAGTTTAGTAGATCTTTATTGTCCAAATTATGGTGTAAAAATTATAGTATGTTACATAGAATCTTCCGAACAAACAATACCTAAACACCACACACCTTTAAATAATATATATTTTTTTATCTTCAGATAAAAACATCCAAGACATTACAACTCGAGAATGACCTATAAAAATATGCAAATTATAACAAAGTAATTTCATTAATTAAGCAAGTTTGATAATTTCATTGTTCATTAATTTTCAATTTACTTCTAATTTAAAGTAAATTTTAGTCATTACCAAATTATTCAGATAAGGTCCAAGACAATATTATGAAACCATTTGTAACTTAGCAACAACTTCAAGCAATTTTAATTTAATCAGTTTAATACATTTAATTGTATTATAATAAATTAATTTTTAATTCCCTAAAGTAAATTTTATATCACATTAAAATCATTGAGAGATGGTACATACAAATAATAAAATAAAAGTAGATGTACTAACTTTCAAACAAAAACGGACATATACCTATTTTAACTTCTGTTCTCATTCCTTCGAAAATCATCTTATCCAACAATTCTTTGGCTGAGTCTCTTCTTTCCTCTCAATTCGGCATTTCCTCTACCGTTACCGTGAATCATCATTCATCAGATTTATATTCTCATTATCTCTAACAATTTCCTGAGCGAGTATCCCTTTCTTTTATCGACGCCAGTTCCCCCGACGTTCATAGATTATCCGTCTTCATATTGAATCATTAACCTATTCAACAATTTCCTGTAAGAATCTTTCTCTTTCTCGAAATGCCGCCGTACTAATCGCCACTATCTCTGCTGTTCCCGTCGACAGTTCGTCTTCATACCGGATCGTCGTCATCCGACATATCCCAGAAACCCGTCCCTCTGCTGCTCCTCCGTTACCGTAAATTACCTTTCTTCACTTTTCATCTTCAATCGAGGCCTTCCCTTGAAACAAAGATGCAAATAAATAAATGGCGTACTGTGCATTTAAAAAATAATGTGCTTATGTAGTCACACGAGCTGGTGTAAAGATATTTTTGACATTTAGGCAATTTAGACTTCCTACTTAAAGCGAAACTATATCTTGATTTTTCATTAAATATACCCACCTGCAATCCAATGACTTTCTTTAACGATGTCCTGGACTCTCCTCTATTACAAGAATCGCTACCATCTTCAACATTTTCCCGGAAAGTTCATCTCTATATTCCTCCTTGGAATCACCATAATTTCAAATTTCTGCAAATCATTTTCTGGTACCAATGATCGTGGCAGCCACTTACCATAATAACACCGCCACACTGGATATGCTGTGTCATTCCCAAACGTCATTACTTCCGCTTTCATATTGAATCACAATTTTCTAAATTCGAGGGAGGGAGGGGGGCGGTGTCTCTCCATTCCTTTCCTCGAACCGCTGTCATCAATCGTCGTTACCATGGATCCATAGTCGCTGTTACCTAAATTCAGGTTATTTCGTTTGTTATTCTCGTAGATCATCCGTCTTCATTCTCGCAATATTCTTCCTGAAACACGCTGCTAACGCTCGCTTTGTGAATTAATACGAACCGCAATCAAATCGCCGGTTTCTCATCTTTTCCCACTAAAACAAAAGAAGCAAATTAGGCGACTAAATAAACGCCAGTAACAATATTATGAATTGGGATTTTGTTTACTGATGGGTTACAGGTAAAATAATTCTACTAATTCTTTGAAACAAACCTGCCTAATTCTTCTTGGACTACAGTTCTTGGGAAGTTTCTACTCTCATCTTTGTATCGCCAGATGTTCCGTGAATTGCTCATCCACATTACTAGTTTCTGCATTCCTCTGCCGCTATAACGGTGGAATCGTCTAAAAGTACTTTGAACAATTCCATTGATTCATCTATTCCTTATCAAACCACTGGTTTTCTCAGTATTCGTAGTTTATTCCACTGTGATCATAGATCTCATCACCCATTTACCGTCTTGATCCCCGTCATAGATAAGATCCTGGAAATTGCGTTGCAAGTGTATAAACAAACTGTTGCTTTAATGCAGGTTTGATGAAATTTTAGTAATTTTAGGAGCCACTTTATTCCTTTTCGTTAAATCTTTTATCATTCTCAAAATTTCATCTATAATTTCCTGTTGCACATATGTATTACTGAAATACCATAGCTTGGCAATTGAGCTTCGATGCGCAATGGGTCTAAACCCCGCCATTTCAATGTAAAGCGGTTTGGCTTACTAGCAATATTTATTCTCTCTGCGCCGCCAAAGTGCCAAGCTAGGATCGTTGATATATATCTGC
This sequence comes from Rhamnusium bicolor, assembly GCA_029963845.1. Taxonomy (NCBI): domain Eukaryota; kingdom Metazoa; phylum Arthropoda; class Insecta; order Coleoptera; family Cerambycidae; genus Rhamnusium; species Rhamnusium bicolor. The sequence continues at coordinate 523,166 of JANEYF010001991.1, forward strand.
CGTATCTCGACTGCCATCATTTATTTTACCATTAATGTATTTTTCTTTTCGCCTATTGCCCCCAATTCCATCACCGTGAATATCCGCATTTACTCTGTCGTTACCATGCATCACTAGTTTCACATTTATCTTGGTATCTCAACTAATTCCCTACACGACTATCATTTTCTTTTATAGCTGTCATTTCCTATGACATTATCGTGGATCAACAGTCTCGATATTGAACTATCATCTCATTGAACCATTCCGTTTGCAAATCCTTCCCTTTTTCAAAATGTCGCCTTGCTGCTCCCCTTGATAGTCCATACCCAATTCGTAGACTCTCACATTTTTGAAACGCGCACCGTTGCGGCTCCTGTTGATCTTCACTTTTCATATGGAAGCGTCGCCTTTTCTATTAACGTCTCCTTGAAATAAAGATGCAATTATAAATAAATGACACATTGTGCATTTAAGAATTAAAAAATTTACTTATTTCGTACCATAAGAATTGGGCACTTGCACGGTTCAAAAAATTTTAAGACAGAACAATCTAGACTCCCTACTTAATGCTAAAGTATATATGACTTTCATTTATATACCCAACTAGAAATCCAACGACTTACTGGATCGTCTTTAACAATGTCCTGGGTACTCCTATCTTCCACAAATTTCTGTTATCTTACAATTTCCTGGAAATTTCATGTCTATCTTTCTCATGTCGTTACGATGCCATTCGCAGATAATCGATCTTCATTCGTCCGCAAAAATCTTCTTTCCTCAAATTCACACATCTCTTTGGATTCCATTTCGAATCGCCGCTTATGGTATCACCAAAATATCGCCGCCATATTCTGCACCTAGTCATTCCCAAACATTGCAATTGTATCCGCCTTCACATCGAATCACCATTTCCTGAATTCCGGGTGAGGGTGAAGTCGCCGTTCCTTTCCTCGAATGTCTACCATCAATAGTAGGTCACACCGAATAGTCGCTGTTGCCGTAGATAGCCGATTTCATATCGAACTGCCGCCATTTCGTTTGTTGTACTCATTGATCATCCGTTTTTATGCCAAATTGTCGTAATATTCTTCACCTTTACCGTGAAATGACTTACCGAACCGCCTCCAGTACCGTATAGTAACTGTTGCAATTTCCTCGCCTGTTCCTATCGTCTTCATATCCAATCGTCGTCGTCTACTCCGTTTTCGCGATTTACCTCTCTTCACTTTTCATATGGGATCGCCCCCCATCTTCAATTAAAGGCTCTCCTTGAAACAAAGACAAACATAAAAATAATATAAATATTGTTAATTTAATAGTTAAAAAATCTATTTGGTCACACAAGACTTGGCATTTGTATAGTTAACAAATATTAAGACAAAGAACAATCACTTCTACTTACAGCTAAACCACATCCGACTTTCATTTAAATATACCAACCTGAAATCCAATAAAGCGAGTCTTCTTTTAACGACGTCCATCTCTATCCTCTTCATATTGTCGCCATACCCTTCGCAGATAATATTGGTCTTCATCCGTCTCCATGTTGTCAACGCCATCTTTTAGACAATTCAAAGCAGTGCCTTCCTCAACTTCAGATATCTCTTCTTGGATTCGCTATCCTCAATTTGAATATCGCCGCTACTTCGTCTCTATACCAATGATTGGGTTTATGACATAATATCGCCGCCACACCTTTAGATCTGCCGCCATTCCAAAACATTGCCATTGTTTACCTCCACCTTCATATCACCGTTCCTTTATTCCATTCTCCGTCACCAATCGTCGTTCAGCGTGTATCATACCGAATTGTCAGTTATGCCGTAGATTGTCCGTTCTAATATCGAACTGCCGCCATTTCGTTCGTTGTTCTCATGGATGAACATGGTCCTCACTTACCATATCGCCGCTATACCCCGGATTTGCTGTGTTGTTCCTAAATGTTGCCATTACCTAGCCCATCCGTCTTCATAACGACCATTTCCTGTATTGCGAGGGAGAGACCACCGTGCCTGCCTCGAACTCTGCCATCAAACATACCGTGAAGCATGCCGACTAGTTGCTGTTGCTGATCGTCTGTTTTCATATCGAATTGCCGCCATTTCGTGGATGAACATGGATCTTACTTACCAAAATAGCGCAATCTCAATATGGATCTGCTGTGTAGTTCCCAAATGTCGCCATTACCTCCACCCATCCATCTTCATATCGATTCACCATTTCCGGACTTCCGAGGGAGTCGCCGTTTCTGCTTCGAATCTCTGCCACCAATCATCGTTACCGTGGATCTTGCCGAATAGTTGCTGTTGCAGTAGATCATCTGTTTTCATTGGAATTGCCGCCATTTCGTTCGTTGTTCTCGTGGATGAACATGGCCATCACTATAACATCGGCGTTACACCCTGGATCTGCCATGTCGTTCCTAAACGTCGCTATTACTTCCGCCTACCCATCTTTGTATCTAATCACCATTTCCTGAATTCCGAAGGAGGGGAAAGTCGCTGTTACTTGCCTCGAATCTGCCACCAATCGTCGTTACTGTGTATCATACCGAATAGTCGCTGTTGCCGTAGATCGTCTGTTCATATCCAATTGCAGCTATTCCGTTGATATTCTTATGGATCATATCTTCACACCGAAGCATCGCAATATTCCTCCCGAAACGTCTGCTCACGCTTGCTCTGATGAATACTAACCTCAATCAAATCGCCGGTTTTTCCATATTTTTCCACTAAAACCAAAGAAGCAAGTTCAATGACTATAAACGACATGTATTTACAACAAATTGTGCTGTAGCGCAGTGGCCAGAGCGTTAAGTGACAAACGTAGCTGGTTTACTGCCTATCGACTCCCGGGTTCAAATCCCGGTTTCGATTCTCACAAAATCGAGAGGATTGGTTGTGTATCCGCGTTTTTTCAACTGTATAATCCCTGTCCGTGCAACCTCGGCTTTGGTTGGTTTCTGGTTATCTAATTTGTGTGGTGGTATTGTTTTTTTTAGTTTTAATATGATTGTTGTAATATTGTTCACTGTGTATACAAAGAAATTCTATTAATTCGTTAAAACAAACTTACCTATTTTGTCTCGCACTACTTTTCTTGGGAAGTTTCTTCTCTCATCTTTGTACTGCCATGATACATATCATGAATTGTCTATTCAATTTCTAATCTCTGCATTTCTCTGCAGCTTCTACCGTGGAATCTTTTAGATACCTTCAACAATTCCATTGATTTATTTATCCCTCTTCAAATCATTACTACAAAAATTTTTTGAAGCACAATTTGCTCTCTCAATATTTGTGATGGCCTCCACCAAAGATTTCTTCACACGCCATTACCGCTTTAAAAAATCCTCGCCACCTTAGATAAAATCCTGGAAATTGCATTACAAATACATATGCACTCTTGGTGTAGTGCAATCATTACAGCTAATTAAATAAAGCAAATATGCAATGTTGGTAATCAATAAGAATGATAACAGCCAAACAATTTGAACATATTGTTGAATTTTCAAGAGTGCAAAAGTAATAGAAATATTTTCTCTCCAAGTTAAATTGCAACTGCAACACTTGCACTGTCAAAAATGTTAAATTGTTTGTCCGTTAATGCAAGCTCTATAATGTATGTAACAGGTTTAAAGAAATTTTAGGATTCGCTAAAACATTAATTTTGGTGTGGTTACACCGGTATTATCTCTTTCACTTCCTTCGATGTTATCGGTGGACCATTCTTCATTATTAATTATCATCTTATTTAATAATTCCCTGTTCGAGTTCTTGCCTTTCTTAAAATGACACCATACTAATCCTCATTATCGTGAAACGCCTCGTCAAACCGCTTCTATTGCCGTAGATCGTATGTTCTACAAAATGCCATTATTTCCTCAGCTGTTTCCCTTGATAGTCCATTTTGATATCCAATTGTCGTCGTTCCCACACACATCTTTGAAACGTGCAACTTCACGGCTCTTGTTATTGTGAATTACCTATCTTCACTTTTCATATATTGTATCAATGTATTTCCTTAAAACAAAGATGCAATTATAAATAAATGACATTGTGCATTTAAGAGTTAAAAACCTACTTATTTAGTCACAAGAGCTGGACATTCTGCACAAATTTAAAGCAAAGAACAATCTAGACTTCCTATTTAAAGCTAAACTACATCTGACTTTCATTTAAAAATACCAACCTGACATCCCAGACTTGCTAGATCGCCTATCTTCACAAATCGTCATTATCTTCGCCAACAATTTCCTGGAAAGTTCATTTCTAACTTCCTCATATTGCCGCCACGCCCTTTGAAGATAATCCGTCTTCATCCATCTCCATGTTGAGTAGACACCATCTTCTTTAATAACAATTTAAAGCAATGCAATTTCAATCTTCACTGCTCAAGCTCAGACACATCTTAGATTTGGCATCCTGATTCCGAATCGCTGCTCATCTTTTCCTAGTATCCACGATCATGGTCTTAACATAATATCGCCGCAACACTTTGGAACTGCTGTCATTCCCAAACGTCGACATTATCTTCGCCTTCATATCGAATCACTATTTCCTGAATACCGAATCAGGGGGAATTGCCATTCCTTTCCTCGAATTTCTACCAATCATTGATACTGTGGATCATACAGAATACTTGCCGTTGCCGTAGATCGTCTGTTTTCATATCGAATTGCCGCCACTTTGTACATTATTCTTGTGGATCATTCATCTTCATACCGAATGTTGCAACATTCCTCACTTTTACCGTGAAATGCCCTTTACCAAATCGCCTCCATTACCATACAGTACTGCCGCCGCTTCCCTGCTGTTCTTCTGGATAGTCCATCTTCATACCCAATCGTCGTCGTCGTTTCCTCCATTATCGTGAATTACCTCTTCATTTTTTATATGGAATCGCCGCCATCTTCAATCAAGTTCTCTCCTTGCAAGAAAGAAGCAAATATAAAAATGATACACAGTGTCAATTTAACAGTTAAAAAAATATATGGTTATTCACAGAACAAATACTGTCCAAACGTAACGTACTGGGTAACTAACATATATTTTTTAGAAAACGAAAAATTATTCATGTGGTAGTAAGTGCAGAGGAAAAAAAGTTCGTATTTATACAATTAAAAAATGTTAAGACAAAGAACAATCTTGAATTAAACTATATTTGATTTTTATTTAAATATACCAACCTGAAATTCAATTTCCTGGATTGCCAGTCTTCTTTTAACGATGTTCATCTCTATATTCCCCATATTGTCGACATGCCCTTCGTAGGTGTTCATCCATCTTCATTTGAGTAGATGCCACCTTCTCTTGCTCATACATCTCTCCGTGGATTCAAACAAGCCTTCGCTAGTGATCGTGGCTCCCACTTCTGTCTTCATATCGCAGTCCTTTCTTCGAATCTCTGCCACCAATTGTCGTTCATGGATCATACCAAATTGCTGCCATTTTGTTCGTTGGTCTCATGGATGAACATGGTCCTCGCCACACTAGGGATCTGCCGCGTCGTTTCCAAACGTCGCCTTTACCTCCGCCCACCCGTTTTCATATTGGATCAACATTTCCTGAATTTCAAAGTAGGTAGGAGTCACCGTTCCTGCTTCGAATATCTGCCACCAATCGACTTTTTTCATGTTAAATTGCAGCCATTTCATTCGTTGTTCCTGTGGATAAAAATATCGCCGCTACACACTGGAACTGCTCTATCGTTTCCAAAAGTCGTTCCTTGCCTCGAACCTCTGCCACCAATCGTCGTTACAGTGGATCATGCCAAATAGTCGCTGTTGTCGTAGATCGTCTGTTTTCATATCGAATTGTCGCCATTTCGTCGTTGTTCCTGTGGATAAACATAATCCGCACTTACCATAATATAGCCGCTACACCCTGGATCTGTCCTGTCGTTTACAAACGTCATTACCTCCTTTCGTCTTCATATAAAATCACCATTACTCGAATTCCGTGGGAGGGGTCGCCGTTTCTGGCCTCGAACTTCTGTCACCAATCGTCGTTACCGTGGATCATGCTGAATAGTCCCCGTTGTCGTTCATCGTCTGTTTTCATATCGAATTGCCGCCATTTCATTCGTTGCTCCCGTGGATGACCAAGGCCTTCACTTTTCAAAACATCGCAGCTACACCCTGGATCGGTCGTCATCTCCAAACGTCATCATTACCTCCGCCCATGTTTCCATATCCAATCACCATTTCATGAATTCCTATGGAGAGGGGTCGCCGTGTTTTGCCTCAACTCTGCCACTAATCGTCGTTACCGTGGATTGTGCCGAATAGCCGCTGTGGTCGTTGATCGTCCATTTTCATATCGAATTTCCGCCATTTCATTCGTTGTTCCCGTGATTGAACATGGCCCCCACTTACCAAAACATCACCGCTACACCATGGATATGCCGTCGTTTCCAAACGTCGCCATTACTTCAGCCCATCCATCCCCATATCGAATCACCATTTCTTGAATTCGGAGTCACCGTTCCTTGCCTCGAATCTGTCACCGATCGTCCTTACCGTGGATCATACTGAATGGTCGCTGTTGTTGTAGATCGTCTGTTTTCATATCGAATTGCCGCCATTTCGCTCGATGTTCTCATGGATAAACATGGTTCTCGCCATATCGTCACTACACCCGGATCTGTCGTGTCGTTCCAAACGCCCTGTTGATGAATAAGAAGCTCAATCGAATTCCCGGTTTCTCATTTTTTCCCACTAAAATCAAAGTAGAATATTCAGCGACTATAAATAAACATGTATTTACAACAAATGTTATGTACTGTATTGTTTACTGTGTAACCGATTACGGATAAATTTTATTAATCCGTTGAAATAAACTTACCTAATTTTTCCTGGACCACCTTTCTTAAGAAGTTCCTTCTCCCATCTTTGTACCACCATAATACATTCCGTGAATTACCAGTTCACATTGCTAATACCTGCATTACTCCGCAGTTGCTATAGTGGATTCTTGAGATACATTGAACAATTCCATCTATCCCTTTTTGAATCATTACTATTCCAATAATTTAATGAGCGCGATTGGCTGGCTTTCTTAATATTGGTGATTTACTCCACTGTGTTCATGCGGATTTCTTCACCCGGCATTACCGCCTTGAAAAATCCCCGACATCTCGCGTTACAAGTACATACATAAACACTCTTCGTGTATTGCCATCATTTCAGTTAACATGGTAAAAACCTTCCAAGATTGTAAAAGAAATATAAATATTTCAGGCATTACCGCCTTGAAAAATCCCCGACATCTCCCGTTACAAGTACTAAACTCTTCGTGTAGTGCTGTCATTTCAGTTAAAGACCCTCCAAGAGTGCAAAAGAAATATAAATATTTCCGCTCCAAGCTAAATAGCAACTGCAACACAACCTGTAAAAAACGTTATATTGTTTTTGTTTGCTTGTTAACTCGAGAGCGCTAAATTGTAATTAATTTCCCGAATTGCTGCAATTTTTGCTGCTGTTAATGTTTTCTTTTTATCATTGCTCCCAATCCATAACCGTAGATCTCTGCCAAACCTATCTCCGTATTTCCACTGTCGTTTACATAGATCATTAGTTTCCCATTTACATCTTGTTTCCTCCACCAATTTCCTGTGCGAGTCTCACTTTCTTTTATCCCTGTAATTTCCTCCGACGTTATTGTGGATCATTAGTCAATGTTAATTACCACCTTATTCAACAATTCCTCATGCGAATCCTTGTCTTTCTCATAATGCCACCATACTAATCGCCTTTATCGTAAAACGCGCCTTATCGAACCGCTTCCATTACAGAACTGTTACCATTTCCTCCGCCGTTCCCCTCGGTATTCCGTCTGCATACCAAACCGTTGTCGTCTTCAGACACATTTCTAAAATGCACTCCTGTTGCTCTTCCGTTACCGTGAATTACCTGTATTTTCATATGGAATCACTGCCATCCTCATAAAGGTACATCCTTGAAACAAAGATGCAAATATAAATGATACATTTTAACTTTCATTTAAATATACCAACCTGTCATCCAATGAAATTCTAGATAGCCTGCATTCTTTGAAGATGTCATGAACGTTCCTCTCTTCCACGAATCGCCGCTATCTTCTCTACCACTTGCCTGAAAAGTGCAACTCTATCTTCCTCAGATCGTCGCCACGCCCTTCGCAAATAATTTGCCTTCGCAGTCTCCATCTTTTTCTTCATCAACAATTTAATGCAAAGCAACTATTTTCCTTTTTCAAGCTAAGATACATTTCTCCTTGGATTCGCCAACCTCATTTCGAATCGCCACTATTCCTTCTCTAGTACCAATGAACATGGCCCACATTTACCATATCTCCGTCAAACACAGGATTTTTGATTATTCCTAAAAGTCGCTATTACCTTCGCCCATCATATTGAATCATTTCCTGAATTTCAAATAGGGGGTATCGCCGCTTTTTGCCTCAAATCTCGCCACCAATCAGCTTTACCTTGGATCATAGTGGAAAAGTCCCTAGATAAAAATTACCTTCTAGTACATATATATGTAATATGCGATTTCTCACTCTCAATATTAATTTTTTTGATTGGATTTACCATAAAATAATTTCAATAATTGCAATACTTCTGTTAGAAGTAGGTTAATGTCTCAACCATGCTTACGGTGTATTGCTTATCAGATATTAAACACATTCTGTTCCACTCATTACCTCAAATCAGTGAAAATAATACAGTTTTAAATACAAGGCGAACTGTTTCCGTAAATACAACGTTAATAATAAAACAATATTGACCATTTTCAACCATGATGAAAAATGTTCTCTAAAAATTATAAAAATAAGTTAATACACAAAATCCATCATTAATATAAATTTTGTACCTCATTTTTGTTGCCTATTTACTACAAGAATCCTGTTATTGATCCGATACTTCAAGCTCTCAAAAATAAAAACAAAACCTTTAATTTTTACGATTTTTCAAAATTCTTAGTATAAGCCACCAGACGTTTAAGTTAATTAAAAATTTCAGATTAACTTCTTGGAATTATGTGAAACTGTGTTGAAACAATACTTTCATTTGTAGACTGATATACTGTTGAACGTGTCAATTCATTAATTTAATATTTAATCATCTCCATACATCTGAATTTCAATTTTTATACAAGTTCTTGTCACCAACCACTAAGAATGGACACAATATGTAAGCAGGTTAATTCCTCCAAACTTTTATATCTAGAAGATACAATTATCACATCATAAATTTTGCAAAAGTTTAAAATGCTTAACTACTTTTTTCATTATCGCCAGTAATTGGCAAAAATTTCACAGTTCTTGATAATAGACTTATTCAGCTGACAATTTTTCACAAAAGGGAAAAAATTAGATGAATTTGTTGTTCACGGCATAGCATATTTTTAAACACTGCTTTATCTAGTTTTCTATTTTCTTTTTAAACAGAACGTTAAGAAAATCACTGATTTTACACGGTACACTTTTTACAAATATTATAAATAGAATTTGGGTTATAATTATTCACCAGGGCATTTTATTTAAGAAATGTGCAAGATGTTTGAATGATAAACTAGTGCATTATGGAAAAAATTCTGATGTTAAAGACAGAAGTTTTAATCGATTTTTTTTAGATTTGTTGTTTTTCTCAATGTTTAAAATCTGCAAGCTGATATCATCACAGAATGTACAGTTATAAAATTATCGATTTTACCCACAATGCATTGCAAATGATCTTAAATGAAAAACCTTGTACGAAATATTTAAAATTATTTTACACCTTCAAAATATGTTATTACATTTTTTAATTTGATATGTATAGGGTGTTCACATTTAAGTATCGAGACTTCGACAATCGAGGGGCGACTTCAATTTAAGAAAGGTTCAATAAAAATACATCTATCTATTTTGGTTCAGTTTCAAATATAGAGGACGTTAAAAATATCTCAATATGTTTTGATAACTAAAAAAGAAACTTCAAAAGTTAAATTTCAATGCCCTGTATATCTGAAACTGAACAAAATATGTATGTTTATTGAAACTTTTTTTTTTAATGGAGTTCTATCGATTGTCAGTCTTGATACTTAAATTTGGACACGTATGTATCTAGTATTAAAAATATTAAATTGTTTGTTACAGAAAGTTGCTGGCAATTATTGAAACAATTGGAAATAATTAATTATATCCAATAAAATTACAGTAGATCTGTACAGATTGATGGAATATTTTTAACAATTTTACGAAATCTTAAATAAAAAAACTTAAATATTTAAATATATTCTGAACCATGATAAAAGACATTTTAAAACTAAAAACCTTCTGTTAAAGACGGCTTATTTTAGAAAAATTCATAACATAGTTTGTGAACAATAATTTGTGGTAAACTTAAGAATATTTGTTTTATCTAAAGTAATAATATGAAGAAATTATAATCTACAGATAGTTCACAATTTTAGTTATACTATCTTAAAAACAAAATTAATTTCACTAATAGTACTAGAACTCGGTTTTAATCTTGATTGAATTACACGCAAATTTTAATTTCACTGCATTAATTTAATAAACTACTTATCTGTTCGAATTTTCACGAACTGATTTTCACATTTTTAAAATCATAAGCTTATGATTTATACGTAACAAATTAATGTAAAATTTAAACAGCCACTTTTACATCACAAATAAATATTAATTATATACAATAAGTTACATCTATGAACATCATAATTAGAGCACGGATCCGAGGGGTACATTGAGGGCTCCAATAATAACATATGTAAACATACATTGCCAGCACTTTTCACCTTTTAAATTATAGAGATCTTATAAAATGCTTACCACTTTATGCCTAAATTATAAGTGAAATTTTTAAATTTGCACAAATCATTTATGACCAAAAACAATTTTCTTTTAATCTTTTTGAAGACCTAATAGATACATTAGTGAATATACTTTGAATTATGAACAGATTGAATTGGTTTTTCTATAAAAAATATTTCTATTCTAATAGTACCAATTATTTACCTCTCTTCAGAATAGGCAATTCAAAAGTATATTAAAATTAAATTGATCGTCGCCTGAAACACAAAACTTGTTTTTTATTTCAAACGTAACATACCTTTTCCATGGCCTCTTTATTAATGGATGATTTTCGGCATTATATCCCCAACTCCATTCGGAAATGGAATTTTTATATAAAAAATGACTGATTATCTTTTCATCTCATAGAAGGCATAGGGGACGCCAGTGAATATAAATTAAAATCTGCCTAAAACAAATAAAAAAGGCTCTTCTATCTTGATGGTGAACGACATTTTCTTTCTTGACAATAGACGACCTCTGTGACTAACTGTCTAAAAACAAAACTAATCTTTCTATGGTGTTTTCTTCATAATAGGTGATCCCAATTGAAATTAGCGAACATCATCTGAAACACAAAAGTTGTTTGCCTATTTCAAAGACACCAGACCTGCTCCATGTTTTTTTCATATCTCCTCAGATCCATTTGGTATTAAATGTAATGCTCTCCAAAACACGACTGATTTTTCTATTTTAACAGTTGCCGACCTTGTTCGTTCTTCATGAAATAAGAAGGCTTTTCTATTTTAATGGTGATTGACATTTTTTCTTTCTTCATAATATGACATCAGTATGTACCTGAACCAAATAAGTGATCTTTCTATTCCAATGGGGCTTTGTTTCTTCATAGGTAAACTCTACACAACAGTCCTTTTTCCATGCTATTTTCTAAGCGTATGATCTCGATCTTAGTATTATCTTTATTCCATTAGGCATTAAATGAAATGTTCTCTGAAACATACAATTAATTTGTCTATTTGTGACCAACCTTTTTCCCTTTCAATAAATGGACCATCTGAGCATATACTCTCAAAAGTCTTTGGATGTCAAAAGTTAAATAGTTCCTCTATTTTAATGATGACCAATCTTCCTCTTTTCATAATAGACAATCCCAATACATTTGAACATTAAACTGGACACCCTCTAAAACACATAATTTGTTTTCCTATGTTGAATGTAAACATTGTTTATTTCCTGTTCTAAACGGGTGATCGTGGCAGTTCATAGTATAAAACTAGACATTTTCTGAAACATGAAATCCAAACAAAAAACGGACGATTTTTTTTTCTTTTAGTATCTTCTAGTCATGAATACAAATTGGATACTCTGAAACAAATAAAACTGGTTTTTCTATTTTAATGGTGACCGACCTTATTTTTCTTCAGAATTGATGATCCACTACTTTTCCAGCACATTTTAAATTTGAAGTAGACTACTGGACCCAAAACTTTTTTTTAAACCTATCTAGAAGATAACAAACACACCGCTTCTTCATATTGGATGTTCTCTATAGCTGGGAGCTCATAGTATTTAACTGGATATTCTCTGAAATATATAAACTTGGATTTCTTAACTTAAAAGTGACCAACCTTAATTATACTCTCTTTTCACTAACTGATGGTCTTTTCTCCATAAATAGATATCTGTATTAATTTTCCATAGTTCATGGCTAAATTGATTTTTCCATTTCAAAGAGGACCAACTGTTTCATTAATGGACACTATATGCGTTCTCAGAAAATTTTTGGATAAAGGGTCTGAAACAAACATCACTGGTTCTTCTATATCATCCTCTCCTCATCACAGATGATCTTGATATCTTTTCGGCCCATTTTGTAATTAGACTGAGTAACAAACAGTGTGAAACACAAGTCTTTTCTTGCATATTTAAAAAACGAATACGTCTTCTTAGCTGATTTCGAAAACTAAATTGGATGCTGCCTGAAAAATACAAACAATTTTTTCTATTTCAATGGAGTCTGACCATTTTCCTTTTTCCATGAACAGATGGGCCCAGCATTTTCTTGGGAACAATCAATATTAAATTGGAAAGTTCTCTGAAGAAAACTGATGTTTCTATTGCAAAAACCAACCTTCTTAATTTTCCCCTCGTAATTGGATGATTTTGACATTTAAAAGAGCAGTTTCGAAAATTAAATTCATTAATGTATCAAACAAAACTGATTTTTCATTTTAGTGACGACCAAGACACTTTCTCTTTACTTTCAAAATAGGTATTACTGTTTTAAAAATGACAGACCTTGTTCGTTCTCTTAGCCGTTTCCCAAATTAAATCGTATGCAGTTTGAAATAATTAAAAACTAGCTTTTCTATTTTAACGGTGGACCATATTTTCTCCTCTTCATAATAGATCAATGAAATAAATGTGGTCATGACTTCTGAAACAAAATCGATTTCTTCATTTCAAAGGTTGAACTTTTTTATTTTTTTTCCTGACACCGAGGTTACATCAGCGCGGCAGATTTTGTATTTAAACCAAATGTTACCCAAAATAAATGGAATTGGTGGTTTTTCATTTTAACAGTGACCAACTTCTTTTTGCTTCGTAATAAATAATTCCAAAATATCTTGTCTTTAGCATATTCCATTATTACATTGAATGCATTTGATGTCTGAAACTTAAAATCTATTTTCTTATTTCAAAGGTAATCAACCTATTTAATTTTTTATTCATAAATGTACAATATGGATCTTTCTTAGATGATTTCATAATTAAATTAGATGCTGTCTAAAACAAATAAAACTTGTTTCTCCATTTTAATGGTGACCAATTTATCTTATCTTTTCATAATAGATGACCCTAGGGAATATATGCAATTTGCGCTGTTAGACTGAATATTTCTGAAAAATAAAATAGGCTTTCTCTATTTTAAAAATAACAGACCTTTTTTCTCTTCTAAATGGATGATCTTCGGGCATTTTCTCAGCTATTTTTGAAAATAGATCTGAAACAAAATTAATTTTTCTATTCTGAAGGTGACCGATTTTTTTCGTGTTCTTTTTATAATAGATCAGCAAATACAGCAGCATCTATGTTTCTCAAATTCCGAGGAAACAAACACCTTTTTTGACTTTCTCTTCAAATGGTCACGATCTACATATAATATTGGCAGCTTATAATAGTAAACTGAATATTTCCTGTAACACAAAATAGCTTTTTTCTAATCCAAAGATGACCAACCTTTTTATTCCCTCATAAATGGATAACGTGGATATACAATCACAGCTGATTTTCTAATTATACTGGATGCTCCATATAGACAGATATAGAATTTCTTTCATCATACTAGATAACGAAATATGTCCTCAGCATATTACATAATTAAACTGGATGCATCTAATGTCGTCTAAAACATAAAACCTGGTTTTCTATTTTAAAGGCAACCAACCTTTTTAACTTCTTTACAAATCTACGATATGGAAGCATCTACTGAGATGATTTCATAAATTAAATGCTGGTCTAAAACTAATAAATTTTCTGTTTTAATGGTGACCAATCTATCTTCTCTCTTCACAACAGATGAGAATACAGGCAGCTCACAAGATTCTTAGATTGAATATTCTCTGAAAAATTAAATAGGTTTTGTGTTGTAAAAATAACAGACCTTATTTTCTCTTCTAAACTGGATACTGGTACATTTTCTCAGCTATTTTTGAAATTATATGTTGTCTGAAACAAACGTAATATTGTTTAATGGTGACCCATCCGGTTTCTCTCTTCCCATTTAATAGATCAGCAAATAAGGCAGCATCTAAAATAAAACAACTTTGTCTTTCTAACTTAAAGGATAAGAGACACCTTTTGTAGATCCTCTGTACGTGAGGTGATGATTGCATATTATCTTATAAATGAACAGCATAGGTATATCAACACAGTAAATTTTCCAATTAAGCTGGATGATGCCAGAAATGTACAGAATTGGCTTTTCCATTTCAACTGTGATCAGTTCCTCTTCTCTTCATTAACAGATATTAAAGTATCCTCTCAGCCATTATGTAATTAACATCTGATTGCTACAACACAAAATTCGATTTTCTATTTCAAAGTTAACCGACCTTTTTAATTTCCTCAAATGCACAATATGGATACTTCTCATATGATTTCATAATTAAATTAGACGCTGTCTGAAACAAGTAAAATAGTTTTTCTAATTTAATGGTGACCAATCTATCTTCTCCGTAATAGATGACCGCAGGGCATACAGGCAGCTCAATGTGTTAGATTGAACGTTTTCTGAAAAATAAAATAAGTTTTCTCGTACTACTAAAATAACCAACTTTCTTTATTCCCTCTTCTAAATGGATGATATAGGTATATTTCCTCAGCAGTTTTTGAAATTAAATTGCATGCTGTCTGAAACAAACGAAACACTGTTTAACGTTGACCGATCCTTTTTCTCTCCTCGTTTTATAATAGATTAGCAAATAGGAGACAGCATCTGGAACACACAATTTAGTTTTCCTAATGCAAAGGTCAACAGACACCTTTTTCAGATCATCTTCACAAGTGGTTGTGATTCACACATTATCTTTTCGGCAGGTTACAGTAGTATATTAAGTATTTCCTGAAACACAAAATCAATTCTAGTTGAAAGACGACCAACCTTTCTATTTCCTCCTCATAAATGGACAATGTAGGTATATCATTGCAGTTGATTTTCTAATTAAACTGGAGTGATGCCTGATATACATAGAACTTGCTTTTCCATTTCAATGGAGATCAATTCTTTTTCACCATAATATATGCAACATTTTTTTTCTCAGCCATTATGTGAATAAACTGCATGCATCTGATGTTCAACACAAAACTTGTTTTTCCATTTCATAGATAACCCACCTTTTTAACTTCCCCAAATGCACAATACGGATCTCTTTCCAGATTATTTCATAATTAAATCAGAAGGTGCCTGAAACAATTAAAATAGTCTCCTCTTTTCGTAACAGATGATCTCGGGGAACATTTTCTGAAAAATAAAATAGGTTTTTCCTACTTCAAAAATAACCGATCTTCTTTATTCCTTTTTCTAAATGGATGATATGAGTATATTTCCTCAGCCGTTTTTAAAATTAAATTGCTTGGTCTGAAAAAACCAACCACTATTTGAAGGTGACCAATTCTTTGTCTTTCTTCCCATTTTATAATATATCAGTAAAAAAGGCAGCATCTGAAACACAACTTTTTTTTCTATTTCAAAGGTTAATAGGCTTCTTTTCAGCTCTTTTCGTGTGCGGTCGTGATTCGCATACTATTTTTTGGCAGCTTATTGTAATAAATTAAGTATTTCCTAAAACACAAAATCGAATCCTCTAGTTGAAAGATGACCGACCTTTCTATTCCTTCCTGATAAATGGACATGTATATCATTGTGGTATATTTTTCAATAAAAACTGGATGCCTGAAATTTATGAACTGTCTTGCCTGTTTTAATGGTGATCTCTTTGTAACGGACATTAAAATATCTTTTAAGTCATTATTATGTAATGAAACTGGATACATCTGATGTCTACAACACAAAACTTGTTTTTCTATTTCAGAGGTAACCCACCTTTTTAACATCCTCAAATGCACAATATGGATTCTCTTAGAAGATTTCATAAATAAATTTGGAATTGCCTGAAACAAGTAAAATTGTTTTTTCTAATTTAATGGCGACCAATCTATCTTCTCTTCTCATAACAGATGACCTCAGGGAATATAGAGGCAGCTCAACGTGTTAGTGTTATCTGAAAAATAAAACAAGTTTTTCCTACTTCAAAAATAACCGACCTTCTTTATTCCCTCTTCTAAATGGATGATATTGATATATTTTCTAAGCTGTTTTTGAAATTAAATCGCATGCTATATGAAAGAAACGGAACACTGTTCAACGGTGATCGAACCTTTTCATCTCTTCTCGTTTTATAATAGATTGGCAAATAGGGCAGCTTTTGAAACACAATGTTTTTCTATTGCAAAAGTTAACCTTTTTTCAGATCCTCATCACGAGTGGTCATAATTCGCTTATTATCTTTTCGGATGCTTACAATAGTAAATCAAGTATTTCCTGAAACACAAAATTGATTCTTCTAGTTGAAAGAGGACAGACACTTCTATTCCTGCCTCATGCTTGATATATATAAAACTTGCTTTTCCACTTCAGTGGCGATCAATTCCTTTTTTTCCTCATAACGGATATAAAAATATCTTCTCGGCCATTATGTAAATAAACTAGATGTATCTGATGTCTACAACACAAAACCTGTTTTTCTATTTCAGAGGTAACCCACCTTTCAACTTTCTCAAATTCACAATATGGATATCTTAGATTATTTTATAATTAAATTCGAAGATGCCTGAAATAAGTAAAATAGTTTTCAGATTTAATGGTGACCAATCCATCTTCTCTTTTCGTAACAGATAATCCCAGGGAATATAGGCTGCCCAATTTGTTAAGACTGAATGTTTTCTGAAAAATAAAATAGGTTTTTCCTACTTCAATAATAACAGACCTTTTTTATTTCATCTTCTAAATGGATGAAATCAGTGTATTTCCTCAGTTGTTTTTAAAATTAAATTGCATGGTACGAAAATACTGTTTGAAGGTGACGATACTTTTTCTTTCTTCTCCTTTTATAATATATGGGTATAATAAATACGGCAGCATCTGACACAACTTTGTTTTTCTAAATCAAAGGTTAACAGACACCTTTTCCAGTTCCTCTTCATGAGTGGACATAATTCGCATACTATCTTTTCAACAGCCTTACAGTGGTAAATCAAGTATTTCCTGAAACACAAAATCAATTCTAGTTGCAAGATGACCGACCTTTCTAATCCTTCCTCAGAAATGGACAACGTAGGTATATAATTGCGGTAGATTTTCCAATTAAACTAAATGATGCCTGGATATTTATGAACTGGTTTGTCCGTTTTAATGGTGACCAATTTCCTTTCTCTTGGTAATGGATATTAAAATATCTTCTAAGCCTATTATGTAATTAAACTGGTTACATCTGATGTCTACAAGATAAAACTTTTTTTTTATTTCAAAGATAACCGACCTTGTTAAATTCCTGGAAAGCACTATATAGATGGAAACCTTTTTTGACGATTTCATAATTAAATAAGATTTCTGAAACAAGTAAAATAGTTGTTTCTAATTTAATGGACACCAATCTATCTTCTCTGTTCATAATGGATGACCTCAGGCATTATAGGCAGCTCAATGTGTTCGATTGAATGTTTTCTGAAAAATAAAATTGGTTTTTTTCCTATCTCAAAAATAACCAACCTTCATTATTATCTCTTCTAATTGGATGATATTGGTATATTTCCTCAGCTACTTTTCGAATTAAATGTCTTAAATACACGAAATACTGTTTAATGGTGACCGACCCTTTTTGTCTCCTCTCATTTTATAATAGATCAGCAAATATGACAATATCTGAACACCAAACTTCGTTTTTCTAACTCGAAGGTTAACAAGACACCTTTTTCAGTTCCTCTTCATAAGTGGTCATGATTTGCAATATTATATTTTCGGCAGCTCACAGTGGTAAATCAAGTATTTTCTGAAACAAAATCAATTCTTCTAGTCGAAAAATGACCGACCTTTTTATTCCCTCCTTATAAACAGACAACGTAGTATATCATTGCAGCACATTTTCTAATTAAACTGGATGTTGCCTGATATGTATAAAACTGACGTCTCCATTTCAATGGTGATAAATTCCTTTTCTATTCATAATGGACAGTAAAATATCTTCTCAGCCATTATGTAATTAAATTGGTTATATCTGATATCTACAACACAAAACTTGTTTTCTATTTCAAGATACCGATCCTTTTAACATCCTCAAATGCACAATATGGACATATCTTCTCAGATGATTTCATAATTAGTAGATGCCTAAAACAAGTAAAATGGTTTTTTCCAATTTAATGGTGACCAATCTATCTTCTCTCTTCATAATATATGACCTCAGGGAATATGTATAAGCAGCTATCAGTGTTCAATCGAATGTTTTCTGAAAAATAAAATAGGGTTTTTCTACTTCAAAAATAACACCTTCATTCCCTCTTCTAAATGGATATTGGTATATGTCCTTAGCAGTTTTTGAAATTAAATTGCGCATGCTGTCTGAAACAAACGAAACACTGTTATTGGTGACTGATCCTTTTCCTCTCTTTCTATTTTATAATAGATCGGTAAATAGTGCAGCATCTGAAACACACAACTTTGTTTTTCTAATTCTAAAGTTAACAGACACCTTTTTTAGTTCCTCCTCATGAGTGGTCATGATTCGTATATTAGCTTCTCGGCAGCTTACGGTAATAAATCAAGTATTTCCTGAAACACAAAACCGATTCTTCTAGTTGAAAGATAACCGACCTTCTTATTAATCAATGGACAATGTAGGTATATTGTCATAGCAGATTTTCTAATGGATGAAGCCTGAAATGTATGGAACCGACTTTTCTGTTTCAATGGTGAAAAATTCTTTATATCTTCATAACCAATAATAAAATATCCTCTCAGCTATTCTTATTTATTATGCAGTTAAATTGGATGCATCTGACAACACAAAACTTTTTTCTCTATTTCATAGATAACCGACCTTAACTAAAATGCAAAATATAAATGGATCTCTTCTCGGATGATTTCATAATTAAATCTGAAACAAGTAAAATAGTTTTTTCCAATTTAATGGTGACCAGTCTATCTTCTCTTTTCATAACAGATGAACTCAGGGATAGGCAGCTCAATGTGTTCAATTGAATATTTTCTGAAAAATAAAATAGGTTTTTTCTACTTCAAAACCAACCTTCATTCCCTCTTCTAAATGGATATTAAGTTCTTGGCAACTTTTGAAATTAAATTGCATGCTGTCTGAAACAAACGAAACACTGTTATTGATGACTGATCCTTCTTCTTTCTTCTCGTTTTATAATAGATCGGCAAATAGGGCAGCATCTGAAACACACAACTTTGTTTTTCTAACTCAAAGGTTAATAGACACCTTTTTCAGTTCTTCTTCACAAGTGGTCATGATTTGCATATTATCTTTTCGACAGTTTACGATAAATCAATTACTTCCTGGAACACAAAATCGATTCTTCTAGTTGAAAGATGACTGACCTTTCTTTTCCTCCCTCATAAATGGGCAACATAATTCTAATTAAATGGATGATGCCTGATATGTATAGAACTAGCTTTTCCATTTCAATGGTGATCAATTTCTTTTCTTTTCATAATGGTAATTAAAATATCTTCCATTAAACTGGATGCGTCTGGTGACTACAACACAAAACTTGTTTTTCTATTTCAAAGTTAACAGACCTCTTTAACTTCATGAAATGTATAACATGGATATCTCTTCTCAAATGATTTCACAATTTGAAGCTGTCTGAAACATGTAAAATAGTTTTTCTAATTTAATGGTGACCAATTTATCTTATCTCTTCATAACTGTTGACCTCTGGGAGTATAGGCAACTCCATGTGTTACTTTTAATATTTTCTGAAAAATAAAATAGGTTTTTCCTACTTCAAGTATAACCGACCTTGACTCCCTCTTCTAAATGGATATGATGACGAATCCTTTTTCTATCTTCCCATGACTGGTCATGATTCACATTATCTTTTTGGCAGCTTACAGAGGTAAATCAAAAATTTCCTGAAACACAAAATCAATTCCCCTACTTGAAAGATTACCGAATTTTCTATTCCTCCTCATAAATGAACAGGTGTATATAACTGCAGTAGATTTTCCATGAAAAACGTAACTCTGGTAATGGTGGCCAATCATGTTTTCTTTTCATAATAAATGTCGCTATATCTTTTCAGAACATGTTGATAAATATGCAGCATCTGAAACACAATTTGTTTTTCTATTTCAAAGTTAACCAACCTTAATTAGTTTCTCTTCAATAACTACATGGTTACACAAATTTTTCTGTATTACATTTGCTCATGTACATATAAATTCGATTTGAATATTTCATGATCAGCCTTCTTTTATTGTCTTCATAAGTGGTCAATGTAGATTTTGTAATTAAACTTGATGCCGCCTAATATTTGTTTTCCTATTTAAGCAGTGACAATATTATCCCTTCATTACAGATATTCCCACTATCTTCTCAGCATATTTTCAAAAATATCACAGCATATTTAATTTTAAATTGAACACTGTCTAAAATACAAGATTAGGTTTTCAAAAGTAATCAACCATTTCCATCTTCGTTTTATAACAATCAGTATCTTCTCAGTAGCTTTCCGAATTGAATAAGTTTTTTCTTCATAAATCATTGATTTTGGTATATTTTCTAAGCAGATTTTGAAATTAAGATGGCCTGAAAAAAAAAATGGTTTTGTATTTCATTGGTGACCGACCTTTTTTTCTATCTCTATCATGGATGAATTCCATATATTTCTCCTGGTACATTTTGAAATTTTATTGAAAAACTGCCCACAACAAAATTTGTATTTCTATATCGAAGGTGATCTATTTCTCACATCTTTTCATAGTAGACCTCAGAATATTCTCCAGAGCAGTTGTAAATTATGTTGACACTAAGCTCTCATCTTGTTTCTCTATTTTAAAGGTAACCAACCTTTATTACTTTTTCCTTCATAACTGGATGATCTCAGTATTATCTCCTCAGCTACTTTCGGTATTGAATGTTTCTATTCAAAGAGCAGCTAATTTATTTTCCCCATGTTTCTTCCTATAGTTCCCAAAAAGCTTTTCTATTGCAATATACGTAGATGTTTGATAACAAGAAAACTACCGACTGATAATGTGGACGTCTGAAACAAATAGTATTGGTTTTTCTATACCAAAGGTAACCAACCTTTTACTGCTGTATTTATGGACGAATAGATCAGCATATTTTGGATATTTCAAAGGAAAACATTTTCCTGTCCTAGGATGAAATTATCTAAAAAAACATAAATGGTTTCTTATTTCAAAGAAAGAGCTCCTTTTTTAACTACTCATGAATGGAATTCTAAGTAAATTTTATATGCTGAATGCACCAAAAATGTTTTTTTTTTTTTAAATTTATAGGTTCTCGATATATACTTGCAATTATTAACAGTTAAACATATTTAACTCTGGTCCTTATTATTAACATGTTCGATAAATGTATATTTTTAGTATTTAACATTAAACAGATACTTAAAACAAATTAGATTTCCTCTTGACGCTAATTAACTGACCTTTCTGTTCCTAGGGTTACAAATAGATAGATACATTATGAAGAAAATTTTAATGGAATTAACAAATGTCTGAAACAAAAAAAAATGGTTCTCTATTTCACAGATAACCAACCTTTTCGACCCCCGTTCTTCATATATGGATATTTTTAATGATGTAAATATGTGGTTTGAAATAAATAAATGAATCATTTTCAAAAAGTTGAACTATCTACTTTTCTTCCATGATGAAAACGATGACTACAGCAACCGCCAAAATCTTAAACAGGACATCCAGAAAATGTGATTTTTCTATTTCCATGGTAAATGGCTTTCATTTTTGCGACTTTAATAAATAAAAATTTCAGCAATTTCATGTGGCTTAAATGGAAAAGTGAAAAATATTATACAAGTTTTTCTACGTCTCAAAGATAACTGACCTTCTGATGTGACAATTTATGATACGAATAATAAACATCCTGTGGAATTAAATTGATGCCTAAAACAATAACTGATTTTCTATTTCAAAGACAACCCATACCTTATACTGATTCGCCGTTGATAAATATTTGCTATCCTTTCAAAGATTACCCATCTGTCATTTTATTATAAGGAAAATTTCCATATTTTATATCCCACTGTATATTAAACTTGGTGGATACGATACTACTTATGGTTTTTCTATTATGTAGGGGAACTCACCTTACTGGGATATTTTTTATTTTGTATTTATATTAGATACTGACTAAAAACGTTTCTTTTCATAGATGGCTTTTCTGTTCTCATAAATTTTTTTTGCCACTTAATAGGAACGTCTAAAAAGTATAACAAATTTTTCGGAACCATTTCTTTTTTAATAAACAAACAAATCAAGCCCCAAATTGTTGATTAAATAAAGATCTGAAATATAAAACTGGTTGTTTATCTGAAAGGTAACTGACCTTTATTGTTTTGTTCCTAAATAGACATCTATTTTTTAAACTAGATACTTTCTGAAATAAATAAAAAAAATTTCATATTTCAAAGGCGACACTTGTTTTTATATCCTAATTCTTGACAGATTCCAGTGGATTTACCTGAATATTTTATGGACGTTTGAATTGAATAATTTTGTAAAACATTATCGATGTCACTTTCACATATCTGCTTGGCACTGCCTCGATTTAGTAATTCTATGGTCACTTGTCACAAAATGCCTAAATGTGGATGAGATGTAAATTAATTTTATAAAATTTAATAATAGTTTTTGAAATTACAAAAAACTGACATTTAAATGCTATTTAAATCCTTCCAATTTGAGAGAAGAAAAAAAGATGATTTCACAAATATACAATTATATTGACAAGAAAAAAAAAAAACAATGGTTTTGAAGTTACCATTGACAATGTATTTAATAATTACAATGATTTTTCTGTGCAAGATATCATTTCCATTTCCATGTAGAAGCAGACATCTTCGTATTCTTGTAATATTCTTCATTGCACATTTCAAAATACAAAATATGAAAATTAGTAAAAATAAAGACTAATTTACTATTCTTTACTTTTCATGATATCCAAGTTTAACATGGTTAGTTTACCTCTTCGTTAAATCTTCATCAATTTGACTTCTTAATAAAACATGCAAAGCTAAACATTTCTTCGTGAATACTATAATAATCAACATTTTGATATTATTACCCTTCCCTTACATTTTGATACTTTTTCTAACTTACTGGAAATAGATGCAACCAAATTTTAAATCCATACAATAAATTAACTATCCCTTAAAATATAAACTATTTTTGCAAATACATATATATATATACCTATTCACTCAACTAAAACATCAAGTTGCCGACACATTATACCGACTGAAAATAAATGAAAATTTGTCTTATTTAAAAAATTACTAACCTTTCTCCAACTGGCTCAGTTCCTATTTTGATTGATTTCACTTTCAACGTAGTACCGTCATTCAGAACAATGTAAAAAAAATACTTTATACAAGACAAAAACTTTTCTCATGTAAAAATTTTGTATTTGAGTTGTTAAAATGTACTTATCTTATACGAAACAATTTTTCTGATGTAAATTTGGCATTTAAGATTCTGCTTAAATAAATTTAGACAAAATATGCATACTATAGCATTACCTACTTAATCAAATTAATTACCAATATATTTGAGGCGTCTTCATTATCTGGATTAATTTAGCAAACGATATCTAAAAAAAGGTGTTAACGGATGTTTTTTTTATTAACTAACCTTTCAAGTATACATGTAACGGTCTTGTTAACTTTTGTTTCAATATTGCAGACCAGACAAAATAAAAATACTAAGACCTATATTTTCATATGAATATCTTCTAAAATTTCAAAAGTTCCAATTAATGTGGTCCAGAAATGCATAAAATAAATCTAAAAAATAAGGTAAAACTTTCTGTATACCATGTATAACGACCTAAAAACGTGTTTTTCACTACCTAAAAATTAAGATTTTGTGGTATTTATACAT
Organism: Rhamnusium bicolor; assembly: GCA_029963845.1. Classification (NCBI taxonomy): domain Eukaryota; kingdom Metazoa; phylum Arthropoda; class Insecta; order Coleoptera; family Cerambycidae; genus Rhamnusium; species Rhamnusium bicolor. The sequence goes on from JANEYF010001991.1 coordinate 547,679, forward strand.
ATATTAAAGTTATTGCTAAAATTTTTACATCAAAGTATAATTATATGCAATTTCCACTTTAGTTAAATTGTACACATAATATGTAGCATATTTCTACTAACCTTGATAATAAAATTAATAACATAATAACTTCCCAATATTTTATCATCTGATCTAAATTAAATATTTGATTTGACCGCTTTTCTGAAAAATGAAATATATATTTTCCTAAACTCGGTCAAAACTGGACCACCTGACATTAAAAAATATTGGAGAATTTTGATTTTATCTGATAAGAATCTGTTATCAGGAAATGTAATTAATAATTTTTTATCCATACGTTGAAATTTGAAACTCCAATGACCATTTGTCGAATGGTTTTGAAATAATATCAATTCTTTTGTAAAACCTAAAAAATAAGTCAAATTTTGTGGTACTTTATGTATACTAACCTTAAATAATTTAAAGATAGTTAAGTTTAGAATTGAGGTATTTTATAAAATGGTTTAAAAACTAGAATATTCCTTCACAAATTATATTCGTGGTACTTTTAGTCATGTTGAATTAGAATTAACATCTATAGGTTATTTCCTCTAAAACAAATTGTTAGTTTGCTATTTGCTAACATTATCATTAGAACTGTTAGAATCTTTGCATCCATGAGTAAAGAAAGCATCATAACCATCAGCAAATTAACAAATTTCATTTACTACCTGAACATAATTTTACAGCAACTGTAAATTGTCAAAGAACATTACCAAAGCATCGAGTTATTAGTTCTTATTATCAGTTACTTAATTTAAAACATTCGCCAAGGTCATCTGGATGTTCCTAAGATGATGATGGATCTAGCAAAAATTATTTGAAATTTTATAATTAACCATGCAATGGCAAACATTCACGTAATCTTAAAATACAGCAATACTTGTATTTTATAAAATAATCCAAGACCCAAATATTAAATATATAAAACTTGCCTTAGTTGTGCAGTATAAAAGGTCTACTAACCTTAATAAATTTAACAGTAAATGAAAAATTACTTTAGGTAATTTATTTTTGGCCAGTTAAATTTTGAAATAATCTCTGGACTCGATACAAAATGGCTTTTTCCATTTTAATTTTAAACGTATAAAATATGAGAAAATTCCACCCCATTTAATACCACAATAATTTGTTTTGTGGTACGTATAATTTCTTTCCGTTATCTAAAAAAAATAAGTTGGCAACATTTTGTGGACAGTAACACATTATTTACTATCCTTTGCACTTATTTTATTGTGATACACACTACCTCTTAATATGTTAAAAAAAAATCAGATCTAAAAATATGCACCTTCAGCACTTTTTTTATATACAATGTCAGACTAGCCATTTGCGTAAATGTAGAAGTATTCAGAATGTTTCTCAGGATTACTTCTCAAAATCTGAAACAAATGATTATTTCGTAATATTTGTTAATATTACCAACAGAATCATCACGGCTCCGATCTGTTATGGTAAGGGTATTGGTAATAGATCAGAATATTAAAAAAACATTTCCTTCAATCATTTCAAGCCCTATTAGGTAGCAATGCTGCTGGAACTTACTTTCATATCTAAAAAGTACATGAATTTTTGTCGTATTTTACATACATCAATCATTAAGATAACGCACAGTAAACAAGTTTGGACCTTGAGATCTAGAAAAATTTGCAACTTGTACTTACTGTATACTGCACAATAATCTGATAAAAATGATTATGTGATAATAGAAGAGAATTTCTAGGAATCATTTCCAGGTTTTTTTTTGTTAGAGATAGGTACTTTATCTAAAAAATAGGTTAAAGTTGTGTGTCATGTTCACCGACCTTAAGTTATGAACTGCATTTAAAACTTTCACCGACATTTGCAAAAAAGAAGTTTTTCCAACATGCTTGGATTTTCTATATAAGTTTATTATTATCATTAGGACTGCCAAAGAAGCGTTTTATTTTAAATAAGGCATCCAATGTTAGTTCAGTTACTATATCTAAAAAATAGATTTAATGTTTGGTATTTGTCTACCAACCTAAAATTTCAATATGTACTCATATTTCTTCAGCTGCTATCGGAAATTGCGATACTAGAGAAAAACAAACAAACCTTTTAAAATATTCCTTTCTTGCTTCTTAGAAAAACACCAACTGTTGGGAGCGTTGAGCAGAGATAATACCTTATCATAAAATTATATAATGTACTAAACTTACTACAGATTATGCATCTCTATATCTCTCAACTCATTTGAGATTTTTGAAATATCATGGCTAGTTTTGTAAGTTTAATTTTATTCAACTTAAGTCGGCTTATCCTGACGATGCATCAAGTAAAATATACTACCAATGATTCAGAATATTGTCATCATAAATTAGACGGCTATAAAACAAGTATTTCTTGATGGGTAGTCACACACCCCACTGCTAGAATTCTTTGGATCATCATGCTATGATATCAGTTAAAATTACCAACTTCAGTAATTCTCGCGCTTAAAAATTTACGAAAGTCGACCTGCTTGCTATACGACTAAACGAATAATTTACTTTTATGGCATTCGACTTCATATTGCAGAGCTATTTCCCATTTGATCAATTCACCTTCCCCAATATTTATAAAAATTTAGGTTTTAACGATGATTTATATTATCATTTAGCTTCACTAAACTGCCATATTTCAATTATATTTAAGAAATTCTATATCATACCATCGATTAATAAACATGGGCTCTCAATAAAAAACATCTGCAAAAAAAAATAAATGTGACAATTTTTTTAAAGGAAGTTAAAGTTAAATTCATGCACATGAAATAAACCCAATCAATTTTGATAGGTATAAGCAAAGTGACAATTATATTTACATGTATACACATTAAAATGGTTTAAAGTAAAATATATTTCAAAGAATTTACCTGTTGATTGTCCGATTGTGGGACTTTCAAATTGGTAAAAATATTAAATCAATTATACTCAACCGTTTTAATAGCATACATGTCGATTTACTTAATGTTAGAAAAAACTCTCAATTTCATTGAGTAATACAAGTGAAATTTGAGGAAAATTTTCTTTTATATTTAAAAGGTTATTTTGGTAATACAAATAGAAACATTGCTTAGCAAAACTAATGGTAGGTTTGTTCATAGAGCAGTTTACAACCATTTGAAACTGTCAGAAGCATGAGCACATTGTTGTAGAGATGTGCTTGTTCAATCAGACGTTTGTTATTGCAGACGTTTGTTATTGCAGAACTTTCATAATAATCACATCTCATAGACAGAAAACTAGCACAAATCGTCTCTACGAACAAACCTAGTATCAAGAGACAAAATAGAAGTTATTTAATTATTATTTCAATGTGAGCCCAATAATAACTTGTCAATTTTTATTTTAATGTAGTTGTAGGCAGTTTACTATTGTCCGCCATTTGTTGATATTATTTTAAAGGATCTATTTATGATCTGAAAAAAAATACTTCTATGCTAGGTGTTCCGTGTTCGCTGCCAACCAAATTTAGTATACCTATATTTACAAATTTGCATAGAATTCTCATTTTTTTTTCACAAATAACACAGAAATATTTAACGAACACTTTTTCAATAGAAAATTTGGTATTACCACGTTAACCTAAAATTTATAATTGTTAATATAAGCTAAATTATATTTGAAATTATTGAAAAAAATTGTTAAAAATTTTTTATATTTAAAAAAAACAAAAATTGCGATTATAAAACGTATTTGGTATTATCATGTTTAACCTAAAATTTATAATTGTTAATATAAGCTAAACTATATTTGAAATTATTGAAATTGTTAAAATTTTTTTATATTTAAAAAAACAAAAATTGCGATTATAAAACGTGTCCTTATGCACAAAAATATTTTACCCATTTAAATATAAATGTTAATAATGCTACATAATATATTTGTTAAAATATAAGCCTCTTTACAACTAATTTTATATTTGGATTTTGTGTAAAATAATTCATTTATCCAAATTTTGCAAAACCATGTTATCACTGGAATACTTCAACGATTTCAAAATATAATACTAAAGCACGATAAACTCTGAAACATGTTATTACAAAAACACTAAAACTTTCATTTAAAATGTATAAGTAATAATATAGGGCGCTTGTTTCAATAAACGAAAATTTTGGTTGGCATGAAGTCGAACACAACGTACGAGGGTCAGTCCAAAAATAAGTTTTCCTATTTTTTTTTCCCAGAACTAACCATCTATCGGGAATAGAAGATACCCTCCACGTTTCTGGGACTCTGGGGATAATGTAGGAATTTTTGCATGACAGTTCGACCTCACAGCTGAGAATAAGCTACCATCAAAGATGGAGGTATCCTTGACCATCGTGTCCAGTTGTGAAACCCGAGCGGTTATCCGTTTCTTGGCCGCAAAAGTTGATAATGCAGTAAATATTCATTATGAGCCGTTTGTCATTTTACAACAACCACACGAACTGCTGAATTGACGTTGCTGGTGGCACTGACAGGTCACGGTTCATCTCGCGTGCACATCCGGGCGTCCTTTCGCAGTCTGCCCGCCAACGACGAACCATCTGAATGCTCATGCACTTGTCGCCATAAATTTAAGCCAATTCTCTATGAATTTCACTGCACGTTCACATTTTGCTGCTAAGAAACGGATAACTGCTGGATTTCACAACTGGTCACACTAGTCGAGGGTACCTCGATCTTTGATTACAGCTTACTCTCAGCTGTCAAATTGGTCATGTCAAAATTCCTGTTATCCCCAGAATCCCTAAAACGTAGCGGATACCTTTATTCCCAATAGATGGTGTTTTGGAAAAAAAGATCGACAAACTTATTTTAGGAGTGACCATCGTATAAGCATATATTTTAGAGGCGTATGTACAAGTGTATTTTTTACATTTATTTTCTTGCCTTTAAAACATCGCAACAGCAGATAAGAACAATTAAACATTCTATGTTTCAGCGAGTCCACTCATTTATATGAATAATAATATATCAATATTTCATGACAAGATTTACTGGTTACAAATATTTACATATGTAAAGATGGGCAAGATAGAATATTCCCAAATTACAAAAACGTTTGGTTATGTAAATATTTGCAAAAAGCTTTACATAATTCTATTTTGCAAAATTATAATTCAAAATAAAATTCTTTTATGGTTAATTTTTGTAAGAAAAAAAATGTATCATGAATATATTTCATGGTTTTTTATAACAGTTTTTTGCAGAATTTATTTCACAGCAGTCATTATTTTGTATTCTAAAAAATTGTTTCAAGTTTTGAAAATTAATCTGAAATGTTAGGAGAGTATTTTCCGAATTTGGTAATTTTTCCACCCGTCTATGTACAAATAAAATATCAGATAGTTGTCAAAATCAGGTTTTGCGTTGGGAAAAATAGCACAGTAACGACATTTAATTAAATACAGTACACGTGTATAAAATTAAAGATTATATTTTTTTGATAAATATTTATATTAGAGGCCATCGAAGCAGTGTTTTCAAATATTTGAAGGGGTGGATGGATAACTGTGCGACATTGCTACAAAAATTGTAATATATTCAAATAAAGGTGTTGCGATGTTATAACTTATCACCAATGTTTCGTTACATTTCTATGACTAGATGCTTAGATAATGAATGGGTAAAGAAGCTAAGAAACAACATAACTCCGCGTCTGGTGAATAAGGGTTGATAAAAACGTTTTTCTGACAAATTTGCAATTTGCTAATTATTAACACCTTTATCCATTCACCGCTTCATTTATAAAAACATATTTTAAACATTTCTTCAATACAACGCTCTATAATCTTAAATATGGAATCTTTCTGATGCAACGATAAAGCAAAAAAATTCAAGAAAATATTAATATTTACCTGTTTATTATAGCCCAGATGTCTCAGCTTAACAAAAAGCGGCAGAATTATAGTCATTTGCATTTCACACAAAGCCCACAGCAATTGTTTTATTGAGATTTTTATTGGGTTCTAAATATAGTCATATGGAATGGAATAAATGGAAAACGAAAAATTTCCGTGAACCTGTTATGGCCTAGTTACACGCTCCCCCCTAATTCACTTTTGAAAATTACTATAACCATTCAAAAACTAAAATATGCTAATATAGGAGCTGAAGAAGTTATTTTCTCTGAAGGTTCGATTTATAAAGCTGTAAAAGAAAAAATATTTCTATTTGTAATATTTTTTTTATCAATAAATTTTTGTTTTCTGATACAAACTTCTAAACTAATTGGCTTTGATATTAAGTCGTAATTATTTAGAATTTGATTTAAGGTTGCATGTTATTTGTGCTCTACATGTCATTTTTCACGTAAATGAATGTCGTAGTACGATACTATTTTTCAAAATTTTGGTTTACAGATCAATCAATTTTTAAAAATCACAACTTTGGTGAAAACAACCTTTTCTTAAGCCAATAAGCTAAAAGGAACGATAAGATAATAATAATAAAATTTGAATATACCAGTTTTAAAGAAACAGGAAACAAAATGTCACATATACAGATTTCTCTACATACACGGGCGATCTGTAAGTAGTGTCAAACTTTAAAGGCTGTTAGTTAACAAAAAGTATGTGCACTTTGCTTATTAAATGCATGTCCAAAAATGTATAATAAACGACCTACAGCTTCTTAAAGAGATATGACGATTACCATTTTTCAGTTATTTGCCCGATATGGTGTTGCTAGAAAAGCGAAATTACGTTAAATAAGCTATTTGCTGGAATTAGGCGCATAATACTATAAATTTTGTTTTTGACGGCTTTCTTTAGTAGGGTAATTTTGAAGCGAGAGGTAGTTTTACCCAAAAAAAATTTTTGGAAGTCAGTTTTAAAACAAAATTTACATAAAATACATAAAAATTCAAAATTATGGCAACAGCAGCCGTTTTTGTCAATTGTGCTGAATTGTCCTAATTGATTTTTAACGAAATACGTAAAAATCAGCTTTTATTGTTTTTTTTTTAACTTACCCCATCAAAGCCAACTAAGAAAAATAAAATTTGTAATAATACTTGCCTCATTGAGCAAGAATATTTTGTTTTTCTAGTCCACACCATCTTGAATAATTAAAAAACCGACATATTATCCCTCTTCGAGAGTACAGAGCCTTCATAAATGACATAACTCACATGACCAATTAGTTACCTTTAACAGTGTCGTCGAGTCATCCCGTCAGCAAAAGATGGTTGAAAACTATTTCATACACGTATGTGCAAAAATTCTCATCGGGTACCGTCATAATGTAGAAGACGCATTTTTTATACTAGCAGCCTTTGAAGTTTGGCACATTAATAGTAGCTCACCCTGTATATTTCACAATAAATAAATAAAGTAAATAAATAACTATATCTTAGATATGCACAGTGAATGCTTTATCTTTTTATATTGGTCTTTAATAACTTATTTTGTGTTAACAGGAAGACTTAGTGTTCGGCTTCAACTTTCCCCAACAGAGAGATCTCGCTTATCATGCGAGTTAAACATTGGTTAAATTAGAGAAATGTTGTGTTTCATTCTTGCTAAGACTTTGGAGTCAACAGAACATAATTATACAATATGGTTTTTCGGATCTGAAAAAAAATTGAAAAATTCGAATTTTGTTTTTCTTCCTGTTGCTGAGTTGACAGCCAATCTTTATTGTGTAAAAACATTTTTGGAGCAACTACTTATTTCATATAATTATTATAAAATAAAAATTACATTTCGTTCGCTCAATTTAATTATTTGTTATGGCAGCAATACTGAATTCTCATCATTCATTTTCTGATTACAAAGATAAAACATAATCGTATAACTTTTCTCCAATTTAGACAATGCTCTTGCAAGATAAGCAAGACCTCTGTTGGAAAAGTTAACGCCGAACACCCTGCATATCAAAAATAATTTTTTTTTATAACAACCGTTAATGTAACTGACATAATATGAAAAGTATAAAAAACCTTATACAGAGGAATTATTTCGTTCAAATAGTTTGCCATTTAAAACACTGAGATGATGCCAACTTGGTTGGCGAAATGCGCGTTGAGAGCAGTATATAGTGTTTTGATGTTTCGTGGAAAACCACGTCAGTGTTATCTTCACATCAAAGGTTCCAACCTACTGCAGGTTTGTCATTTAAATTTTAGGCCTCCTTTAAACGCTCATTCTTTTTATCAGTTATACGTGTAGTCATGTCGTCAAGCAAAACGGAACACAGGTAGTGACTTCACATCTATCGTTTTATAATTCAGTTTATCCTCCTTTAAATTGTTTATAAGCGATATGTCTTAAGTTAATTTTGCTCCATATCTTTGCAGAAGAAATAATTTATTTTAATTTGATAATTAAAACATCATATGCCGCATTCTTTATGCTTGTCAATGTAGGTTTTAGATTTAATTTTCCAAAGGCAGGATGGTCTATATATAAAGCGATGAATTCAGTTTGCAACATATAAAAATACTAAGACAAAGTAAAACGACCAATCACTTTAAACGCAACAAGCTTCTAGAAGTTGGAAAATCAGGTTGGTCCCAATTCTGTTCAAGCCATGCATTTAACTGTATGCAATGCATAAATTGAGCGATGTGTACATTTTACATGCTCTATCTTACTCGACCGACTTAACAATGCACATATAAAACTGATGAAAAGAATCAACATCTAAAGGGGGCTTTAAACATCTATTTTAAACGGATCTTTCACTTAAAGGGAGTTTTAGTGATCAAAAAACAAAACATAAATACCGGATAGCATTTCAATAATTTAAATGAAAAATTAAGTTTAATGGCATTCATATATTTCGATTTATATTTTGCTGGAATTGCTGACAATACACTTCCTTGCTACTGAAACTCCCTTTAAAAAAATATTGATAATGCCGGGGGGGGGGGGGGGGGTAATGCGTAATTTTTAAAACACCGTTTTTTTATTTAATTAAGAGTATTTTAAGATAATAATTTATATATAAATGGCCTTAATGTTGAATAAATCCGTATTTATACAAATAAGGTTTAAAATTTAAATAATAGCAAATATGTAAGTTTGTTTTATTCTTTAAGTCAATTAGATTTTATAATACGCAATGTAATACTTTCATATGTAAACTAGTAAGAGATTTGTACTTGGGTAATCCAACATATTTAACTAAATTTTCTTCCATAAATTATGTAAATATAAAATACCTAGTAAAAAAAAACGTTCCATGACGTCATATGGTAAAGTCAGTTTAAACTTTAATCTATTTCATAACAAAATAAAATAAGCCTGGAATTATATTTTCTATGAAATGGATCAAGGTTTGAAAAATATTTAGACACATGATGCTGTTGTAAAATTCCGGAACGTCTGTTATTTACTTGATTGTTTATATTAACAAAGATTTATGAATGGAAAATCCCATTCATGTATATGTTGGACGTCACCAATATCCTAGTAAAGTAAAATGTGATTTACACAAAAATAATGCGAGATAAACATTACAATGTATGTAAATATATTTACATTACTTTTCAAAAAAAAAAAAAATCGATGATTGTATTCATAATAAAGGTTTTAATTCAATTGTAATTATAAAAGCATATAATTTTTAATTCATTTTATAAAAGAAAATTTAGAAGTAAAGAAACAAGACATGTTATTACTTACACAAATTTTCTTTTATCCAATGAATATCAGGAAATAAAATTAAATGTAAATTATACATCGCAAACATTCATTATCACAGTAATAAGTCATTCTATATATTTAATTAGAATACTTCTAGTATTCTTAAAACGCTTAACAATTATTTAAAGAATGTAAAAAAACATTCATAAATACCTGCAGTGTCGACTTCTTCACTCACGAAGAATGGTCCAGTTATTCAATAGAACATCGAGCAGGTTTCAATAAAATATTATAGGTTACGCAACATTCATTTTATAGTTGGGGAATTTGTCCTAAATGAAAATGCACTTCAAATTCTGAAAAATCAAGTGCATTTCTCAAGGAAACAAGGAGTATGTTTTACGCATTTAAAAAAATATACTTCCTAAACTCAGTAGCCACCCAATACACTGGCAGAATATAGGAAACAACCAGCAACCATTATAAAACTTTTTTGACACCAAGATTTTCATAATTTCGCTTCGGTAATACAAGCTGACCTGGCCGCTCATGACCTGGGTCACTTTTAGGTTAGAATTCCGATCTTCAGTTTTCAGCAGCTTACCGTTTGTCAAGAATGCCTTATATACCTGACAAAAAAATAACCAAACACATACCAAATGGCCACATAACATGGCATTAGGAGTATTAAATATACATTACGTTACCATATCAACTTCGACAATAATCTGGTATCATCGTACGCAATTTCAGAGCTACTTGTTTTCGCAAGCCTTAAACATTCTCACATTCAGAACTAAGATCAGCTCATCTCTATACAAAGAACACGTGTCCACACCTTCCTTGCATTTTCTGGAATTACATGGATGGGCAGAATGCTAACTTTTGTTGGCAAAGCATTCAGCTCCACTGCCAACCTAGAGAAAATAGCATTTTTCTAATAGAATACAGTTTTAGAGAATTATTGTCATGTATTTGAAGCAAACATAACCCAATATAAGATTTGTTGTTCAATTTTATTATCTTTGCTTCAAAGTTACTGTTTATAATACACAGGTTACATTTTCCAAATTCTAATGCATTTAAAAAAGTTAAATTTAATAAATATCAAGTCAGCATAATTGAATACGGATTATAATTTCAATACTTCTTGAAAATATAACAAAAAAAAAAATCATGAAATGCATTTAATCCAAGATATACAAAAAAAAAAAGGGGGCAATACAGCACAAAACAAGGTCCTACGTACAGCTGCCTATTCATTGTAATAGGTACCTATTCCTATATAAATTCCTTATTCGACTTTATATAATAGAGGAACATCCTCGTCGAACTCCTATTCTTTCTTTTGCACAACAGTTGAGTAGGCAGCTGTAATAGGTACGACCTTTATTGTACAAGCATTATTTTATTTTAATTTAAAAAAAAAAAAAAAAAAAACGATGCGTAGACATGAATAACAATTTCAGATTATGCTCTACAGCCCAAAAATTGTTATGTTCAACAAATCAAAAAAAAAAACATAATTGCAAAAGAAATGCGATTAAAATTAAATTTATATTTACCCAATCACATAATTACACCGATTCGGGCTAAAATCATCTTTCGAATAAGTAGTCATCTGGAAAAGTAGGAAATTAACAGTTTTACAATTAACCACAAGCAAAAATTTTTCAACATCCCAAACTACAAATATTCATTTTAATTTATCCAATTAAAATGTTCTTTAACAGATGTACATTTCCAGCATTTACAAAAATATTTAGTACATCAGTACAAATTAAGATTAAATGATGGAAAGAACAACTTAAATTGCATAGAATTGAAAAACGTAAAGTGTAAATATTATAAACAATTAAGATTAGTTCCAAATTATTTCAAATTTATCAAATAAATCTGAAATAATCAGTACTTACAGAAGAATTAACAATTACGATACCAATATAATCGTTACCGTTCTCACAGCAGTTTTCTACCTTCCATATGGAATTGATGGTTTGTCACATAGTTTGAGATAAGTGCGTCTCCACATGATATCGTCACATGGAGTTGACGTAGTGTGTGCAGGGATTTTTTGCTTACTACCCAGGTGTTCAGCAAACATAGGGGAATAAAAATAGCTCTTGTTCGAAAGAGATGATGATATTCAGGAACATCTTGCTTAATACATGGAAAGTTAAAATAAATTAGTAATAGGAACACAAGGTCAAAATAAGTATTCAAAATTCAAATTTCTCCTTTGTTTATTAAAATACTAATATCACTTTATTTACATCTGTCAATTAAGTTATTCAAACTAAATCTAATTTGTACAAAAAATAAATAAATAAAAAAGTTGTTACTGATACATTACAAACCAAAGCAGACGATTTCCTGGCTCGCAGTGTTGAGATCCCCCAAAAAGTGACTGCAATAGAAAAATTCTACATAATATCACAGAATAAAATTCACGATAGCCTTTCAAACAATTATTCAAAATAATTACGAAATAAAATTCATCTCTGAATAGGAACTTTAACTTCTTTCAACTGTAACATAAAATTATCTAAACTATTATTTAATTCTTCACAGATTTTGGTATCCCAATTTATTGAAGTATTATCACAGCAATCTTGAAGAACGCCCCATCTCGATTTTAAATGCTGCCACCTTAGCCTTCGTTCTTCTTGTTTTTGACGTAATTCTGTTTCTGCCTTGGATAAGGCTTTATTTAAAACGGCTTCAATGAAGAGATTTTTTCGTTTGTGGATTTTAAAATTTAATTTCTTGACTTTAATATGTGAAATCCAATCGGCTAAATCAGACGTTTTTAATGAACTGGACGTGGACATATAATTTGGTTTTACGATTACGCCCATTTTAATAAAACTAAATAAAATCTCTTCAATTTAGCGACTTGCAAATAAAATGCTTGCAATTAGGTAAAAACACACCTGGTTTATTTTCAATAAATACAGCAGTAGGCTTCAACTCTCCAAAATTCCAACATCGAAAGTTTCTAGACTGGACTGGAACAATTTCGCAATGACACAGCACAGCACCATTAACACACTTCAACAACGACTGCTGAAATACTAATGACGAAACCAGGGTGTGGTTTGCTTTTATATTCACGGGAGTCACTAATGTTGTAATCCTACGCGTTTGTAGAAAAGTAGATCCACATGAAATATTAAATTTTTATACGACACATCGTTTTGAAGAAGAAATATTAATAGTACTTGTTAAAGAAACTTACAATTTACATTTATTATTCAATAATTTCTTAACAACTGTCACGTATACAAAAATAAATGAAATTGTTCCGCGGAGTAATCGATTTTAGAATGACGACATTCGCCATAACGGCTATTTACAGATCCGGCTGTGTAAAAGTATGGAAACATTTCCGCCAAAGGTTTTAACTGTCAATTGTAACATTTTGTTTATATGGAGATAACTGAGATAAATAAACATTATTTTTTTTATTACTTGCCAGATTGCCGGCGATTTTTTTTGTTTCAAAAAATGATGTTTTATTGTATTACTGTTGTTTATTTCTCAAATTAAAATCTTTGGTCTATTTTGGAACGGTGGCAACCCTAAATTGATGTAACTTACATAAATTTTTAAATTTACATAATTTTACTTCATGTTAAATTCATTTTCTGAAAACCTAGCTGTGACAAAGGTACTAAAATATGAATGATGTTAGTTGTAATTTGAAATCACGAGTATTTTATACCTAGATAAATATTTGTTTTATTGAAATTATATTTAAAAAAAATTATATATTACAGTACAAGGTAATTATGTAAGTAAAATGATTCTAATATAAATATAAAAGATACCTACAATTAATATAAAAGGATTTGGATTTATTTTGTAATAAATAAGGTGTCCTGGGAAGGCTATTTCACTGACTAATGGAGTTTATAAAATTTTATATACCTAAATTTCCTGCACACGGTTGTGTTAAAAATGCTTACAAGGTTTAAAAAGATATTAATTATTTAATAAAATTATTGTTAAATTAAAATAACAACTAACAACCCTCAGACTAAAGACTGGCCAAATTAACATTTGTTCTAACTATATCTGGAAACAATATACCTACATATTTTAATTTAATAATAATATAATAATTTAATCATTATTACGTTCAAATTAAACATATACCATTGGTGGAAAAGATCTATTCTACATCTAGAAAATTCCAAGATGCCCTTCATAAAAATCAATATTATCATCGTCAATGGCAATGGGTACTTCTCGGTAAATGTTTGAACGTTCTATTTTCTATTTGGCGCAACACAGATCGAAGTAAATAATTTAATCTAATATTTTATTTAAATTATTGGAGAACATTGTATATACTAGGTACATAAATAAAACAATACTTACATAAGTAAGGGGTACATTAATTTCTTAAGTGTCCAGAATATAATATTAATAAATTGGTAGGTAGGTATAATAGCCTACATACCCAAATGACAACAATTTCTCATGCAGCAGCTTGGCTTATAATTGCCCTCTGAAAAAATAAAAAAATATAGATAAATTTTCTTTTATAAAAAAAGAGATGGGCCGAATAGATTTTAACACAATGTAGATATATATGTATGTAGCTATATATAATATGTATACACCCTTTATCAGCATCTAAGTTTGATGTGATGTAATATACCTATTATCTACCACCTAGTAAACAATAAACAAAATAACAATTTAAAAAACGTGCTAAATGACAGAAAAAGCCTTTCAAAAAAAAAAAATTTCATATACCTACATACAAGGTCCATTAAGGCTTCGTTTTTTGAGTTACAGGATGGTGAAAAATCTATATTTTAAAAAAAATCTTTCCTTAATATCTCAAAAACGACAACAATTACTGACTTACAATTTGGTGTGCATTATGATGGTATAAATTACAATAAAAATGCGTATGTTTGTTTAATTCCATCCACTAGTGGCGTATTCACTTCCCTTTTTAAAAATAATTTCTACATCCATGGATTTTTTAAAAAGTGATCATTTCTGAATTTTCCAATCAATTCTGAACAAAAAAGTTCTCTTTCAAGTGCTCGCCAAAATGAGCAGATTTCGAGTTGATGCGTAAAGGTGACCAAAGAAACATTCAATGTTTTAATTTGAACATTGACAAATTACATTTTAATATTCTCAAATAGTTTTACTTTGTTTATTCATCTGTGTTTATAATTTTAGTTAATAGAAGTTATAAAAAATAAAAATGGTATTTTTAATTTTGAATTTTCGTTTACAAATAAGAAATTAAAAAAAAATTGTGCGAGAATTGGAGGTACCTACTCATGTATTGTACAGACTGTACATGTCTTAGGCTTTCGATTTTTTTTACCCTCAAATAATTTATAAAAACTGATGAAAATGATCGCACACCATTCCCCCCCCCCATAAAGGATAAAACAATAATTATTTAACATTGAATAATTCCTTGGTTCCTTCTATACTCATTTTAGCGAACATTTGAAAGAGAGAGCTTTTTTTATTCAAAATTGATTGTAAAATTAAAAAAAAGATTACATTTTTAAAAAAAAAATATTTTGTAATTTATACCGTCATAATTCATACTAAATTAAGAAAAATTTTTTCAGAATTATCTCGAAAGCTTAATCCAAAATTTGGTTAAAAACCAAAAATAAAAAATTTCGCCAAAACAGTTGCAATAATGAGTATTCTTTTTTTAATGATTAAGAAAAGATGTCGAGAATCGTCGCAGTAGGTCAATGATCAATGACTCCATATCGTTAAATCTTGTATCCATTTCCATTAAAATAGTGCTAATACCTATACCATAATGTTATTTTATGGCTTTGAAATATTTGATAATCACGTAAAACAGGTTGGAGGGGGGGGGTCGTTTCCTGTAACCAACTGTGTCTTTTAACGAGGCTGCGCAAAATATTTCATTACATTCTCCTCATTTCGTTTAGACTGAAGTTTTTTACAGACAATTTTGATTTGAGATAAGCCATAATATTCAATGATTTTTTTTTGTATAATACATCGAATATGTTAGATAATTAAAAAATGCCATTAACAACTAAGGCTAAAAACGTAAATTCAAATTCACTAAATTTGGTCAAAAATCCTACCGATTGCTGAATGTTGGTCAGACGATGGATAATTCATTAATAATTTGTTCAGTCATAGTTATTATATTCCTGTCGTATTCATCCAATTTTGTACGGCAAAAAAACCGTTGCATCTATTTCTTTTGCTACAGTTTTCTGAATATAGTTAGAAATACAAATAACAAGTTCGTTTTGTATTATTTTGTTGTTGTTAAAACATTAATAATTCTTTACAGTTACCGCGGTTTAAGGAATTATGGCCACGAAAAGTCAACTTCTATTTTCCTAAATACAGCACAGCGTCAATTGGCAACTCCATAAACTGCCGATTTAACTGCACGTTTTCATTATATTTTAAGATACAACCTACTATTTTCTCTTGATGTATCGGCTTTGGCAATTGTATTCGCATTTTTCATCAGCTGTTGAAGTGTGCTGAAAATTCTTTATGCTTGTAGAGAGCTTGTGTAGCATTTAAAAAGTCGTTAAAACCAGTTTTACTTCATACAGAATTTTTTTACTAACGAGAATATACGGCTAACAAAATAATTGTTGTGCCGCTACTGTACAAATTCTGAACAATTTCGTATACCTAATATGCTACTTGTAAGTTCGATATTTCAAAAAGGTTTATGCTGCCTTTGATACCTAGTACTTGGAACAATTATTTAGTTACATTGTTACTTATTTAAAAGAAAATCCCAGATGCAACTGTGTTTTCTGGGAAGTCACATAATTAATACAGAATAAATGTTACAAAAACCGTTATATTATTACCTTGAGGGGATTTAATGCATGGGTAGCTTGCAATCCTAAGCTTCTCAGAAGAACCAGGGGTGTAAGGTCGGAATTATACAGCCTGTGCAGTCCTTCGACGGCTAGCATAGTAGGTATATTATGTCTTTGTCTTTCTGTTTCATATTCCTTCAGGTAACTTAAGTTATCTAAAATTAGAAAGAGAATAAACTTATAAACAATATGTTTAATAATCATAATTATACATACAGGATCATGACGCGAAAATGTCTTTTTTTGAAATAACCTGGTTATTTTTGAAATTATCAAATAATTTCATCAGGGATAATTCTATGGACTTCTATGGTTTTTTATATTAAAATATCAAACGTAATAAAAAAATCAGCGTGATCGCACACCTTTGTAAGTATATTTTTTTTATTTAAAATACCTACGTAGGTATGTATAATTCACAATTACCTATCTATCAAACATTTCTTTCAAGATTGTGTTTGAAAAAACCAGCTCCTGGGCGTCGTAGCACTGATAATATCACTTAGAAATGTAATAATGATTTCGAGAAAAGAATGGGGCATACGAATATTCTAAATAACTGTGTTCCAGCACATAATGTGGTTCCAGTTAATAGTAGGAAAAAAAGTACAACTTCTTTGTGATTGAGGTCGATTAATAACAGTGAAGATGAGTTTTGTAGAAGGCGATTGTTAAAATCATTTGGTAAAGTTCGTTATTTTTTTGCTTCAAAATACTAGGAATTTGCATCATACAAATCATTTTTTTCTATACTAGCTGGAACTTGTCATTGATTTATACTATTACCTTGGTTATCAAAATTAAAATGCATATTTGCAAAGCTAAAATCCGAATTCCATAATCGTAGAAAATAGATAATATTTTGAAATCATATTATAGGGAAAATGAAAGATTTATTAATTTTTCTGTGTAGATTTAATCAGTCTATTTTGCAAAATACCCATCTAATTTTGTTTAATACTTTTAAAAATTCTCATTTATATTAAATCTCATTAGATACAGCAAATAACTTCAATTTAACTGACCTACCTATTTTACTACCTGAATAAACAGCATCTCCTAAAACTTTGTTAAGGCAGGTAACGTCACCGAATCCCAAATTAACACCCTGTCCAGCCAGGGGATGTATTCTATGTGCAGAATCTCTGAAAGAGGAATATAAAATAGTTTATATTTAATTAGTTACTTATTTCTAGGTCAGTTAAAACAAGAATTGTAAATTATAAATATAAGAACTAAAACTTCATTCCATCATTGAATATGCGCCCATGCTGCTAGAAAATTTTCCAGGGAGGCGGGTTTTAATGAAATCTCTTATTGAAAAACATAAAAAATAAAGTGAATTCTGAAAAATAAATGTGAACATTGAATCTTGTTAATAAAATTAAAATAAACAAAAAAGAAATCAGTCGACGTACTTTTTTACACCACAGCACAGTGGCATATTTCATAAAAACAAAAATAAACCTAAAAAAACTTGAAAAGGCAATCCTCGTTACTTACGTAAAATTTTTGGTATTAAAATAAAAAAACTTCTAAAATCAAAACAAAACTTTGTTAACAAAAAAATTCCAAATAATCTTATTCTAAAACGCATATAAAGATATTGTGATCCTTCGCTCAAAAAATATGAATTAAAAAAAAAACCATAACATATCGCTGGCCCCTGCCCCTCAATGCCTGCTTCAAACCGGGAAACCAAAACTTTATCTTTCTTCTTTGTCAAAACTGCTATGCAGACAAATAAACAAACTTATAGATGTTCATTTTATTAAATTTGATTTGGTAAATAAAAAAATTATATGATAAACTTTTTTAATGTATTGTATATTATGCATTACTGTTTTTCGTATATTAGATATATATACAAGGTGGGCAAATTTCGATGTTTGTATAGGGTAACTTGGTAACTGTAAGAGATACAAAAAAGACTCGATCTCTTTTTTTTGAGACAAATTCACTGGCGAAAACAAAAAATTTGCTATCGTCGTTTGTTTTCGAGTTATAAACAAAAGTTAGATTTTTCGACTTTTAGACACATGTCAATATCTTGGTTGGTTGTAAAGTTATGAAAAAAATAACTTTTACATTCTTCAGGCACTTTTTTCTGTATAATACAGTAGCGTCGAGAAAATTTAAAAAAAGGTGCAACCATAGCCAACTATGATTCCCATTTAAAAAAAATACAACTTTATGCCATAACTCGAAATTGCACCCTCTTTTTTTAAATTTTCTCGGCGCCACTGTATTATACAGAAAAAAAGTGCCTCGAGAATGTAAAAGTTGCTTTTTCATAACTTTACAAACAACCAAGATATTGACATGTCTCTAAAAATCGAACTTTTGTTTATAACTCGAAAACAAAAGACCATAGAAAATGTTTGTTTTCACCAGTGAATTTGTATCAAAAAAAGAGATCGAGAATGTGTCTTCCATTTTTTTGTATATCTTACGGTTACCGAGTTACCCTATACAAACATCGAAATTTTCCCACCCTGTACAACATGGTCCAAAAAGTTTAACTGACTTTTGGGACTACCTGAACCACCATGGAAAACTTTTTCACTAATTATTTCTAATAAAATTTATTCTCGAGAAAAATCGGTATATGGTCTAAAATTAAATACTGGTTACACAAATATCTATTGGTCTGGGTACTAATGTCAAAAAATCACATTATTTGAAATTGACTCTAAAGTAAACTACCCTTATTATTTAAGATACCGAAACATTTTATTTTAAAAAATTGTTTCTATTTCCAAATTACGCTTAAATATATTTAGTTGACCGATTCGAAAAATTAAAATTTCTTCCTTTTGCTTCCGAACTAAATTGGTGACTAACATTCTCTTGTGAGAAATATTTTCAATTCAATATACACAAAAAACCTATAACATTTTAGTTTGTTACCATTTTAGTGATGATTTGTCCAAATAATTTTTTTTGGAGATAAAAAGACATCGTTTGTTTCACAAGAGTTTATTTCATTAGCTCTGTAAAAATTTTCCATACTGTATAAACCTATAAAAGCCAAGTGAATTGTATTTTGCAACATTTGTACATTACTCATCGTATAGGTCATACATTTCAGCTTTGAGTCAATTTCAAATCATATCATTTTTATATTTAACGCCGACTAACAAAAAAATTGTCTAATCGGTATTTAATTTAAAACTATGCACCAACATTTCTCAAGAATAAAATTCTATGAGAAATTATGATTGAAAAAAGTTTTCTATTTGTTTCAAACTTTTTGGACCACGTTGTATATTATTATATATTAGATTGGGTATTAGCACGTATTAGCAATTTTGTTTCTTTTCTATACTGCTAGTACAGTAGTAAATTCATTGCTACGGCAACTGAACCACACGTCCTCGGTAGTATAGTGGTCAGTATCCCCGCCTGTCACGCGGGAGACCGGGGTTCGATTCCCCGCCGGGGAGGACTTTTTTTTTTCAACCACTTATTATACTACTTACATGATATATCTGAAGAAGAATGCAATGTCTAATTTTATTTATCAAATCAATTTATGATTGAGAAATTTTATCAAATTGTGGTGACAACATATAGTCCACAGAATAATAAAACAATAATATTTTGAAAGCAAACGTAAACTACTAATGCTGTTTTCACTATTAGTGCAATAACCGCAGCTAGCCTTGTAAGATGGCATTTAAACAATCTTGTTTATTTCAAATCTTAATGACAGTTTAGTTCTCAAAAAAAAGTAATAATTATGAATAAAGACGGTTGAATGTGCGACTTTCAGCGGCGTTCCGGGTTACCGTGACCATTTAATGTCGGTACATCTATGACAAGGATTTACTTCTTACTTTTTGTCCAAGAATGGTTGCTTGTGGTTCTCAGCATACCTGCATTATTAATAGTTTCTATAGTATCCTCTGATAAATTTCTACGTTTTACCGCAAACGTAGATGTGCATTTTGCAAATGAACATCCAAAGATGTAATATTCGTTTACGAAAAATATTGTCGAGAGTCAGTCACTCTTCAAGGCCATCCGGATTTTTACTTAACACGTCTTGAAATTTCTTGAACACCAGGATAATCTGTTAACATCTGCCAAGTTTACTTTGTCCACTATTTCCAAAGATTGAGATGAAGATAAACTACTTTGAAATTTTTTGTTAGCATAATATACTGTAATTTTTATGTACAGTGAGCAAATCTTGTTTGACACCTGTGCATTGTTTGCTGTTGACTTTCCTTTATAGTGTTGGAGTCTGGGCTTGAATGTGAATATTACATATTTAACGTGTTCAAAATATTTATTATAATAACACACCGTTTGCAACCATGTTCCCTATTATTGTTTTCCAACCTTCTACTGCCCAGCAAATATGAATTTCACAGTCCATTTGGATTTAAAATTCGAATATGCATATTGCTCATTTTGTTAATTCTTGCATCAGAGGTTTCATCCACCGTTAGCCATATTTGTTTATCACGTACTTCATTCTTTATGTTATTCTCAAATCGTTTTTTAGCATGGGGAAGTTGGGTGGGTACAAGGGTATTGTTAAGAAAGGAGTCAAGTATAGGGACAGTACGCCTCTATCGCATAGCCTCGTACCCTATATAGATACACCCAGCCATCGCACTCTATCTCATAGCGGCGTACCTAATATATAAGTACATCAACTTGTATATTTTCTTTACTAAAATTTCTTCAATATATGAATTGTTGTTGTAACTTCATAGAAAGATGTATGGTTCATTATAGATATATAAGAAATAATAAACGCAATAAAAATGCCCGGCGGCATCTTTGTCAGTGATTTTTATAGCGTTTTCTATATTTCTTATATCACTGCAATTAACTGTATACAAAAAGACTACCATTACCCTAGAAAATGTGATGTGTTAGTAACTAACTAACTAACTTAAGGATTCACTTAACTTCCTGCTGTTACTCCATCAATAAATGCACCAACTACTAATTGTTGTTGAAACTCTATTGGTGCATCAGGATATGCTAAATGGGCTAATCTCTCCACGGCAGCCTCGAACTCCTGTGGGCTTTCTCTATCACGTTGTTTGCGTGTTTTCAACTAAGCCTGATATACTTGAGCGAGATGTTGGTCGCCATATCTTAGTTCTAACGCTGCCTACAGAATGCTAAAGTTTTGTTGCTGGGCGGCAGGAATTGTTTGGAGCAGGTCTAATGCTTGACCCCTTAGTACTAATACCAATGCTGTAACTTTTTCCTCATCGTTCCAGTGATTTCAACATGCAGCTGCCTCAAACTGTCTCTTATATGTTGACTATGAACCTTGACCGTCGAAGGAAGGTGGTTGTAACCTAGCACCAGACGACAGTATCAATTGGCCACTCCTCTCCCTTAATTTTTGCTTAAGCCGGGCTACTTCAACAATACTAACTTATCCCTCAACTTGACCGACTTTTTCTTTAACTTCACTGACTTGTTCTATAACATCGACTTTAAATTTTTCAGTGAGCGAGAAAATGGCTGCCTGCTGTTCCTCTAGGCTTCTTTTTATATATTCGTTTTCCTCCAATCGTCTTATTTCCAGGCCCTCCATCATGTTTCTTAAGCCATCTTTTTCTTTCTGACGTTTTCTATCTTCTTCTTTTTCTTCCTGTCGTCTTCTCTCTTATTCTTTCCTTTCTTCTTGTTGTTTTCTTTCTTGAGCTTCCATAATTTTTCTCTGTTCGTCTTTCTCTTCTTGTCGTATTCTCTCTTGTTCTTCTTTTTCTTCCTGTCGCCTTCTTTCTTGTTTTGTTTGTCCTCTTTGCGCATCCTTTCTTGATCATTCATCCATTCTAACAACGCTACTAGCAAGTCCTGTGTTTGTTTCTCCGCCATACTTCTTGTTATTGGCATTAACTCACGATACGTAAATCAGTTCAAAATAAAGTTGACTATGCTATAATGTCCATAAAATGTATCTATCACGTCTATTTTAATAATGGAATGTTCCAGAAAAATCTCGAAACAGCACTAAAAAGTCTTATTTAGAGTTTATGTTAGTTTTGTGTTGACAAAATTCACTTATCTCCACTAATTGCGCAATGGAATGTTCGAGAACCTTCACAAAATATCACTTATAAGTTGTTTTGAGTCTATAAAACGTTCCCATTAACACAGTTTACGTATCTTCTGTGGTTTCCAAATCGAACGTTCTAGAATTGTCACTAAAAGTCACTTATAGTCTTGTTTTTAAACACGTTCCTGGCGACAGAATTGACATATCTCCTATAGTTTCCAAATAGAATGTTCCAGAATATTCCCGAAATTGCACTAGTAGTCCTATTTCTCAGTCTACAACAATTATTAACGGCACTCGCGTATTTGCAGCTATTTCTAAATCGAATGTTTTAGAAACTTCTCGAAAATCCACTTTAAAGTTACTATTCAGTCTAGTAGCTTAATTCTCCGTGTTACCACCAATTTCTGAGAAGAACACTGTAGAACCTTTTCGATTATTTCAGAAATTTCTCTTCCAATCCACTTCCGACACCAAATTGTTACGTGTTTGCTATCTTCACAAACATCTATACTCGTAGATTCATTGATTGAATGTCCAAGTAACATTTACTCACTACTTTATTTACTAATTAGCAATTAACAATAGATTAATTAATGTCTTAACTATAATCACAATTGAGCACTTATAAGTCTCTTTCTTATTTCTTCTTTACTCGTTCACGATCGACTTATGACTGCGTCTCGGCCCACCGTGCGTCTTATTTATACATCCATTCACACGGTCTAGAACATTCCAGAATATTCCCGGCCGTTCTCGTACAATTCCAGTCTCAGCTAACCAGTCTACACAGTCCAGTAGCGTAACAATATTATAATAACATATTTCTTTAAATTAGCTAAACTTTCTATGGGAATACATTCTTCGCCAATTGGGATCTTTCTCGCACCATATTTCATATTATTCATGGAAATATATAGGGCTGGCTTTAAAGGCGGACAACCCGGACCCCTGTGCGGGACGGCGAACATCAGGCGGCATTTTCGCCCCCCTGAATGTGAACCTATAACCACAGACTCTTTATAACCCTCTCAGGACTATGCCATTGTAAAATTTCGGCACGTACGCCGTAGCCTAATTAAGGCGATGATGTGTGGAAAGATGTAGAAAAATGGCTTTCCTTTTCTGATAATTTAGGACGAACTAGTACACCTTTCTCTGGAATCCGAATGCAGATGCTTCATCTGAGGGGTGTACATCTACAGTGATACTTATTTTTTCATTACTGTCATATAAGTAGACTGGGCCAAATTCCATTATAATTCAGTGGCGTCAGACTTGGGCCAGCGAGAGCCTCAAATCCGAAAAGAAAATGAGATATTGTATTTTCAACAAACAATGAGAAAATGAAAATATTAAATAAAAAACGATTGATTCATATTTATTTAAATTTCAAATAAAATATTTTACTTAATATAAATAATTTATCTGATGCTTTACAGTTTTTTGTTGTGTAGGTACCTCTCATTTATTAATTTTATCGGCAAATATATATTTTTTCTCTTTCCATTGCACTATGTCATTCTACGAATAATCCACACTTTTTTTTAGTTGGATGCTCGTGGTTTTAAGACACGGTTAAATAGGCCACGTTTACTATGTTGTCAGGCACTTGTATATTGACAATTTGTCTCGGAATCGATCGTTTACGAATTGGGAATCTTAAATGTAGGGCGTGGACCATAAAAGTTACACGTATTAAATGTGCATATCCGTGTTACATCAGTCACTAGCATTAATACTTGTGAACTAGTAATAGCCGTTGCTTCAACGATGTAACACCTAGTTTTCATACAGGTTTCTTATTTACGACTTCAACTCTTTTATTTGCAAGTAAAAATGCAAGCGACGCGACGGTTATCAGGATCTAGAATTTGTGCTATCACATTTGCCACATCATTAGCTATTGCGTCCGTAAGAAAGTTGCAAATGGACTAAGGAGTAGCACAATAATTTAAGTTCAGGTAAGTTTAGAATTATTTAAGGTACTTGAATTTGGATGAAAGTATTCTTAGTTTTTTACCAATTTATTTATTTGAAGGTTCCATTGCAAGTGTTTATCTATTGTAATGCCCAGATATTTCACTGAATCCGCTTCCCTAATTTTCAGGATGTTGCTGCCTCATAAATTTATGACAAGAGGGCCCAAGTTAAGTAAGTTGTTTTGGTACGAAGTGAAAGGCAGATACCCAGTTTTGCTGCAATTTACTGTTAAAGGTTATAGTGGAACTATTCTCTGATTTTCTCAAAATCCCTTTCTAGACACTCTTTTAGATTGTTCCAGGTTTTTGATTTATAAAATATGACTGTGTCATCAGCAAAACTGAATACCTTTCCCTCGCTTCGTAATTTTAATAGGTCGTTTATACATTTACAGTACAAAAAATGGGGCCCAGTTTTGTTCCCTGAGGTCCTACACTAAATTCTACATGTTTTATGTCACTAGCAAATTCATCTATCGCCGCATATTGTTGTCTATTTGTAAGATGGCTTTTAATTAGATTTTAGGCATTTTTTCTAAATTCATATTTTTTAAGTTTTTTTTTCTAATAACACAGAACTGGTTCACTGTCATCAAGAGATTTGTATATTTCATTTATCAGATGGCCTATGGCATCGTTTGTTGAACACTTGCTTTTAAACACAAATTGCATATTTGATAAGATGTTATATTTATCTAAGTAGGCGTCAATTATCTTTTCAATATTTTCTCAAATATTTTGGCTGCCGATGAGATTAAGGATATCGACCTATAATTTAATATTTTTGTCTTGTCTCCGCTTTTGTATAAAGGTTTTATAACACCGATTTTAAATGCTATGGGATATATTCCTTATTCAAAAATTAATTAGATGAGCTAATGGTTCAGATATTATCTTTTGTCTTTTAAAATTTCTGCTGTGATTTTGTCATCTCCGGAAGCCTTTCCTGACTTTAATTGCATCTTTAATCTCATCTTCAGAAGTGGTGGATAAAAATAATTGAGTTAACATTATTTTCGTAGTATTGTTTATTTTTTGGTAGAATAATTTTGTTGAAAATATTTTTGCCTACATCACTGTAATGTGTCAAATAAATTAGCTATTTTTGTTTATCGGATGCTATTTGCCTTCTTCTAATATAATATGTTGCATTACGAAAATATATCAAATATAAAACTTTGAGGTACTGATTATAAACTTACCCTACAAGAACTACTCCCTTCCCGATGTAACTCGTGGCATGACCAAAACCAAGAGGAAATGCAGCTCTACTACATTCTTCGATCCCTAATATTTTTGGGGGAAACTGTCTGATTGCATCAGAGGAACAATTCATTAGTCTCAGAAACGAATCAAAGGATTTTGTGGCTTGGTCGATTATACCATTATGTTCGTAGGATTTGCACTAAGAAATTTATTATAGTTCAAACGACATAAAATCAAGTAGGTATACATAAATTAAAAATTTTATTTTGTATAGCGGGCATATCAGTTGAGTAAAACGATATATTATGTTTGGAGGTTTAACTATAACTTTTCACTGGTAAACAAAAACCATAAATCAAATAAATTCATATTATGTAAATTTATATTTTCCATATTCCAATCCTAAAAGTTGCGCTAATTTTACAATGTTAGTAGCAGACTAATAACGTTTTTTACTGAGAAATATGGGAGCTCTAAATTGTGCAGGCAACTTTTCTTAGTCGAGCCGCCTTGGATATTGTTGGAAAATAATTTGGCTTCAATCTATCGAATATTAGGATCAGTGACGGACTGACCATGGCGTGACGTGGTGGTGATCGCCACAACACCTCCGGTCCAAAACGCCCCCTACTTAATCCCTAAAAGTGCTCTTTTGCTAAAGGCCTGGAGTGGGTTGGAACCTTTGATGTGAAGATAACACTGAAGTAGTTTTCCACAAATCACCAAAACACTATATACTGCACACGACGCGCGTTTCGCCAACCAAGTTGGCATCATCTGGAGGTGATTAAAACTAAAGTTATGCTAACAATCTACCCTATTTATACCTAAACTATTGTCACGGTTCACCGAACCGTGACCGTGACCGTTCTGTGAACCGTGACTCACTAACCAATAAAGCGGGCTATTTGGGATACGCCCTCTGTCACTATTCATACTATTTTTACACTTTATGATTTCCAAGCTTTCAAATGTATCCAGCTGTCTAATATTTGTTACGTTCCTAATTAATCTTAAATTGCTAATATCTATTTTATGGTTGTTCTCAAACGCATGTTGGGCAACACTAGACTTATCTGTTCTACCTTATTTGAGATGGGCCATATGCTCTTTGAATCTAATTTGAATTGATCGTGTGGTCTGTCCAACATATTTTTGATTACAGTTCTTACAGCTAATTTCGTAAATCCCCGACTTTTCGATTGTTTCAATTTTGTCTTTTGGATTGCCTAACAGTTGTTGTAGTTTGTTTCCCGATGAATGAACCACTGTCATACCTACATCTTTAAAAATCTTACCAATACCACGGGTCATTCGAGGATCGAATAGAATCGATACAAATTTCGAATTTTCTCTTTCATTTTGAAAGGTCGAGGAATTTCGAAGCGACTCTTTAAACTTTCGTTTTCTAATTATTTTATCAATTAAACTTACAGAATATCCATTACTCGCAGCTATATCCTTAATCAATGCCTTTTATTTTTCAAACCTCTTCTTATTGAGGGGGAAGCTTAATAGACGATGGACTGGAAAATTAAAACGCGCCATTTTGTGTTGAGCACAATGGTGAGAGTCCTTAGGGATATATCTTAAAGTACTGGTATCTTTTCTGTATATGTCAAATTCTAATTTATTTTCACTATTTTTAATTATTAATATATCTAAAAATGGTAGTTTTCCAGAGTTTTCAGTTTCATATGCGAATTTAACTGACGCGAAACGACTGTTTAATTTAGATACAAAGTTAGCGACTTTTGTATCGGACACTGCAAAAATATCATCCACATACCGAAGCCAAACCCTGGGGAAATACTCGAATTCTTCTTTTGCTTCCGTCTCGAACCTGTTCATGAACAGACCGGCAATGAATGGTGACAAAGAGTTACCCATTGCTGTTCCTTCATGTTGTTCGAAGAAATTATCGTTGAATCGAAAACAATTTTGTTTCATGCAAAGTTTAGTGACTTTAAGATATTCTTTTACTACATCTTGACTGAGATTGTTTAATTCGAGTAGATCCTTAAGGTAGTCCAAGGTCTGTGGTAACGGAACACTTGGAAATAATGAACAAACGTCAAAGGAGATCAAAATTTCACCTTCCTGCAACTGATTATTTTTCGCCTTATTGATGAAATCGTTAGAATTAATCACAGAGAAACTAGGTGGTGCAATAGGTAAATTTTCGAACTGTTAACCATTTTGATAGGTGGTAGTCGGCGATCCGTGGTACCGACTTTCCTGGTTTATGTATCTTAGGCAAGCAGTATAATCTAGGTACACTTGGGTTCGATCCCTGTAACTTCCTATTTAAAGCTGGAGTAATAAGGTTGTTGCAGGATTAAGTACATTTCTTACTTCAGTAACCATTTTTGGTAATGGATTTCTAGAAAGTTTTTTATAAGGACCATTACTAATCAAAAATATGTTGGACATACTAGACGATCAATTCAAATTTGATTCAAAGAGCATATGGCCCATCTCAAATATGGTAGAACAGAAAAGTCTAGTGTTGCCCAACATGCATTTGAGAACAACCATAAAATAGATATTAGCAATTTAAGATTAATTAGGAATGTAACAGATACTAGACAGCTGGATGCATTTGAAAGCTTGGAAATCATAAAGTGTAAAAATAGTATGAATAGTGACAGAGGGCCTATCCCAAATAGCCCGCTTTATTGGTTAGTGAATCGCGGTTTACCGAACGGTCACGGTCACGGTTCGGTGAACCGTGACAATAGATATAAATAGGGTAGATTGTTAGCATAAGTTTAGTTTTAATCATCTCCAGATGATGCCAACTTGATTGGCGACACGCGCGTCGAGTGCAGTATATAGTATTTTGGTGTTTCGTGGAAAACTACGTCAGTGTTCTTTTGCTAAAGAAAAAAGTATTCCAAGATTAGGTGAGTAAAAAATCTGTTTAAATATTACCCCCCCTCATTATATACAGGGCTTTCCTGGACGCCTTCGCCGCCCCTTGGTACAAATCGCCACAACCGTCAACAAGTGTCAGTCAGTCACTGACTAGGATACTAGGAATATGTGTATGTTTGTTAACCTCTTAGATCCAAGTACATTTTTTATGATTATGATGAGGTTTGTATTATCTGATGGTGTTTTAAACTTTTATGGGATTGCAAATTGTAGAATTCAAATATGAAATATCGTGTGGTAGCATAAGAAAATTAAAAAAAAATCACTGAAAATTTTTCCCAGATAATGCCTAAACCTGCGGGCATATATAATCTAACACATTTTAAGTGATTTTATTGTTAATTTTCTCGTAATTATTTATTTACTTGATAGCAAATGATTTAT
This sequence comes from Rhamnusium bicolor, assembly GCA_029963845.1. Lineage (NCBI taxonomy): Eukaryota > Metazoa > Arthropoda > Insecta > Coleoptera > Cerambycidae > Rhamnusium > Rhamnusium bicolor. Next base: position 576,707 of record JANEYF010001991.1, read on the forward strand.
TTTATGACATGTTTGGTTCTGGGATTCTTTTTTGTTAAAAAATTTAAAAATTCGGTAGACAAAAATGTTTAAAATAATTTTGTTAACATCTCAAAATTCATAAACCAGGCAAAAGTTACACGCCTCCAAAGAAGATTTGTTTGCAAGTTTTGTTTGATAGATAACCTGGAATATAACAGTTAAGAATCCTTTACGCGTCGAGTACTTAAGAGCAAACATATTTTCTTTATAGTTGTATAAAAAACGACTTACTATGGCCCCGTTTAGTGCATCCACAAATTGTTCCTCGGACAACTGCAACAATGCCTTGGCGTGTTCAATTGTTGTAGACCATACCAAGGAACTTAAATTCTTCGTTAACTGGTAAAAGAAAAATAAATAAAACAAGTTAAAATTGTAAATCATAAGGCAAGTATTTTAGCAGCAATTCTAAACTGGTTGACTCTTCAAAATAAATGATACAATAGGCTCATTTAGCATTATTTTCTTATGGTAAATTCTGAAAGCTTGCACCGTGTTTAGGAAGTATGTAAAAAATATTATTTTCATCGTCTTCATATGTAAAAAAATTGTTAGTCAGCGTGCAAAATAACGCTCCGTTGTCGAACGTGTCGTCATCAGGTCCCATGTACCCTACAGCTACTAGCCGGTGCCGACTGAAACACGGAAGACGGGCTAATTAGTTGAACGTTTCGTGTATTTTGACATATCCTCCCAGGACTACTTAAATTTAAATATATACCTTGTAAAGGTATATATTTTTTAAAAACTTAAACATAAACATGAACAATAAATAAATAAAATCAAAAATACCAACAAACACCTTTGACTGAAGAAGACAGAAAATTACATGTATTTCAAGTTAATGAAAAATGTGGCAATTAAATTAACACCTGATGTTATTCCACATATCTTTGATTGGCAGGAAAACCGATAACAGTTGCATAGTACTATTCCTCGAACAGAATTTTTAAAAAGGCAAACGGTACTGGTTTCCATTTCCGCAAATTAGAAGAATTCGCTTTTATATAACAGAGGCCGGAAATATTTTCCATTTTTCAGAGCTGGCATTTATAAAAAAAATATAAATATTAATAAACAAACCATATACAAATTCATGTGGTGTGCTTATTTGTAGGTAAACCTAAAATATATGCAACCATTATAATCAGTATCGAGACTTAAAGGTGCAAGGGCTCTGCGAGTATCCAGGACTCTCCCATGTAAAATTATAGGCAGCCTGTTAGGCAGTTACTAACAAGTGGTTCACATATTATGTGTATTCCATACAATCGACGTTACGTATTTTATACACTCCGTGATTGTGAAAAACATTGAAATTCGGCTATCCATCGACAAATTATTACCGGTACAGTTACAAAAAAAGGAATTTCTTTATGATTTGTGTGTCATGTTCTGTGCATGTAGTTTTCCTTTAGCTAGTAGCCATATATTGCCTAAAATATATCTATAAAGTGTGTATAAAATTATTTTGGGCAATATTATAGAGGACGTATGAAATAAATTTTGACAGTGGATAAAACAACTGACTTTCGGTGTAATAGGTTGTTAATGTTATACTAAGAAATTTAAGTGTTCAAAAGGTCTATATCAGACTGCAAAAGACGAGCTAAAAACAATAAATTAAAAAAATGTTTTACACAGGAATCTGGGATACAAAACAATATGTAAAATTCGTGAAAATTATATGCGCGGTTTTTCAGTGCCTGCCTATGTAAACTATTTAGAATTTGCACCATTAACCTCGGTAGATGTGGAACGTTAATTTTTCTTGTACAAACATATGTACAGACCAAATCAGTCAAATTTAACAGCCACGAATACAGAACAAATATAAGGTTTGGCGTGACCATGTATACTAATGCAATGGCGGACCTCAGTCATTCTTAATAATATATTGTATCAAGCAGTATGTATTTCATTATTCATTTTATACTTTCGCTTTTATTTGTCTACGTATGTCCTTCTGTCAACCACATGAAACAGTAGTAGCTACCGGTCCTGGACTCCGGACTAGTTTCCTGACTTTGATAATTAATATTACACATTGTTAATTGCACAGAATATCATAATTAAACTACTTAAAAATAGTGTGCTCATCTTAAATGTCTCCGCCATATATTAATCCCGTGTATTTCTTGCGGGCGAACTTAATAGGATCTGCTGACGTCACTCTAGTGTGCTCGGCCAGATATTCCATTTGATTATTCAAATGCAATAGAGTCTATCTCCCTCAATTTTCGCTGAAGTGACTCGAAATTTTGAGGCCGTTTATACAAGAAAACACTACAAGAATTGAAAAAAATTGGAAAAATAATATTTCACTATATGAGCTATTTGGCCATTGCAATTTGCCAGCCATGCTGCACCAGATTGAGAAAATTTACCAAAGGAATAAGTGCATTGTACCAAATAAATGCTCAAATGAAGGAAACCAATCACAAACGAAATGGTGGTAATTTCAATTTTAGAGATGTCAGCATAGGGTCCATTTTTTTCCTATAAATCGATAACCTTTGTTTATCAATAGACATAGGGAAAACTTATAACATGCCTGAAACGGAGGTAATCCTCTTATTATATACCGTACTTCGCGCGATATAGCTGCAATAAAAGAAATTGCAATTTCTGACAGACCTTATACATTAAAGATTTTTCACTTAAAATCGGCTGTGGAGTCGACCACCGCCGTGAAAGATTAATAATTTTTGCAAAACATGTCATAGGTACTTTACATTCGTAGTAAAAAAGAATGCAAGTAAATGAAGTTTTTTCACACAGATTTACGGAACAATATAATTTGATCATGTACATGTACATAATGTACATGCTTGATGCAAGTGTATCTTCTGACTCTACTAAATGGTTATACTTTTTTACGTAGAGACCGAGAAACTAGAGGTGGAGGTGTAAAGACAAATGTTGTTAATTATTTAAAATTCGATTATATAGAAACCAGTAGCAGTATCGAACAGCTTTGGATTAATTTATTTGTGAAATGTAGGAAAATTATATGCGGGGTTATTTATAGACCTACCAACTTTAACTGTAACTCATTCTTTGGTGAACTTGATACTTCTTACTCTAAATGTCTGCCTATTACTAGCGATATTTTTTGCCTCGGCGATATCAATATTGATATGCTTAAAACGGATTCTCAATATACAATAGAACTTAATAATTTAATGAATGAACTTGAGCTTGTGCAACTAATATCTAATCCCACTAGAACTGCTTAAAATACAGCAACGATAATAGATGTTATATTAACTTCAAATAAAAACTATGTAGTCAACTCTGGTGTACCTACTAAATTATAATTATTCGGATCACGACGCTGTTTTTTGTGATTTAGCAGTCAAGGTACGTAAACTCGAAGCTGTTTTAAGACAATTTAGAAACCTTAAAAAAATTAATGTTGACAATTTTTGTGAAGATAAAATTTGGTCACAGTTGAATACAATTTATTTTACTAATAATATTGACGACAAATTGATGATATTAAATAATACAATAACAAGAGTATTTGATAAATACGCGCCTATTCGTTTAGTTAAATTTACAAAACCTCCGTCTCCTTGGCTTAATGATGATTTAATACAATTAATGTCAGGCAGAGATAAGGCTAAAGAAAAATAAAAAAATCACAATCACATGTGCATTGGGAAACTTATAAACATATCAGAAATCAAACAACGAGTGCTATTCAACATGCAAAGAAAGCATATTTTAAATCTATTAGTGAAACACGGAACTTAAGTATCATATGGAATAGTCTAGAGAATTTAAATTTAAATAAAACCAAAGTGTCTATTCTTTCTCAGTTATGCAATGTTGATGATATTAACCAGTTTTTCCTAAAAAAGTATACCGAAATTTAACGACGATCACTCTGGTTTGATAAACTACTATAAAAATAACTCTCATGTTAATGCACCTATAAACTCGTTTAATTTTCAGTTAGTGGACTTGGATATAATTCTATATGCGCTGGATATAATTCTATGTGCGCTAAATAAAATTAAAACTAATTCAGTAGGCTCAGATGGTATCAATTTAGAAATGATAAAAATATGCTTTCCAATCATTCAGTATCACCTGCTAAATATAATAAATAGTTGTATTTTGGAAAACTATTTTCCTAATGAATGGAAAATTGCGCAGGTAATACCAATTCCAAAAAGTAGTGTAGTTTAAGAATATAAAGATCTTCGTCCTATAAGCATACTTCCAACATTTTCTAAACTGCTAGAGTCAATTTTAAATACACAAATTAGAGAATATTTGAATAAAAACGATATTTTACCAGTACATCAATCTGGATTTATACCCCAGTATAGTTGTACTATAGCTTTACTCCACATTAGTGACGATATCTTGAGGGCAAATGATGAAGGTAAATTAACTTTACTAGTTTTGCTAGACTATGGCAAGGGCTTTGATTCAATTGATCATCATATAATGGCAGCTATTTTCCATTATATAGGTCTTAGTAGAGACTCCATACAACTATTATGCTCATATCTTGCCAATACAATTCAATCTGTTAAAATTGACAACACCATTTCCGAACCAATGCAGTTGACATTAGCTGTACCTCAGGGATATATACTTGGCCCGCTGTTGCTTTGTCTTTTTTACAACTAATTTTCATACACACATAAACTATTGTAAAATGCACATGTATGCTGACGATACGCAGTTAATTTGTCTATTAAACTTGATGAGTTAAAGTTGGCTGTCGACAACATAAATGCTGATTTGGAATCAATTTTAAAAACTTCCAAAAATCATGTCTAATCTCTTAACGCATCCAAAACTAAGGTTTTATTATTTAGCACAAATACTTTGTATCAGAAATATGTCAAAGATGTAAAGTTAAAGCTAAACAAGGTTAGTCTTGAAGTAGTTAATGAAGCAATGAATTTGAGATTATGGATGAACAATTCATTTAGATTTAAATTGCATGTATCCAAAAGAAGGCTTATAGCTCTATGCGATTGTTGTAATCTCATAGGTCGTATCTAAACACGAAAATAAAAAGTATCCTTTGTGAAACGATCGTCTTGTCACAATTTTCTTATTATTCTATTGTTTACTATTTTTGTTTAGAGTCGACCTATAAGTATAAGATACAAAAAGTTCATAACTCCTGCCTTCGTTTCATTTTCGGGATACGAAAATATGACCATATGGCATAAGCTTAGAGAAATACAGTGGCTTAATATGCAAAACGAGTTTACTTTACAGTCATCAACTCTGTTTCATTCAATTATTCTTAATGAGAAACCAAGTTATTTATGTGACAAAATTATAACTCGTCCAGAAATACATAATGTGAATGTTAGAAATAAGAATACTTTCGCTGCTCCATCACATAGGACAGAAGATTTTCTAAAAAGTCATAAAGTAGTAGCTTTTAAAAAACATGTGCGAGCGATGTTGCTTCAAAAACAAAATAATTAACGAAATAATTTATTTTGTCTTATATTCCTCCACTACAACTAATTAAAAATTAAATAATAATAAAATATTGTGTGTCTAGTTAACTTAATATAGTACTTATCTTATGTTTATTATTTGTAGGAGTTAAATGGAAGAACAGACTTCAGTGTTCATACTGTAATCTGAATTTCGTTCCGTGATTCTTTTTCCTTTATATATGTGCTTTTTTATTTGCATAATTTCTACATTTGTAAAATGACATTTATTATTATTATTATTATTGGAAATGTGTTGATTTTATTAAGAAAAAGTAAAACATACAGTTAATGTTTTATCTGAACGTCATGAGTAATATTGAGTGCATTATGGTAGAGCCAGATCGTCTTTATAAACAGCAGTTGGGCAAGCGTTTATCCATTAGTTGGATTCGTGGGGTGCTGTGACTCTCCAGTGCCGACGAATTCAGTTTGACAAATTATTTAGTTGTGGTGTTGTACGTACAGGAAGCGAGTATAAAGATGGTTTTTTATTTATGATATAGACGAGATTTTCGGGTTAGTGTTTTTATTTACGACATAGGCGATATTTTCTGTTTAGTGCTCTTGTAGACAGAAGTCGGCGTGTTCCGAAACAGTAAACGAGTCCCAAGTAACACACCGAGTTGTAATTTGGTAGCGCCAACGTTGTGACAGCTGTCAAAATGTAGGCGCGACCAAATTACAACTAGGTGTGCTACTTGGGAGTGGATTAGGGATTATCCTAAGTTGGCTTTTAATGGTGTGGAACTGGTACGTAAAGTGTGTGACGTTAAACTGTTTCTATAAATAGAAAATAAGTATGACAAAACATATGGCGATGAAAAAACACCAATCATTAATTAGCGGAAACCAACAAAAATAATTAAACGTAGACTTATTACATTTTATGATAGGGTGTAACATTCTCTTAACAATTAGATGTGTTACAGGCAAATCCAGGATATCGTACCATTTTCTTCATACTTTTACGGAAAGAAGAAGACATCTGTGAATGGCTTAGGGCCAACCATACTGAACCTTAAAGGCCCATAGAATTAGAGTAGAGAAAAGAGAGAATTTAATTTTTAAGAATATTCTTTCGGCTGTCGATAAAAACGTGTAGAATTACCAAATTCGTCGTAACGAATTCTTATTGGCACCATTTTCCTTCGTTTCTTCTTTGGACTGTAGTTATTTAGCGTAAAAGAGAGAGAAAAAAGCCAGTAATCACTTATAGTTAATAATAATAATTAATTAGCACTTTTGAGAGAGCGAGCGGAATGAACTATATGAGCACTCGATAGGGTAGTCGTATCGGTTCTGTCTTTATGTCCATGGTTAAATCGCGACGAATTATTGACAGCACACATATTAATGATGCGGGGAAAATATTAATATTTTTGAACAAAAATGATGAACTCTAAATAATTATATTAGAAAAATAATTACTAAATACTAAAAGAAAATATACAAATTACATATAAAAATAATATGTGGGGATACGTGACACATACGTTCATACACCGTACACAAACACATTATTTTGGCCAGCATTATTACTACTCGTATTACTGAAAATGTATGACAAATATACTTACCGGAAGAAAAGCAATAGGTCCACTTGGTAAAAATCGTTGCCAGGCAATTTTGTTATTGATATCCTACAAATTTTATTTGTTATATAAACAGTAGTATTATAGTGGCAATATAACTTTTACCTCCGATAATTTCAATGTTGCCACTACTCCCATCTGATCGTAGTTCCATGTTAAATAATTCACTTTCATCGCTTTTCGTACTTGAGAGTTAACACCATCGCATCCCAACTGCAAAGAATAGTAAATGAAAATACAAAAAATATTTATGTGGCAAGGTTAAATGAATGAAGTGGAGTTCAAAGTGCACCATTCACGGTAAAAATTAAAAAAATACAAAATGAATGACAATAATAATATTTCATAAATTCATAAGCAACTGGGATCAATATTTGGAATAAATTGGTAAATATAACTCAAAGCATTTTACGATTGGACACTTTTTCGATGTGGTTATAAATTAAAAAAATATACATTTAAATACCATTTCTCTTTTTGAGAAGAAGTCTTTACCGCCCCTTTTAATATATCCTATATCCCTACTTTGCCACACTATTTAACGTTATCATGTTATCAATATTATCATAATAGATGAGTACGTAGACAGTCATAAGCCGCTCATTTGTCAAAACAAAGTAGGCGTAATATACCTATATACCTAAGAAAATTCTTCTTTTTTATTATTAAGAATTAAGAGCACTGATATCTCCAAACACCGATAAAGGAATAAACATACGCGTACAATGGGTGAGCAACAAAACAATTATATCTATTGGCTACACTGTTATATGTCGCGCTCCTATATACACTATTGGAAAAAATTTAATTAGAAAGCCTGCTTTGGGTGTGTGCATAAAGGATAAAATAGCAGTCATGCATGCGACAGAAAGAGACTTATGTATCGATGTTGTCTCATTGTACGTTGTGTCTGTGAAGTAACGAGGGCACGCCTCATTGTATCCATTCTTTGCACACTTAGTTTATTGTACAGATATTAGGTGTTTACGAAAATTGTAGCGATTTGCAAATATTGTCTTTATCTAAAACTATAAGACTAAGAAAAACAGAGATAAAGAATTGGACACTCGGGTTAATATTTCTGAACCCCTAAAACCATGAAGGTGCGAAAATGGCTATTGGTAGGCGCAATCAGTAGTGGAGAGGTTTCTCAGTCGCAAATTGGTGAGCGCGGTGACCGTGTTCACCACGTCGTGGTTTTATCTATAGATGGGATAATAATTATTGTACGCCACTCCAAGTGCATGTCTGATGGCCAATAAATTATTTATCTTTAGGTCATGCGCTGCAATGGCCCCGTCTTCATCAGATTATAGCAGGTAGCTGGCGACATGGTGGTGGTGTTTTGGTTAGGTACATTTCAAAAAGGTGTTGGGTATGGTTGTTATTTTTGTAAATAACTGCGTATCCCTGTTTATTTAGACAATTTTTAGTTATTTGATGCATATCGTTTTTAAAATGCATCAAAACATTCAGTGGCATTTCTTTCAGTAGTTTTTGGCCATTTGGCGAGAAAGTAAACTGGCATTCTGCTATTAAATAAATATAAATTAACAAATATTCTAAAGAAAATAAAATAAAAAATTCCAAAATGAAAGATTTAAAAAACTCATTAGGGATTAAACAAAAACTGTTTCTTTTAAATGTTATTTTATAAGGGGCTCAAAAATATCGCCTAATGCCCCAATCGGTGATAAAATTCGTTCCTGACATTTACAAGCATATCAAGAATCACACTCTGTAGGGTGACAACAATTTTAGCACGTAACTCATCTAAGTCACGCGCTCTCTCGTATTCCTGTCCATAAATTTGCGAAGTTGCATATTCCCACAAAAAAAATCATTAGGTGGTAAGTCGGGGAATCTTGGTGACCATTTTATTGTGCCTCTTCTACTATTAAGACGATCGGGAAAAGTATTGTCTAAAAACTCTTGCACCCTTCTTGCATTATGAGCAGGACAACCATCTTGCTTGTACCAAATCTCCCCGAAGTTGAGCTTTAACAATCGGAATAATTTGATTCTGCAAAACGTTTAAATATTTGTCGGCATTTAAGTTACCGTCAATGAAAATAGGACCAATGACATGATCACCTTAAATGCTGGCCCAAACATTCACTTTTTGTGAATATTGAGTACGTAATGGCACACTGAAATGTTTATTTTCCCTGGACAAATATCGAACTACAGAAGGATTATGTCGGCCATGTATGGAAAAAGATGTTTCACCAGTGAATAAAATATTCTTGAGGAAATTTTCGTTTTTATTAACTTTTTCCATCATGGTCTCACAAAAATCCATTCGTTTCTTACAGTCTTCAGGAAAAATTTCTTGGGTAGTCATAATTTTATAGCAGTGGTACTTATTTGTATTCAGAATATTTCACAATGTTCGCTCTTGTACACCAACTTCTTGCGAGACTTGTCTACGCGAACAAGGTGCATTTTTACCTTGGCGATACTACAGACATTAGTTTCCCGCCTTTCTCGATCTTCCCTTAAGTAAACTCTGGGCTCATATTCGTTATTTAAATGACTACATTTTCTGCCATTTTTAGCACATCTCACACACTTAAACTTATGAATAATGTTTAATACAGTTTGAACCGTCGGGGCAGGACGATTTTCAAATGTAAAAATAAATCGCCTGATAACTCCCCTCAGCAGTATTACCGCCGTAATACCATTTGATCATTTGCACTTTTTCCTTAGTTACATAAACATACATTTTCGAGGTAAGGAGAAATGCCAGTTTAACTTCCCACACTAACGGCTGATGCGATAATGATGGAAATGAGACAAGCGCAACGTGAGAACAGTTCACCACGTAATCACAAAAATGTTTCTTGCAGTGTTGCCAGATTGTGAAAGTGTGATTATCAGAAAGTAATAATGAAATTGCCAAATTTTAGGAAAAATTACCAGATACTTCAAATAATACACCAATATCTAAAAACTTTATTATAAAGAATAAATAAACAAAAGTAAAACAACAAGTAAAACAGTTACAAGTAAGTATATTGAATAGAAACTTTTCAAATAATAACAATTGGCTGCCAAGTTTGACTTCAGAAATTATATTATCATCTTAATTTTCGTTTATATTTTTGTATAATATTATGGAATTTTATACAAATGAAATCATCTTTTCATTTGGTGAACTTCAGATAATTTTATGATTTCACGAATTCTGAACTTAATAAAATATCATTAACTGTGTTCGTCATTAATTTATTTCTGGTTTTAGGTTTGACCTTTTTGGTTTTATTTAAATTACGTTAACATTTGAAAAAATCCGTTCACATGTATCACTGAGCGCAGTCCGCACTCAATGCAAAAAGAGGGGCAGAGCTCTCATTTTTCGTGCAGTGTAGCATTCATTTTATAATTATAAAATAAATGAGCGTAGCTGCATGAACAAAATCTCGTATTGCCACCCTACTACTAACTAGATGTCGCCAAGTGCTCATCACAGTTAGTAAAATGGAACAGTATTCATTGCATATTATGCACTTTACATAAAACGATTTTAGTTATTTCTCAAGGTGTAAATAATTTTATAAAAAAAGTGACGTTCCCAAAAAATTATCGCAGATTATGCCATTATTAGAGCTCCATTAACAACTACCAGTTAAAATTCCAAATTGTACATTTTGATAATTACCAGGCAACACTGTTGTTTGTTCTATCTACAATCAATTGAGTGTAGAAAGGGAAGGGATCAGATGTGGAAAGGGTGTGACTGATGACTGAGTGATGACTGCGTACCAGATCACATGTGGAAGGGATACGATGAGGCGTGCCTTCGTTATTTCGGAAACACAATAACGCAGAAAAAGGCAACAGTGATGCATTTTTTTAGTATTTACTGTGTAGAAACGTTCAGATGCATTTCTAAAAATTTTGTTCCACTCCCCCTGAAAATTTTGGAGGCGACACCCATGACAATAAATAGTACAATTTATTGTTAGATATATTTAAATTTGTAAAAATATACAAGGTGTCAGAAAAAAAAGCAGGAGACAAACTTAAGGTGGCAGATAAAAATTGTTTGTCAAATAATATTTTTTGTCTGTACATAAATATGCATATTTATTTTTCTGTGAATTAATAAAATAGCTATAATAAGGAAGTGAATAATATATTGCAGATACACACAATTTTATTTAATAATCAATTTAAATGTTAACTGGTTTGGAAAAACTATTAACAAATAGTAAAATCTAATTTCTTCATGTTAAAACGAATCAGAAAATAAAAATTGGGAGTTGACACAGAGATGTTTATACAAAATAATACATAGACCAGTCCCCATCAATTTGAACATTGGTTTATATTCAAAGAAATTTAAAAATAGCTTTTCCTCAACACTAATAAAGTTGTAAATACATGGTTTCAGTCTGAATATTAAGTTTTCGCTAGTAATACACTTTTGAGGTAGTTAAAACGTGTTAATAGTGGTAATAGTACTTGGGACATTTTACTGTGACCGTACAACTTTGCGGGAATTGTTAAATATAGACAGAGATTAAATAAAATTAAAATATAATTTTTTTTTTAATCTTATTCAATCATATTTTAAAGATAATTTATAATGTTCAATTTATATTACAACTAAAAAGTGTAACTGTAACCACAAATCAGTTTAAGGTCACCTTAATAAGCAAAAGTTACTATCGAATTTTCAAAGGTTTGTATTATATTTATACATAAGGTGTGGAACCATATGATGAAAACGAAATGGTGGAATTAATTATTTCTAGATTTTTTTAAATAAAACAGATCTTAATGTCAGAATTTCCCGATTTTACAAGAAAAAATAGATAAGCAGATAACTTTTAACACCTTTTATTTTAAAAGACAAGCTACAAGAGTCGCTTTCCACAAAGGATTAATCGCGCCTTTTGTTTTATTCCTTGTTCTCAACCAGTGCGTACTGATGTCATCCATCCTTAAAATGAGCTCAATGATTTATAAACTATTATATTTGTGATAAATCAAATAGAAAAATTCTCATAAAATTCCTTTATTAATGTGACCGGTTTCGTGAACAAGTAATTACTTCACATCATCAGACACAGGAATTTTTTATAAATAAAAAACCAGGGTAGTCAAATTAAAATTAAAATAGTTTTGCAACATAGTCAAATAATAAGTAAATGTAAGATATAAATTTTTTTTTTGTTAGTATCTAATTAACTTTTAATAAAATTTCTAAAATTTAACGTGCTTGTTCTTTTAAACACATACATACACTACAATAGTTAAAATCTAATGATTCATTAGATTTTAACTATTGTAGTGTATGTATGTGTTTAAAACAACAAGCACGTTAAATTTTATGAGAATTTTTCTATTTGATTTATCATGAATAATTACTCATATGGGATCAACCTACCTATATTACATTTGTTTTGGTTCGGCGTCTACACTGATATTAGTGATATTATATAAGTCTATATTAGCGTCTCAGAAAATGTCCGTGAGACAGTCGGCCATCCTGCATTTTCTGTTGTCACCAACAGGCATGGTGGAAGGTCGTCAGTGTCCTTTTGACTAATTTGAGTTTGTTTCTGAGCCCTGTTCCACCCACATTACTTCGGATCCGGTTAAATATAAAATAAACATTTTCATGCGTTTTATACTATTTTACATGTTATTTTATTTTATGGTGACTACATCACCTATTTTATTTTATGGTGACTAAATCACCTGTTTTATTTCATTTATTTTATGGTGACTAAATCACCCATTTTATTTTATGGTGACTAAATCACCTATTTTTTTATTTTATGGTGACTAAATCACTCATTTTATTTTATTTTAACTTTCATTTGGTTATAACCTAACACTCAATGGAAAGGTTGGTCCAGACCTTCATTCTACACTACACAGGGTTTTATGTTATCGACGGCAGCCATCATGCGTGTTTTACAGTTGCCCCTCAAATCCTGGATGACACAACGATCATTGGGTAACTGCGAAGCGTGATGGTTTCAACAGTTCAAATTTCAACAAAACAGATACAACACTTATCTCAATGCTCACTCAATACTCATTGCTCACATGCTTATCTCAATACTCAATCAATGCCCATTGCACACATGCTCACACTGGCATCCTGATATAAATTTCTTACATACAGATTAAACATAGTGATATGTATATATTTTTAAAATCTGGTCATTTTGGGGACCCAATAATTTTATCTGATCTTTTTCAATGTGTTTGCAAAGGCCGAGTGTTCATTATCATCATTATCATCACTAGTTCAGTTTTTAAATTATAATTCTAAATAACAACATAACTATAACCCAAATATTGAATACATTTATTTCTGTTAAATTTAAAAGTCAATCATTGTTTTAATATCGTCAATTTCCATTGTCTCTTGCCCTATACCGATGGGAGTAATTGTAGATCCACCACAGTCTTAAATCACTACATTATTACTGTCCACTTTACATCCAGTTTTAATTTGACTACGAGTTGCACGCACTGCTAAAATCAATATAAACTGAAATAATTTTATTTTTAATTTTTTCCTGCTTTTTTTAATTAAAATTTTCATTAGGATCACCGGTACTATATTTTAATTTTCGAATTGTTCGTTTCGTAAAATTGGGCGTGACTACTTGAATTATTTTTATTGAAACACTCAGCTTCAGAATATCCCATAATTTTGCCAAAATTATATTTCTTATCAGATTTATTGTTAGGACCTTCATCTTTGATGTAAACAATTAATTTGTTTTTACCTTGTGACAACTTTTGATTTGTATCGTAATGTTCTGATTTTCTTACAATTAGTTTCCTCGCTCTGTGTACAAATTACTACTTTCGTTATTTGATTTAAAAATTTGAGTAAATCATTTGTGTTAAAACAATCAGCAGCTCCCCGCACTATATTTCAGCAACAAGTCATTAACTATCTTAATAATAACATCCACAATTTTTCGCATCACATGTCACAGTTCTGTCCCATGGACAACTCTTTGTAAAAATCGATATTTTTATCCAGGACACGTTCAATGTTCAACACGAATTCTCTTAAATTAAAAAACATATCTGTATAACAGCGGAATGCTTCCAATAATTTATTTTTCCAAGCATTCCACGAAATAATCAAATTACTTTGAGTATTTTACCAATTTTCGTCACTATTTTCTGCCAGCACTAGATCTAGATGTAGAACTGGAAGAATTACTACTCAAGCTAACACTAGAGCTTGAAGTAACAGTTCTTTTACGTTGTTTAGGCCTGATGTGTCCCACAACAGAAACAAGAAACATACAAATTACCGAATTATATCGCCACAACAAAACTAATCAAATTAAAATCAGCCTGTAGAACGTCAACAAATAACTACTAATTAAGCATCAGCACAAAACTAACATTCGTTATAAATGTCAACAATCGGTATAAATGTCAATAAATAATTAATAAACACACTAGTACAAACGCAAGTAGGCTTTAGGTAAATCACACTTCTGATTTGTCAGGATTTCTCAATTTTACAAGGAAAAATAAATAAGCAGATAACTTTTAACACCTTTTATTTTAAGAGACAAGCCACAAGAGTCGCTTTCCACTAGTGCTGGGGTAATTCGAATGAAAAATAATCGATCATCGATTATTAAAATATCTCGAGATATCTTGAATACCCTTGTCATGAAAATTCGAATAATTTAGTTCTCGAAGAGTGATGCCGCCGACTGCCGATAAAATACGCGTCATTCATTTCAGCAGCTCATCATTCAAATTTTAAATACGTGCTTCGAGCGATGAGATACGATGCGAGTACTAGTACACTTAAATTCATATTAAAATTGTGGAGTTTAGTTGTTTATCATCAGCGGCGTTTTGGTCGTGTTGATCTGCGGAATGTAGATGGCTATTGGCTGATGCAATTAGGAGTTAGATTGTCTTGAGTACAGAAACGGATTGATTTACGTTAAAATTTATAATTTATAACTGAGAATTGTATAGAAATATTAGCCAACTGCCAGCCAAATCAATTATTTATGATTATGATTATTATGAATAATTATGACTAGTGTTCCCGAATGTCGTCGAGCCAAGCCATCGATGTCGGTTTCCCCACTTCTCGAGCTCCAACCATAATTTGAATGATCATTCGATTATTAAAGGTATTCGAATAGCCGTTATTCGATTATTGAAATGATTCGATTATGCCCAGCACTACTTTCCACAAAGGACTAATCGCGTCTTTAGTTTTATTTCTTATTCTCAGTTCTTAAAATGAGCTCAATGTTTATAAACTATTACATTTGTTTTGGTTCGACATCTACACTGATATTGTATGTCTATATTAGCGTCTCACAAAATGTCCGTGACATTAAATAAGGTGTTTCTTAGAACCATATCAACATGTCAACAATTTCTGTGTTTCAATGCATCATATTGATAAAAACTAGGAAGAATTGATTAAAAGGCTGAGAAAATGTCCAAAATTTTCTGAATTATTGATTTCTATTACGTCTATAATAATATATTGTGATCATTGTAAGTCCCTCACTAGGTTTTTCGACTTACTTTCTAGCTGGAAAACAAATTTAAACGTACAACATAAAAATTCCAAAGAGTTAAAGTGAATAAGGTACTTAAAAAAATAATACCCAGTATAGCAATTTCGGCGAAATTTCTACTGTACGACGGCTACACACTGAATGATACATGTAGCAATTTTAAGAGCTATAATTACTCCAAAATTAAAAAACAAAAATCGAACAAAAAAATACACAATCAATTACCTGTATCTCGCGAACGGTGAATTTTATAAAATGCAATATGCCTACATTTTCAGTTGTACCTTTTCAAACCACTCACTCGGTATATTGGTTCATCCCGTCTATTAGAAAATATCATCTACTTTTTTTATTTAAGAAAAAGATATCTAGCTGGTGCATTATTTCAAGACGAGCGTCAATTTTTAAAATTTTCTACTTAGAAATCATCAGGCAGTTCTTAGAAAGCGTAGTTTCTTTCCTAAAATTCTTTCATCTCCACTGATTTTTTTTGTGTCCAATTGTACATAAAAGAATTAGACGATATAATTAAAATCGGCGGTTTTTAAATGATATAATTGTGTAGTTATCATTAATATATGTTTTTAAATAGGTACTGCGTAAGATCAGACTTCAGAATTAACTGTTATTTTAGTAAATTCGGTGTGATATACGCAAATAACGTAAGTGAAAAGTTTATTTTATATTCTAAATGTGGATTAATGTAAAGTCGATTCTCCAACCATACCCACGGATGTCCGAAAGGGGTTCACACCTATGTGTTTACTCATTTAACTAATTAAAATTGATGGGTAATTAGAAATATGGTTAAATGTTTAGTGAGGTGTACAATTGTTGTTATACATTTATTAAAATAAAGTGCTGCAACAACATCTGTCTGTAAGTGATCTAAATTCATAATCATAATTCATTTAAAAGCTTCTCGTCAAATTAATAAATACTAAGAAAATACATATCCAAATTTTATGATGTTCAAACAAACTATGCCTTCTATATATTCAAAAATAAATTAAAAAAATTGAAATAAAATAAAACACGACGTAAAAAAATCATAATATATTCGCGAGTTCAAATATCCAAAATATGAAAAACCAAACATTTCTGAGCATATAACGCAGTTCATGAATTAGAAACAAATTATACTACAGCTAAGGTGTAATATAAAAGCCAGTTTATAAATTAACCTTATAGTATAGAAACTAACTACCAGAGGTCGGAAACGTTTTCCATTTTTCAGAGCCGGCACTTATAAAACAAATATAAATATTTATAAACACACCACACAAAAATTCATGTGGTGTGTTTATTTATATACCTGTAACATATGCAACCAGTATAACCAGTATCGAGGCAGAAAGGTGCAAGAGCTCTGCGGGTATCCAAGACTCTCCCATGTAGTCTTACATGAAGTTTGGCAGTTTGTCCGGTGGTTTTCCCAATTCAGTTATATTAGCAACATGAAAGCATGTAGTTTCTGGTGGTATTTGGTTTAGTTCTCGCATAACACGCTCTTAGCAATGGCTCATTACCCTTTGTGCATAAACTACAAAAAATGATTGAAAACTACGATAACTTAACAACAAATACATATTTTGTGTACTCAATACAATCGACGTTACCTATTTCATATACACCGTGATTGTGAAAGACATTTAAATTGTGTATCATGTTCTGTGCATGAAGTTTTCCTTTACCTAGTACAAACGTTGTACAAAAACATATCTACCAAGTGTGTATAAAATTGTTTTGAGCAATATTATAGAGGACGTACGAAATAAATTTTTGTGGGTGACAGTGGATGTAACAACTGACTTTCTGTAATAAGGTTGTTAATGTTATACTAAGAATTTTGATTGTTCAAGAGGCCTTGTCTCTATCAGACAGTAAAAGTCGGACTATAAACAACAGACTAAAAAATGTTTTACACAAGAACCTGGGATACAAAACAATGTGTAAAATTCGTGGAAATTATCTGCGCGGTTTGTCAGTGTCTGCCCATGTGAACTAATTACAATTTGCACCATTAACCTTGGTAGATGTGGAACGTTCATTTTCCTTCTACAAACATATCTACAGACCAATTCGCTCAAATTTAACAGTCAAGAATCCATAACGAATTGGTATTAGTTGTGACATGACCATGTATGCTAATGCGATAGTGCACTTCAGTCAATCTGAATAATACATTATCTGGGACCGGAAATGTACTCAAGCAGGATGTTTTGAAATTTTTATTGGCGATGTGAATTTAAATATTTTAAATAATTCTGATTATCGGGTAAATAGTTACTTAAATATTTTGTCTCAGAGGGGTTATTTATCTTGTATTAAAAAAACCTACCAGGGTATGTGAAAATTCCTCTACTATAATTGATCATATTTTCATAAAATCTAATGAACTTTATTTTGATAACATAAAACCAATTATATTTAACACTACTCTTACTGACCATTATACAATTGCATTATCATTAAAGTTAGATATTTTAGAAAACAATATAAATCGTATTAAGCATATAGACAAATTAGATTTAGAAACATTAAATTATTTATTGCAAAATGAGTTATGGGATGATGTAATAGACAATGGGAACGTAGAGGCAGCATACGATTTATTTATATTAATAAACTAAAGGGATACATTAAAACTGCAACAAAAACAATTAAACTAAAAAGTAAACTAAAAAAAATAAAGCCGTGGATTACCGTTGGTATAGTTCAGTCGATAAGAAAGCGAGACAACATGAGAAAACAACTTAATAGATCTTTTTCAAATGATTTAAGTCTTAAATATAAAAATTACAGAAATAATCTCAATAAAATAATTAAGCAAACAATAATTATAAACAAATATGGAACGTAATAAATGAAGTCTCAAATAATAAGAAAAATAACACTAAAAACATTGAAGTAACAGATAATCACGGAAATATTGTACAGGATGAAAAGGAAAAGACAAATCAATTTAATGATTTTTTTCATTAATATAGGTGGCAACATGGCAGATACAATACCCCTGTGAGACAGAAACGAAAGTACTTGCCTAAGAAAAGAATTATAAATTCATTATATTTATATAATCCAGTATCCGAAAATGAGTTAATTAAACAAATAAATTCTCTAAAAAACAACTCTGCTCCCGGTGAGGATGGAATAACAGTGAAAGCTATCAAATATATACATAGATCTTTATTAAAACCTTTAACGTATATAATAAATTTAGTAATATCTACAAATCGAATTCCAAAGGACTGGAAAACATCTATTGTTACGCCGATGTATAAAACAGGAGATTCTAAGAAATTAAAAAATTATAGACCTATATCGGTGATTAATAATTTTGGGAAAATATTTGAAAAGTGTATAAAACAAAGATTGGTAGATTTTTTAGAACAGAAAAATATTCTATATGATAAGCAATTTGGCTTCAGAAATAAAAAAAATACAGAGGATGCTGTTTTTGTATTAACAAATGACATTATGAACCAACTTAATAGCAATAAAAAATCTTTGGCTGTGTTTTTGGACTTTACCAAGGCTTTTGATACAGTAAGTCATAAAATTTTATTGGAAAAACTTAGTAATGTTGGAGTTAGGGGTGGTCCGTTGCGGTTATTTGAGAACTATTTGACAGGCAGAACCCAAAGAGTTAAAATAAATAACGTTATGAGTGATAGTCAAATTATTACAACGGGTGTCCCACAAGGCACTGTGTTGGGCCCTGTTCTGTTCCTGGTATACATTAATCACCTGGGAAATCTTCTAAAAAATGGAAAAGTCATCTCATATGCAGATGACACGGCTATTTTATTTAATGCCGCAACTTGGGCAGAAGTATACCAGATTATGGAGCGGGGTCTTGACACTGTACAAACTTGGCTTAACTCTAGTCTGTTGAGTCTTAATACAGCAAAAACGCAATTTATGACATTACACACTACCTAATGCAACTGCCCAACAATAGAAAGAACAAATGTCATTAAATATTTAGGTCTCGATTTAGGTATATTGGTTGACCAACATTTAAAATGGACTAACCATGCTGATCATATTATATCCTCAAAAATTAGAAAACTGTATTATAAATGTTATCAACTTAGAAATATTTTGAATGAAAAACTTATAAGGATGGTATATAATGCCTTGGTTGAGTCCATTCTGCGCTATTGTATTGTTGTTTGGGGTGGCTTATATGATAATTCTTTAAAAAATTTGTCAGTTTGTCAGAATACAATATTAAAAATTATTTTTAATAAAGAGCGTATGTATAATACGGAGCTCTTATACAAAGAAAGCAAAGTATTAAACATTAGGGGATTATATATATGTTCTTGTCTAAACTATTTACCAAAAATTAAAAATTTATGCCAAACAGTAATTCATAATTATCAAACAAAAACAATTACAAATAATTCACTAACTATACCATTCTATAAAAAATCTCATATTCAAAGACATGTAACTTACTTTGCACCAAAATTTTACAATTTACTGCCTCTCCAGATAAAAGCGTTGCCACATAACATTTACAAAAGAGAAATTAAGAAGTATGTTCATCAAAATTTAAATATTTTTCTCAGAATTTAACTGCTAAAAATATCTATTTTAGCTTAAATTTAAAACAGTAATGACAATATTGATAACATTAATAATAATAATAATTAAAACAAAAAAAAACCGTTTTATTCAAATACTAAACTTGAATATTTTCTGAAGGGATAACTATTGGTCTCTTACCTACCTTCTTTACTGCCATTTTGTATTTAAAGAGGGATATTTGCACTCAAATTGCATTTGGAATTTTAGCAAAATTCCTCTTTATAATTGTTAGTAGGAAAAGCTGGATATATGGAAAAAATTAATATGTATTTATAATGATTATGTTTCTTACTTATGAACAGGTATATGTTATATAAAAGTAAAATAAAGGTAATTTGAATTTGAATTTGAAAAAAATTTGAATTTCATTATTCATTTTATACTTTTACTTTTATTTGTCTAGATATGTCCTTCTGTCAACCATATGAGGCAGTAGTAGTTACCGGTCCTAGGCACATTATTATATACAAGAATATTTTCCCCCTAAGCAAAAATAAGCGAAGCTGGACATTCCCGCCCCAAATTGGATTGTTTTAAGGCGAGTTTTTTTTAATGTGACAATTTGGCTCGTCGAGCATTCTCAAAATTCCAAATTTATATACACTAATTTACACCATTTTTATATATTTTCGCAATGTTTTAAAGTTTTTTGTCAACAACGCTTACTTTTGCATGTGATTACTGTTCAATGTCTATATTATACAATTTAAATTTTTATGTTTAGGAGTTGTATTTGGTTAATGTTTTAGTTTTAAACCCGGACCGGCCCTGCTCCGCCCGACCTAACAACTGCCCCGTCTACGCCATACGCGGGGATGCAAGGTCGGCAACAGACTGAGTGTCCGGCAAGGGCCATATCTATTGTTGTTTACTAATTGTTAATAATTCGTTTTGATTGATTGATTGGACATGCAAAAATGTCCTTATTAAAAGTTACTTCTCTTGAGCAGTAGAATACATCCAAAAATTTAAAAAGTTGGTAGGTCCATAGGACGCGCCTATTACTACTTGGTGCCATATTTTTCACATTCATTTAAATACAAGGATTGTATTAAATTTATTTTTCAGATAAATTTATGACCGAACTACACAACAACCTCAATGGACAAATCAACGAAAGTTATAATTAATGATGAGCCCACGTTGCGATGGGCAGATGATCCTGACTTAAATATCGATGAAACGATCAGCATTTCTAGCGAAGAAGAAACTGGTTCAGAATATGATAGTGAGCAAAGAGCTAGATCGAAACCGGCGCAAGAAATTTGGAATGTCGATTCCTTATGGAATGAGTTAATGGTAAGGATTTCGTAGATTATTTTTTAGAGCTTGTTTTCAAATAATTTTTAACATTTTTAATTCATTTACTAAAAAAAAATGTCCAGTCAGAAGTTGATTTCTTTCACTATGCGATGATTAGTCAACTAATGGTCACATTTTTGGATATGTGCTCATATAAAAGTCTTATTCCCCTTTTGATAACCTGAATGTTTCACGATACTTGCCTTTAACTTTAGGCACTATATGTATGTATAAAAAAAGGGTATTTATTTTATTGCAGATTCTTCCGGATGCTGAAAAAATAAATGAATTTATTTTGAAGGAAGACATAAAAAAATATATTGCAAACGAACCCGACAACAACATTGCTTATATTATCTTGGCTGGGAAAAACTAATATATTAAACGCAGTTCTACAAGAAGGTGCAGCAATAAATGCCAGAGACGACTGTGGACGGTATGTAACGTTATTTCCATAAATTAATCGAGATAATATTAAAGAAAACAATAAAATACACTGCAGGAAATTTGAAGTGACTCATACAAAATTTGGATCGATTTCACATCAATGCACTGCCACTGCCACCGATTTCAGTAATTTAATTTTTGCTTGAATCGTGCATCATTGGAGATTGTAACTGCTTATTAAAATTTCTCAGGTACATATTGTTAATAGGGGCATTCTTTCTCTATAAATTAAAACCTTTAAAGGTTTTTTTAAGCTGTTTTCGACTACCTAATATTATGTTAAAATTAAAAAAGTTGGTACTGAACACGTGAACAGAAAATGTTTGATTAACCTGTCCCTTAATTTACTAATATCGTTCTTGGGCATCTAGTGTAGAATTTATTTAAAAAAATGCCTCGATTAGATAATTCATTATTAGATACATTTATGGGGATGGTAGAAACTGGACTGTCTCGAAGAGAAGTGAGTAGAAAACTGAATGTAAGTCAAAACACTGTAAAAGGGGATGTGACGCAGAAAAAGTTTCTTGAAAACAACGGGATTACAATACTGTTGCGGTATACGTACTCACCTGATTGTAATTACATTGAACATATGAGATGCGCTAAAGAGAAGATTGTTAATCCGGACTTCTCCGCCACAGCCTGTTGAGAAAGTAGTCAATGCTATCCCGGAGGTGTGGCACAATACTCCATAAAATCTGATGGCACTCATTACATATTCGAAACATATTCTGTTTCGAATATGTGATGAGAATAAGAAGAGGGCCTCCTAGGCACTAAATGTTATTCTGTTACTTTTGTTAGTTACCTTTCTATTAAACCCCATATAAATTTAAAACATTGTTGAATTTTTGGAAATGTACTCCGAAAAAAACAATAAAAACTATAAAAAAATAAAAACGTATAAAATCAATGCATACCTACTGAGAAATAAAAATTAAAAAGCACCGTTGTCATACAACAAACCACCACACAACTTTGGTTTAATTAATATTGAAACAAAATCGCCGAATAACACAGCTGACCAAAATAGCCTATACATATCTGTAAAAGTAAAAGAGACAGCTTGGATTTTCAAATAACATTTTATAGAGGTTGCCTGATAATGGTCGGCCCATAAGCAGGCGCGGCGGGAAAGAAGTCACTCTGTGATCGATTTAAATTTAATCAAACACCTTTATTCTAATTTAATTATACTTACATTAACTTTTTTTTTCAATCAAATAGGTAAGCCTTTAATCAACTATTTCATACTTATAAGTAGTTAACTTACCCTGAAAACAAAATAAATAAATTAACTGCACATATAAAAATATCTTTTAGAATGTACTTTACACAACACAGAGCACTAATTGTTTTTATAACACTGAGATTTTTTTTCATAAATATAACAATTCGATTACAAAAAAATCTAATATTAATCACAAAGCATCAGAGATACTGCTCATAACGCGAACTTTTTAAGATAATATTAAGAAATTCGTAGTTTATAAACACAAAGCATTCTTCACAATGACAGCAAGCTTCACGATGACGCGAATATGGCCGGCGTCAAAAGTTACCAGGCAACCTTATTTAGTTTATAAATCTTGGGAAAGACCTACTACCTCTACTTACTAACATTATTTAGCAAACTTGACTACATGGAGTTAGAACCAGGTGAACGCTTGAAATTTGGCAAAAAAAATATAGCATCAAATTACCGCGTATAAAATTTTGAGATATTCAGGAGAAATTTGATCAGGCAGTAACAATCTACAATGATTCTGTTCATGTTTTAGTTTTAAGTCTGGATCGGCCCCGCTCCGCCCGACAATTTCGTCGTCGCCACCTTGCGCGGGGATTCTAGGTCGGTAACGGACCGAGTGTCCAGCGAGGGCCATATACATTGTTTTCTTTAATTGTTAATAAAATTGTTTTGAATTGATTTAAATTTGACCTACATTTTGGGTCACTTTAAATTTCTGGCAGTGTAATTATTGTGAAAATGATTTTCTCAGGATACTATGAATAATCAAGCTATTTCCGAATTAAAATTATAGTTTTCTTGACGTTTCGATCATTGGCACTGTGGTCCTTTGACGAGTTGAGCTTCAGAATCAGTTAAGTACGTGTGTGAAAAACGAATGATTCAGAAACTATGTAAAGATTGATAGTATTACTTAACAAAGTATAATAGGCTCATGTAGTGAAAAATTATTTTCCTATTTTTTTTCAAATTTTGTTTTGTGTATAAACTGCCTCAAAAAAAATTTCAAATCGAACGAGAATTGAGCGAGATATTTGAATTTGAATAATAAAATGCTGGCGAGGCACGACTGAATGCCGTCAGAAGATCCTATTCGCCCAAAACGAATACACGGAATTAGTATATGGCAGACACATTTAAGATGAAAATGCTATTTTTAAGCAGTTTACTGAGGTATTATGGTATTCTGTGCCATTAATAATGTGACATTAATTATAAAAACAGATTCTCCTAATTTGACAGAAGTGGAAGGTTCATGTAATATCATTTGCCTCTGTTTTTTAAAAATGCTGCCGAGAAATTTCCGTTTTCCTCAATCAAAGATATGTGGAATAACACCAGCTCTTAATTTTTTAATTGCCAAATTTTTCATTAACTTGAAATAAGTACATGTAATTTTCCATGTCTTTTTCAAGCTAAAAATAATTTAAAATCATCTCTTTCCTTTTTAAAATTCAAGAAAACTGATGATCCTCAATAATATTTTTCTGCCTAAAAAATCGACTCTACGCATAGCTCTTTGCCACAATTAGAATGAAACTGTTCATTCTATTCAATGGTGGTTATTCGTATTACTGTTCTTGATTATATTTATTTATTATTCATGTTTATGTTCAAGTTTTTAGAAAATATATACCTTTTAAAGGGAAACCTAATTTAAATAATCGTGCGGATGTCAAAACACACGAAATGTTTGTACATGTGATCCGATGACGTACCGTTCGACAACAGAGCGTTATTCAGCTCAATTAGAAGAGGGTTGAAAAAGAAAAGGCATTGATTAAGGATATAGCTGCGCGTAAATTTAATGTGACACTTCGAAATTTCTCGACTTTTCAAAATAAAAGAGAAAATCCAAAATTTTTATCGATTCACCCATAGTATTGGTAGGATTTTTTAAAGATATAGGTATGGCAATGGTTCACTTATTGGGAAATAAACTAGAACAACTTTTGGGCAATCTAGAAGACAAAATTGAAACAAACGAAAAGTCGGGGATTTACAAAATTTGCTTTAAGGCTTATTATTTTTATATACTGAATTTTAACTCATACGAAGAAATCACTTCGTTTTAAAGGAAGACCACGATGACCAACACGCAAAGAGAACTATTTTAAGGCGGAAGAAACATAAACTAATCTATCGGTAAATAAAATAATACTTGTAATTTTTTAGAACTGCTTTACACTTAGCTGCATATGCAGGAAAACATGACTGTGTAAAGTTATTACTGAACCACGGCGCTAATGTGGACTTAAGAGATGACAAAAACCAAGTAACACCTCTGCATTGTGCTGCTGCAATGGGACATTTGTCCTGCCTGAAAGTTTTGATAAAACACGGAGCTGACGTAAACGTCGGTTTAAACAGCAAGAGTCCATTACACTATGCTGTTCAAAATTTGGCGGTTGACTGTGTAAAGGAATTATTGGACAACAATGCCATGCCAAATACTCCCCAGGTTAGTGATTTTTATTAGTGAAAATTTCAACGAACTATATTTCATTTATTGGACAATATATAGGAAGGAGTTTATTACGTGGCATCGGCAGTAATATTTTCTATCATAAAATTTTGCACACCTTGCAAGTTATTAACTACTGATAACGAAGAAATGGGTAAGACTGACTAACAAATTAAGGCTCACTCCGAAACAAAAAAAAACGATTATCATACGTTTTTCTTTTGGCACGTCATGCGACAGGATTGTTACTATACTGTTTTTTATTACAAATTACGAAAAGTAAAGAAATACTTTAAAATCTTTTTTTCTTTTTGTAGATATTCAGTGAAACACCACTTCACATTGCCGCTGGATTAGGTAACTCAGAAGCAGTAAAACTGCTGCTCGAATATGGAGCGGCTGTGAACGTACAATGCGGATCGGATAAGATGACTCCCCCTACATTTGGCCGCCGAAGATGGAGATGCAGAATGTGCCAAACTTTTACTCGAAGCTGGCGCAATTGTCGATTCAAGAAACAACAAATGCCAAACACCACTTCACCTAGCGGCCCTTTCCCAATGCTCAGAAACATTAGAGTTGCTTCTGAGCAAAAGGGCGGATCCAGACGCTACAGATATAGACGGCAGGACACCCTTACACAGTTCCATAGTGAAAGTGACAAGATCTTGTGAATGCGTACGACTTTTGTTAAACGCTGGGGCAAATGTGAACAAACCAGATGCTTTTGGATATACTCCTTTGCATTTGGCAGCTCTTAATGAGTTTTCCCATTGTGTAATGTTACTGATAAATCACGGTGGAGACGTTACAGTTAGAACAAACGGCGGTATATCAGTTCTTACTTTTATTACAAGAAAAACACCAGATGTTATACCAAAATATATAGAAAAATTCGACCAGGCGATAAAACTCAACGACCATGAACTAGGAGATGTAGACTGCGAGTTAAAATTAGATTTTCGAATTTTAGTTCCCACGATGGGTAACAAAGAAACCGAACTGCTTTTAAACTTCATAGAAGTAGGACACAAAGAAGTGTTAAAACATCCACTATGTGAAACCTTCTTATTTTTAAAATGGCGCCGAATACGAAAATTTTTCTTGTTTAGTTTATTCTATCACGCAATATTTGTATTTTTATTTACGATATACGTGATAGGTGTATATCTGAAAGATTGCCCATCTTCAAGATCGCGAAATTCAGTGTGTTGGGTGTCTGCACATATAGTAAATATAGGTTACTTTTTAATCTGCTTAAATATTTTGCTTTTAGGAAAAGAACTGTTTCAAATAGCCCATTCTTTGATTGTTTATTTAAAACAGTGGGAAAATTGGGTGCAGTGGATGATAATAATTAGT
The DNA here is from genome assembly GCA_029963845.1 of Rhamnusium bicolor. Lineage (NCBI taxonomy): Eukaryota > Metazoa > Arthropoda > Insecta > Coleoptera > Cerambycidae > Rhamnusium > Rhamnusium bicolor. The sequence continues at coordinate 603,778 of JANEYF010001991.1, forward strand.
GTATTCTGCTGTGTGCAACCTGTCCCTAACATGGACGTCAAAGAAGACGTTTACGAGTGGCAACATCATGTAGCGGCCATATCAATTTTTCTCTCCTGGGTGGAACTGATGATGATAGTAGGTCGTTTTCCCATTTTCGGCCTCTATATTCAAATGTTTACTACAGTGTCCGTAAATTTCGGAAAATTTATGCTTGCTTACGTTTGTCTTTTTGTAGCTTTTGCTCTCAGCTTTGGTGTAATTTTTGCTAACTATCCGGCATTTAAAAACTTGAAGTGGGTTCTTCTAAAGGTGGTAATAATGATGTCAGGGGAACTAGAGTATGAGGATGTCTTTTTTGATGATCAATATAAAATCAAATATCCTTATACGGCCCATCTGATGTATTTCTGCTTCGTTTTGCTAATGACCGTTATTTTAACCAATTTAATGGTTGGCTTAGCAGTCAGCGACATACAAGAGCTACAAATGTGTGCTGGGTTGGATAGATTAGTGCGTCAAGCTGAACTAGTAGCTCATTTAGAAAGTATGTTATTTTCCAGACTTCTTTCTTTTATACCTGGCAAACTGATGCAATTTTTTCACAAACAAGCTCTGCTGTTAAAATCTCAATTCCATTGGGCTCTATATATAAAGCCAAATGATCCCAGAGAAGAAAGAATACCGAAAGATCTCATACGGAGAATTTATCAATTAGTCGTGGAACGTAAAGGGAGGCCGAGAAGTAAGAAAATAAAAAAATATAAGAATAGCCAATTTTTCGACACAATTTCTCCTGCCATATCAAGAATTGGGTCTTGTAATAGTGCTGTTACAATAAATGCTAATAAAAATAATGCGCTTAAGGCGCAGATTGACGAAATAAATTTAGAATTCTTGGAATACAGCAAATTCTTTCGCCTGAAAATGGAAAATCTTACTAACCAGATATTAAGTAATCAAATATAATAAGAGAATAATTTTGTTATAATACTCATAATTGTTATGTTATGGCTCCTGTGTATATAAGTAATACGAACTGAATGCACTTTTCTCAAAAAGCGAAAAAATAATGTAAAAGTTAATTTATCTATAATAAACAGTGCTGCCAATGATGAAATGTAAAAATATCCACCGAGCATACTTAAATTACACGATTTTACACGCACTCCAAAAATTTTTAATTCTGGTTTTAGGTCGAGTAAACATGGAATTGCTTGGTTTTAGTGATTTCGTGAATAATGTTTTATATAAAGGGTTAAACAAAATGAGTAAAATATTGAATAAATAAATCATTTAATCAGACATGGGCCACCAGATATACATGTGGAAATATACCTTTTTAATTAGACATAGGCAACCAGATATACATACAAATGGAAATGAAATAAAACTTACGAATACATATGTATATTATTTAATATACTACAAAACTACATATAAAAACATCTAGTATTAGATCTAGTATAAGAATATATAATAAAGAAAAAAAATGGGATAAATTCATCGGACCCAATATAAACAATTTTTGTCCCAAATTTGTAGATTTTTACAGGATGGTAAAAATAAGCGACAAGGTGAAAGAAACTTTTTTAAACCAAATTATTTTTTAATTTGTGGACCAAATTTTTGCAGCAAGCATTTCTTTAGCTGCTGCAAATTTCAAACAACCTCCTTGGGCTTCAATGCCCTGCTTGGAAGCCAGAATAGACCTTATTGTGTTAGTTTCTAAACAATTTCTCTTGTCTGTCTTAATGTTAAATAAATCACTAAAGATTCTTTCAATGCTTGCGTTAGAAAAAAAGAAGTAACAAGAGAAATGATATAACTTTAGAGCATGTTGTCACCATTCATTATCTAACGTTTGTACATCTGTAATATGTTGTGTCAAAATTGGAAACCTCTTAATAACAACCTGTAAAGATTTTGGCTCGAAGGATTGAGCCACTAAAGGATCCACTACTGACAATATATCATAAATAGAATCCTCAAAATTAAAACGTTTTTTATATTTGTAACAAGTTCTATAAAAAATTCTAAACACGTTTTTGCAAATGTTTCCAAGTCTTTTTTTATTGACATTAGTATCACGTTTTAATTCCTCATAACTGTCATATGCTAGTATACCTAAGTAAATTTGGTTCAAAGGTAAAAAAAATATTTAGGATTTAGACGGTTTAATTTAAAAATATTTTCATTTTTAACATGCTTAAGGTCCATATAATTAATTATAACATAAAGTTTTCAACAGTGCCTCTGTTGCTGGTTTAATTTTATATAGTAGTGGCTTTTCACATTGAAATAAAAGATTAAAGTCAGTTAATAGTCCCAGGGTATAAGATATGAATTCCAAGTATAATTAAATTATACTAAATTTCAGTAAACCTATTGTCTATAGTGTTTATCATACTTTCGGTAGTCACAGTTTTCTAAATATTCGAAATTACCCATGCTATTTTGTCAAAATATACGAAATTACCCACTATTCGGGTTTGTCAGAATTTAACATCATTTAAAATTACACGCATTTCGTGTAATTACACACTCATTGGCAGCACTGATAATAAACGTTGGGCTTTACGATTTGGGTCCTACATGTGAGTTAAAGTATGCGATGTCACCCCACTATTCTACAAAGTTTGATAGCTATGAGAAACAGTAGCGTGCGCTTGGATGCGAGTGCATTATCTATTACCCCTCTGCTCCACGCGCACAGGCTGATATTTGCACCCAAATAGTAAATTTACCGAACGTGTATATATAAGCTAATTTAAGCAAGTATATTATTATATTTATATACCATATTTATTGAATAGTGTAAGTTTATATTAAAACACAATATGTTGCATATTAATTTTGGCTATATATTATATACCCATAATAATAAATACTGACAATCTGACGGTCATATCATTGTCTACTGTACTGCAAGCGAAAGAACCAACGCGACGAAAGGGGGAAGATAGTCAGCTGATATAAACATTTCTGATATTCCATAGATCTTTAATAAATATAAAATACCTTAACTTTAATTTAGCAATTCTCATATAATGCAGAATCTATTATCTATCGGATAATCCTTAAATAATGTCCAAACACATTTTTAGATTTTAGAATGTTAAAAGGAAATATATTTAAAAAAATCTGACATTCTAAAAAAAATTTATTGTGAACATATTTATGTAATTATTGAGGAACAACATTCAAATGATTATTTACAAATATTGTAAAAATATGATACACGAATAACGTTAAATATGCATTAAAATAATAAAACATACATTTATAACTAGAAGAACGCTAAAAGTACAGATATTTTACATTTTGACCTTGGTATATATCTAAAATAGAAATCAAAATGAAAGTGAGAGTAAAAATGACAACGTTTGGCAGCCATTGATACCATTGACGGATTTTTTTATGTCTATCATTAATAAATACTTTTTATTGTTTTCTGTTTGTGATAGAGCCTAACTTTATCAAAGACAGAAGGGAATATTTGTCAGAGTGACTTACATTATGATTCAAGAGGTCGTATTGACTATTTTATCGTCGAATTTAGAAGTGTGAAACATACTAGATTAGTTATAATAACAAGTATTCTGATAAATGCTGTAAAATATTATTATTTACTTGATTAAAGTGGATATTTTGGGTAGCAAAATTAACAATAATAAAATAACACACAATAGATGTACTTAACATTGGACAATAACAATCACAGAACGTCAGCTGTCACAATAATAAATTTGAGAGATATGAAGTTTAACACAATCCTACAACATAAATTGAACACTAAGCTCTACTGCGCATGTTTTAAACTGTGACATCACCATATCGACCATTTTTAGCGGGAGTTGAATTTTTCGAATTTTTTACATTTTTTTTTGGGTGATTTATGCTGTGGAATAAAAAAACAAATGGATACATTGAAATATCGTATGTTTTCGAGTATAAATAAATAATAAGAAAATGTAATGATCCCATTGGCGGTACTAAACCAAACTATTGTATTCGTGGACTCAGTGCTTCTCATTGATAGTGTGTATAGTGTACACATTATATTTAACGTTCTGTCAAGTCACATGACGTGCTGTTCCCGCACCTTTTTACCTGGCGAAGTTATTTGATAAAATCAGATACCGATTTGTTACTTACACAAAAAAACTTTTTCAGATAATTATATATATTTGTTGCGTAAATTAAAACTACTTCATCTCGATAATAAATATTTATTGTTTGTACCACAGGGCTTTGAAAATTTCGTAAACAAATTTTCAGTTAATGTTGATTTAAATTTATTTGTGGCTTAAACTATTCGTAATTTATTTCTCGTAAATAAATAGAATAAGAAAAATACAGAAATAATCAAATATTTAAAATATAGTGGTATGAACGGAAAACTTACACGTTTCTAAAGTCTGTTCACTTAAACTTTGCACTGGTGGATTGGACTTAGTGAGCCCGATTTACAACGGGCAAAGTAGCGAGTGTATTGTAAATTGCTTATTTCCAGGCGTAATAAATGTATCATTGTGGGTTACTTATTTATTACCAGGCGTAAAAAATATTTCAAGGCATTAGAATTAAGATAAATGCCTTTTAGGTTTATTGAATCAGTGGAAAAATGTTTCAACAGAGTGTACATAGGTAAATTAATTTACAACAACAAGAAATGCCCTTTATTGGTTAGCAGTGTAAAAAAAAAAAATAACAAAAATAAAATTGACATCCTAATTTAATAAAAAATTTCGATTTAGCTATAAGAAAGCCAAACGTCTTAAAAATTTCTGTTACTTTTCATTTTGCGTACCCATAAAAAATAATGTCAGAAAATAAAACAATTTTAAATTCTACCTGCTTTAAAGCACATAAAAAACTGTTTATCCGTGCTCGCAAAGCAACTCTTTGTCGACCATCAGTCTTGTGTAGTTCTCTAGCATAGGCGCGCGATGCATTATAAATGCACAAAATGTATTTATATATTACTGCGCTCTGTGCTAGAATTTTTTATGTGCTAAGTTAAAATGAAATAAGTTTATCTCTACAACAAAAATCCTCATTTCGTTGAGATCTATCGACTGTTAAAATTTTCTCTATTAAAACTGAGTCACCTCTTATAATAAAAAATAATTTAAAAAAACAGTAAATCATTAAAACATCACCTTACCGATTATTATTATAAAATCAGCCAATAAGCAATATCAATAAAGGTAAATAATTTAATATATACATTACACAACACCTAAGTTAAATTATTGTAAAAGTAAAATTATATAACATACAAACGTCCGATGCCTATAAAATAAAATAAACAATGAAAATTGAATTAACCGCTATCGGTATTTTGCACTTGTGTATATCTGCCTGCCGTCTGCACCAATCATCTGCGAGAATTTTGTTCCCTATCCTGGCTAACGCTGCAAAGCTTATGTGAACAGACTTTAGTACCTATTTAATATAATTGTGCCACTCTTGACTTACGCCAATGTTCTTTGTAAGTATTGAGGTGAGGCGCAAGGTGGCGACCCTTCTTTCGTCTCCAATACGAAGTAAGACACTTCGCGCGTGTTTTCATTCATTACGTATTTGACTGACTATATTTCATGTATTAAGCGAGCGGCACACCAGCATAGCATATTTTTCAATGATCTTCTCAAATTTAACAAGTTCATGTAAAAACCGACTCTAATGTAAGAGAACAGTACTAATGCATTCCTCGCATTCTTTTGCCAGACAGTACATATACTGGGTTACGTAAAGTCAGTTTCCCGTACAGCACAACCATAGAACCGAGTTGCATCGATGCCACAGTGGGGCCAAACCAGACAATTCTTGGCAAAAATTCTCAAACTCATGAAATCAACCCAAAATAAGCTCGTGAATGCAGCAAAAATAACGAAAAAAATTTGACTGAATAGTTAGGGTAGTTTTGATGGTGTGGAAATTGAATTTACCGCCTAAAATTCTGATACTTTGGATTTGTATAGAAATTGGCCTCCAAAATATTGAAAAATTAGTAAAAAATTGATGAAATAGGGTGGTTTTTAGAGGGCGAAAACTCGAATATTTTGAAACTCGTGTAACCTATGCAATATTCCAATAGAAGTACTATCATAAACAATAAAAATGGTCAATAAAAAAGATTAATAATTTATTGTGAATAAAACTAAAAATATAATAGAGATTAAATGGTACACAACATAGTAATATCTAATTTGCATAAAACAATATTGTAATAAAATATATGTCATATGCATAATAAAATATTTTTTCAAAAACTGTAATCAGAATCCGAATCAGAATGTAATGATTCTTCATCATCATCATTATCGTCTTCATTTTCATTATAATCTTGATATTCGGAGACACGTGGCGGCACTAATAAATCTACAGCTTCTCTTGGCAAGTATCGAAATTTCTTTTTGGGTAGTTTTCGTTTGCTCGTAATAATGGGATCCGAACTCAACAAAAATAAATTAAAAATATCCTCATTGGATTTTTCGCTGACTTTTCTGTTCAGAAAACTTTTTAAAATCTTTATTTCGTGCTTCTTGAGCCTCTTCTGAAAACTGGCCAATGGGTAACAAAGCAGAGGATATAATGTCTGGCCTGTGAATAAAAAATTTATGTAGTGTGGGAGGCATAGAGTACCAATCATACTTTTTCACAAAATATCTAGCAGTATTATGTGTGTATTCTCGGAACTTATCAATATTAATTGAATGTCCACATACCACAGTTAATATAATATGCATTCTTTTAATTAATTCTACATCGATTTTGGTGATTTCTGCAGAGACTTCGAGATTAGCAAAAAAACGCCTGCCGGTGTTACCATCATTTGAGTTTCCAAAACCCGATTTAGGGACGTCCACGATTAACCCAGTTTTCTCCCTAAATTACTTTTGGATACTATTTTTTGGTTTCAGCAACAACTGCTTTATGATTTTCACCCCGCGCTTGCCACTTTTTAATTGGAAGTTTATAGGCCAAGTGTAGTAGGCATTCAAAAAATCTTATCCAGCCAAGTAGCACCGATATTCCAAATTGCAAGTTATCAGTTTTTATTTCTCTACTAATCATTTATCAATTGAATTAAAATCTCTCGATGATGCGCCACAAACCTAACACGTCTGTGTAGATGAGGTATCTGTAAGAGCGTTACACACCTTACCATTAATCATTGCAAAAATTAGTTTGTAACAAACTGATATAAATCTGTCGTTGTAGGTGAAATCACTATTATGTAGATTCATTATTTCTTCATCTACACGTTTTTTTTCTGTCACAGAAAGTTCCGTTGATTCTTTTAAGAATGCAATTTTTAAAGGTCTGCAGTTCCTTGGTGGAAGAAGGACGAGGGTTTTGCCAAATAATTTTAGAGTTCCTGCTATCTATGTCACATACTAGACGAATAGGAACGAGGGATGTTATAAATACTGCTGAATCACTAGCCACACTTCCATGAAATGCCTGTTTATAAGAACAATGACCTGAACTGCCATCGAAGCCCCACTTTGACACCAAACATAGTTTTCCCAATTCCTCGTTGCTTAGTGATGCTATAACATCCTCCTGTACAACAATTAAACGTTTTATCGTATGATCTAATAGTACTTGTAATTGCACTTCTACCGAAGTCGCATTTATTTTGATGTGTTCTTTATTTAGATAGCATTTTTTTTCTCCGATTGTACAACCTTATATGATGGAAATCTGTCAGGATTGCTTAATCTTATCAAATTATATTGATGCCTAGAACTTAGCATCAACCAATAATGCTAGGGCATCTTCACTTGACATTTGGCTAGACTGAAATTGGAGAGATGTCCTATAAGCCTGTCTGATCTTAGTTGCTCGTGTAGGAGTGGTTGCGGTGGCCTCTTTTACTAATTTAGATGCTTCTGTTTAGCCAGATGCTCTTAGAATCATCTGGGTAGCGTAACTTAATTTTTTAATACTGGTAGATTTTCTTCAGTTTGTTTAATGCGCTCACTACTTTCTCCAAAAAGAAATTCTCGGACGTCCGCGCTGCTTTAATTTCGAAGGTTTGTAGCTTGTAAAAGAAATTGATGTGTCCAGCCAATTACCATATTTCTTTAAAAACCTAGCTTTCGATCTTCCCACTTTCATCCACCTCGACTTAAATTCGGACTTAAAGTGGCATATTTTGCTTTGTAGGCACTTTATATTCCGCTCAGGACAACCTGTCATTTCTTTGATATGTGTTTTTAGATAAATAAATTAACATTCAATATTTTTCTGACCAAAACCTTGCAAAATGTCGAAAAGTTCTTTTCGGCTCATGGTAATATCGTCAGAACTTGTTCCTGAAATCAAGAAAACAATAACTATTAAAATGAATCCACTTTCATAATTACCATCATATCCGTAAAAAAATATTTTTTTATCATAAGAATCGCAAAAAAATTGCAAAATATCTGAATGTCCCTAATTTGTACATCGACTGTACAATATAATAACGTAAACGAAAGTGCTCGATATGGCTCGATACACAACTACAAGTTTCTCTATTTCTACGAACCCACTATTTTTAAGAAAATTTTACAATAATGACTAAACACTTTTATTTAACAGTGATCTATTTCTTTTCTTACACAATAAAAATTGTTAAAAATATAATACATACCTGAAGTTGACGGCTCCATAACAAAACAGTGGAATTTTAAGAATTTATCACAAAATGCAACGTTCAAAGTTCACTTAACAAATCGGATCAATCAGAATACACGTGCAGTCTCCACAAATTACTGCTTTTGACTGAACTTTTAAGGGCAGGGCGGGGCGTTGTAATTTCCGATAATGTCGCTGTCTTATGCGCCCAATAGTTGGCTACACTAGCATCATAAAATCAAATGTGTTCACTGCAATTTAGTTTCTGAATTAATACCAAATTTTAGGGGTTCTGGCTCCACTGTACGATGCTGGGAATGTCCTACGTATTGAGTTTTAAATTCATACAATAACACAAATGCCTGTACAGTACAACGTATCAATGCATGTTGGGTGTTCGCTATTATTTCATTGAAAATAATATAAACGATTTTGATTGGAGATTGAAGGAATTAAATTTAGATGGTATTACATTGGAGAATGGGGTATTATCATTGATCTGAAATGAAAGTGGAAATGCTTATATTTTGAAAACATATTTTGTTCTTGTATTTTTTGGTACCGAAAAAAATATAAAATAGTTGTTTCAATTTAAAGTAAGAATTTTGCATAATTACGCCAGTAAGCGCAAACTAGGGAAATTACCAACAATTTGTTAGAATGCTGGTAAGATTGGTACTTCTTTTATTCTGTTGTGATTCCTGTTTTAGCATTTTTATTGGCGTATTTGTTTTAAAACCTTTTATAAGCACGCAAATATGGAAATAAGATATGTAGGAGGTAGAACAGATAGTTTATCTGCTATATTTTTACAATAATAAACAAACGAAAAATGAAGTTATGGACTAATGTCAAATCTGGTTCAACACCATACAACTTGCAGATTGTATGTCTGTTCATCAGTGTTGATTCTAACAGATTCAAACAAATTTGTCTCTTTTCAACTTACGTTAAATCTCTCGTTTATCTCTCTCTTTTAGCTGAAAGTTGCTAGAATCAACATTAATTAACAAACCTTGTGAAACACCCTAAATAGAACTATATTTGGCGCTCTATTTGAATTTGCGCTTATGTAGTCATGAAACTTTAATTTAATTTTGTTTCAGTTCAAATAAAAAAAAAGAAGACACGTGCGTCTTATTTTTTATCTCTAGTTTCCGATTTTCAAATAAAAAAAAAGAGGGAAATACCCCATATAACAATTGTACGTTGTAAATGATAATAACAGTTACAATAAATAATTATTTAAATGGTTGACGCAATTTAATTTTTTTTTCAAGAAATGGTATTAAATACAATTCGTTTAATTAAGGATTATCGTAAATTCGTTTTCTTTTTCGAAACAAAATATGTTGCTTGTAGAAAACCACACTCTCGTATAGCTTTCAAGTGGTTTCCAAGCAACATATTATTTTGTTTATCATAATCGATCGAATTTAATTTTCAATAATTATTTCATTAATACAAACTTGTTATATTACTTGCGACAATTTCGGCAATTACTTATTGCATTTTAGTAGTTCTGGTTTAAAACGTAGCGCGTGGATTAAACTACACACAGGTTTACTATTTAACCAAATTAATTAATTATACACATTGCAAATTAGCCAATCACAAACATGTTCTTAAACATTTATTCAACCAATCATTGTCGAACCAGACTTATTTTGTTTCGTAATTGACAGACTAGTTAAAACCAATATTTAATCCCACTCAAATATCTAGAAGTGGATTGGAACCTGACTAACACTGATGTGGTTTTCCACAAAACTCTATAAACCTACTTCACTGTAAAGTTTAAATCATCTCTAGATGATATCAACTTGGTTGGCGAAACACGCGTTAAGACATATGGTGTTTTGTGGCAAAGCACGTCAGTGTTTCCAACACAAATAGTCGGATTAACTATTTATAAATATGTCTGTCTATTTATAAATAATTTATTTATGGATAAATATGATTATTTATTATTTCCACAATGTTATGAAAAACCGTTAAAAAGACATGCCTTAAAAATTTTAGATCAAAATATTAATTACTAATTATTTTATAATGGTTTTAGGACACTGGAGCTGCGCGCTCCCGTAATAACCTTATGGTTTTTTGTGAAAAAAAAAATTTTTCTTTGGCAACCTTTAAAATTTCATTCTTTACATCTTTCTAAATGCAAATCATCAACCCGAATGAATCATATGGATTTTTTTAAACGGAATGTTTCTTGGCGCCTGCACTATTTAATTACCTTCCATTATTGCATATATACCCGTATTGCAATATTAAAATACAAGTAACTCCAATCTTTTTTATGCAGTTTTTAACATTGGTGCCTTTTTCTATTTCAAATGTTAAAAAAAAGACAAAATTATAGCAAAAATTCACATTCACCCCCACTGTAACTACCCCAACAAATCATGATATTTAGATAAAAATTTGGCAAAATATGTGACATCAATGGCTCCGTGGTCTAGAGGTAACGTACTTGCCTCGAAACCTCGGGGTCCCGGGTTCGATTCCCGGTCGAGGAACTGGGATTTTTCTGTGAGAGAGATTAATCGTAGTATACTCGGATATTGGGTATGTGTCCGTTGTCTCTAAATGTGTAGCCCTCTCCCACACAAAGTCATTTCAGACCTTCAGGGATAAAGGGGGTTGTAATTTCATGTGGTGTTATTATTATTATTATATTATGAAATTAATGAATGGTCCAAATTTAATTTTTGCAACTTAAGACGTTTCGAATTTATTGGCAAATAACTGTGTTGCACTTACCCCCTTTAAGGGGTTGTAGCACCCTTATGAACCGATTTAAGGCAAATACTTATATACAAATCTCAACTAATTTTTTTCTAGTTCTATCACCCTGTTGAAGGAAGGTACTTAATTGTGGGACACACTGTATATTTACAAGTAGAAAATTTTGAAATCAAAATCGACTTGCACTCGATGTAGAAACAAAGACAGAGCTTTAATTTTATCATGGAGTGTAGCATTTACTTTATAGTACCTATATTATAAAATAAATTAGCATAGCAGCATAAATAAAATCTCGTATTGCCGCCTACTACTAAGGATATATCGCCAAATGTTCATCACAGTATGTAAAATAGAACACTATTCATTGCATATTATACATTTTTTATGAAACGAATTAGTTACTTTTCAAGATGTAAATAATTTTATAAAGAAAATTACGTTCACAAAAAATTATCGTAGATTATGCCATCATCAAAGGCTCATTACCAATTTTTACCAGATAAAATCACAAATTATCGTAGATTCTGGTAATTAACAGGCATCGAGTAACACTTGGCCTACGGCTATTTTCTGGCGTCTACCTCCGCCATGTTCTAGGTCTGAGCTTCTTGACGTATGCGGTTAAATTCATAGATGGCGCTGCTTACAACTTGTTCACTTCCAATGACTACAAGTTTAAATATACAGGACCGATGGATGTAGTTAATTACAGACAAACAACAGAACTTACTAGACAAATGTATTCAATCGACTTTTACTTTTACAGTCAGTTGTTTAAGGTTTTGGAGAATATATTACGTAGTAGGGGTCTAGATATCGTGTATTACATTTAACCCCATATGCCATATGCCAGTGTCACAAATTGATATCATAATTCCATAATGAAGTGACGTTACATATACTAAAGTCAAATTACTGAAGTGCAAAAAATATATTTGACGTAATTTAAACGTAGCCAGCAACAGGACTTCATTTTTACATTATCCTCGTCTGACGTTTTGATGTCTTGTTACAGTATACTAGACATCGTTTGTCATTTTGGTTTCACGTCTAAAATATGACAAAAAAATATGCCAATATGATGTGACGTTTTACCTGGGATAGATGAGAAATAAAGGTAAACATTTTACTTTCTCATCTATCTATAGACAGACAAACTGTTGGCATCGTGAAAAAAAATCAAATTCAAAATGATAAAAATCGAGACGAAATGAGACGTTTTAAGAACCGAAAATTGAAAATTTATCCGAATCGGCATGCCGTCTCTATGTGTCTCATTGATCTATTTCCGTGTAGCGGAACACGTCTCAATGTGGAAATTTGAAACTCCACATTCACTTTTGTGGTCTTAACTAAAGGAAGACTTTCGCATTTCTAACTGCTGTCAGTATCGGTCCTATTTCATTATGTAATGCCAACTTAACAACACGAAATCCTACCTCTACTTAGGACTACAGAAAATGGACTTTATATCTGGGAGGTCCAAGGACAAACCCTATTGAATAGGTATCAGTGAAATTGATGCACCAGGGAGGTAACGTCTCAAGGGGTAAAAAAACTGCGTCAAATAAAAAAATGTTTCATACAAAAATTATTCATTATGAGGATATGTGTCGAAATGAACTGTTAAAATTGGATATACAACAATTGCCAGTGCCGGTGGCGGGAACTGAACCCGCGGCTACCACAGAAAAATTTCTAATCACGCTTGACTTAAAGTATCCTAAATATTAAATGAAAAAATAAAGTGGATGAATAATTATTCATTATTTTTTTTTCATCTGATATATGATTTTAAAATGAAGACTTTTTAGGCAAGTAGTGTTTGCTATAAAATGTATTTAAAATATTCTGTAAGATGTTACCCTTTTAGCGAATAGCGCTCAATAAAAAAAATGTTTTTTATTGCTTATACATTCATTAGCTTTTTGCCAATGTGTGTAATTTGCTTCTGCCATTTTAAACAATTTGTAGTAATATTGTCTTAAAACTGTGTCTTTGTGTAGGTATAGTAGGCTAGCTGTTGACCGTTATTTATAAGCAACATGAATAATAAAGTTATGGAATTCATTGTCATGTTTCTCTGTCCTATTCTCATCAGGTATGAAGCTCAGAGTTAAGAGTTACCTGTTCCAATCTTTCCATACTCATAGCACTTTAGTACTGTAGTGATTCAATAGACCTGTTCTTCATAAGATGTTAGCCAATAATAAAAAAATGGCTTCTTTAAAATTAAGCAAAATATCACAGACATCACTGAAATTAGATCATATTATGAAGTAGCCAATTTGTTAGAGCTTTGCAATTTTTAATTTTTTTAAAGTAAAATTTAACTAAGGTGTATTAAATTAACCTATGATATAATATCCAAAATAATAGTATTAGGTATAGTTTGTACTTGAACAATAATAAATGAGTTGTGTGAAATTAGAGTAAAATGTTAGTTAAACAGGTATTCACAGCCAGCAATGCAACAATGTTAATGCAACTATAGTTTTTTATTTTTTTCTAATTTAGGACTATTAATATTTTAATTAAATATGATAGTTTCAAACTGATTTAATTAAAATTATTAATCAGATTTTGCCAGATGCACTTACATACAAATATAATTGGCTACTTAACAATTTGGTTACTCACCAATAATTCACAGGTATACTCCATGTCGTCTAAACTAATGTGGACACCATTTCCATGATACTCTGGTAACTGATAATCTTTAACTTTTGCACAATATTTCACATGAACATTGTCAATATTGTTTACTTCGTTATTAACAGCTGCAAGAAGTACATCATTTTCCACGATATAAGAAATATTTTCGGTAGTAGTTTCATCACCAAAAGTTATTGAGGCATCAGAAATACCATCCCATACCTTGAAGCAAATAATATAATATATGAAATACCTACAATATGAAACAATTTACTTGAAGCCTTTTAACTACAGCATATCGGCTTTTTCTATATGTTGCCAAGCGTTGATATCATTTAATAATTTATAAGTGCCTGGATTTATGGAGACTACTCTATTGCTATATTTTTCTGGCAATGACCATGCCTTTTCCTTGTTAGCCTCAAGTAGTAATATTCGTTTACTGGATAGTTTTGAATTTCTACCTAATTATGAAAGTTAGTTGGTATTATTATATTCATTTATATACAAAATGAAATAATTACCTAAAGTACATGCTAAGGTAGTTCCAACCATTCCACCTCCAGCAATAACAATATCATAATGATTTTTATTTTGGGATGAGGAAAATTGTTTTTGAACAATACCATTTCTGTAATTTAATGTCCTTTGCAAAATAGCCTTAGCATTTGAAGGTTTACACATTAAGTTCACCGAAACCATGTCTTAATATATTCTTCTACTTATTAACACAGGAAATTGTTTATAAATTATTAACAAAATTCAAATTATTTCAAATTATGACAACATAACCTCTACCCAGATTTCACAAGTTCTTCTTCTTCTCCTTCTTTCTACGAGGTGAAACAGCGAACACAGGACCGGCGTCATTACTAGGGCAGTTAGTTGATGATTTTTCCAAGAAGTTAAGGTGTACTTTTACGACATACAAAAAACTCCTAATAATTATATTTAGAAACTGCCGAATCATTATCATTTGACTTAGGTACTTACATTTTAAAATCTATTGTGTCGAGTCCATGAAATATATCTCACACTTCACAGCATTAAAATTTTGCTTATCGCGGTATTTATCTCTGATTAATAAAAAACCTAAATAACATTATGCTACAAAGGTGATATAAATATAGTTTACTTAAAATTTAAAAGTCTGCACAACTTTCGAAGCCAGTAACCTGGAAGGTAGGAGGGATCAAGGAAATACTTAGCACTCAATTTCTATTGGAGTCTATAATCTGTTGTGAGTGACAGTACTCACTTCTCAGAAGCCCATTATAATAGACCTCCGTTCTGTTTTTGCACATTTGTTTTTTAAAACTTCTTGAAACGGCTGAGGGGAATAGTATAACGTTTAAAAACTGATTTTTGGTGTTATGGTATTTCGTAACTACCGAGCTAGGGAGTGCAGTGGGCTGGAGTGTTATTGATTGACGACATAGCCGTCTTCTGACTCCCGGGTTCATATCCCGGCTTTAACTCTGACAAAGTCGAAGGGAGTGATTGTGTATTTATGGTTTTTTAACAGTATCACGTCCGTCCATGCATCTGCGGCTTTGATTAGAGAGTTGTCTAATTCATGTGGTATTTTATGTTTATAAATGATAAATGTCCAAAAAAGTGAATATTACAGGTAAAAGTAATGTCTAAATCGAACAATTTTCATTTTTTTCTCATATTATGATAAATTATTCTATTGAGGAGTAATCAAAAATTTATAAACAGCCAAAAAATATTACAAGTGAGAGTAAAAATGACAAGTAAAATGGCCGATTAAAAAACATGAACGTTCTTCGAGCAAGTCATCTAATATTAGAAGAGGGATTCAAAAATATTCAGATTAAAGTATAATTAATTTATAGACAGATAACGTTATGGCATTATAATTTCGATTATTATTATTAAAAATATTTAATTTCTGTATTTCTCAATTTTTCAGTACACATTCTTTGACGTTTGACCCACTGTAACCAGCCAGAACGTTCTGCACCATTATCGAACGAGCCCGTTTGGTTCTGCAAAAGTTGATTGTTTCACATTGACATATTAAATTATAAAAATATTTGCACTTTAAATTTATCCTTAAATTTTTTATTGAGATAGTTTTCACGAACATCAAAGGGTAGAAAGTTTAATTTCTATGCTCTAATTATTTATTATTTATTGTTTCTATAAGTACTATTCTAAGGTTGCTAATATCTTTCCTATATATTATGTTCTCAAAAACATGATGCATTTAAGATGAGGCATATGTTCTTTAAATCTAGTTTGATTTGAGAGTGTCGTTTATCCAACATACTTTTAATTACAATACAGCTAATTTAGCAAATCCCAAACATTTCTCTATTACAATTCGGTGGTCGAGGGGTAAAAACAATTGCCTCTCATCCTGGCGTCCCGGGTTCGACTCTTGTCCAAGGAGATGGGATTTTTTTCCAATACAAGATACAATCCTAGATAGTACAAATAAGGTATATGGACTGAAAAATAGTAAAAACTACTAAAAATCATAAATAGAAGTATGGTTCAATTGTTGTCAATTAAAAATAGTTCGAAATATTTCTCAAGCGTTTCATGGTTATTTTAAACATTTCTGAAATATACCAAATATATGTTTCAATAGTTATCGTTTTTATCCATTAGACATCTTAAAATATTTCAGGAATGTTTCAATTTAATGGAAACATTGCTGAAATGTAACAGAAGTATATTTCAATTGTTTACAATTGATATAATTTGAGATAAAGTGGTAATAAAAAACCAAGCCTTTTATAATAGGTATATGTTTTAAAAATAATGGCCTACATGATATCAGAATACAGAATAAATAAATATATATTCGTTTGTAAAATCACCAGCTACATTTTGCAGTTTGTGTTATGATCAAAAAGTGTCTTTACCTTTAAAAAGTAAATAACGTTTTATCCCTAAATCGAAGTATTCCATATTACGTTTTTAAAATGTATGTATCTACGCACCGAATAGAAAGAGATTATTCCCTAAACCTTGAGAAACCATCTAGTTACAGAATAATTGTTAGGTTCTTCCTGACAAAAAAAAAATTATACCAAGACATATTCATGCAGTGAATTTTCAGGTATCGATAAACTGTCCTCATTTTTAAAAATGTCCTTATATTTCTATAAAATGAAAATGCAATTAAAAGATCACATTATTTATTTTTGGTGAAGAAATTTTATATATGAAAAGTTAATCTAATCATTCGTGACGTTTCGAAATAATTTATTTCTGTCTTTCTTTTTAGATAACTTTTTTACAGAATAAAAATATGAAATAAACACACCTTCTGTGGTATATCTCCACAGCACTTAACGACGAGGAAATCTTCGTTCTAACTTTGGGGAGAAAAAGTTATTAAGAGTTAATTACAAATATTTTTCATGCGCACCTGATACTGGTATCAGAGACAATAACCAATGAATTGTCTTTGATAGAGTACAGAAAATACGCACGCAGACGCATACAGTAGGGATAAAGCTGAAATATTAAGGCTGCTTAGTGTTTATTTAATTTGTAATCAAACTTTGGCTATAAATTATACGCTTATTAAGCTTTAAAATCACCGAAATTTAATATTTACTTGCAATCCGTCAATATTAAACGTCGCTGTTTTTAATGCTTCATAAGCGTATAATTTATGACCTTGTAAACAAGTGTTATATCTATGAAGCATGCTCGCGATGACACAGTGAATGTTGGTTTTAGGCGCAACCGCGGCGCGTTTGATACTTGACAGATGTACTTTTGTAAACAAATGTTATTTCGATGGAATATACTTTACAGTTTTAGCAAAGAGGTATAAATCCTTTTTACTCTTTTTTTGTTTTGTGACGCATTTAAAAAACTTATAATAGATTCTAATCAAACTCTTACGTAATCCGCCACGCGAATAACATATCATATGTTTGCTTTCATATTAGCAGAGCCATTAAAATGTATGCATTTACAAATTAATCGAATTTAAATGATTCAAATAAAATTTCTGTTTTTAAAATATTCTACAAATTTATTTAAATGAAGATAACTAATGTTTTCATGCCCCCAATGTTAATAATTTAAATACAAATCGAGGAAAAAATTCACTAGTTAAATAGTTTCTTCATTTGATGAAAAATGTATTTCAGCAAGTCTATTCTAATAAATTTACTAATAATGGTGTTACCTATGAAAATAAAACCAAGAAAATAAAACAAGCTTTTGGGTGCTGTTTTATTTATCCTCGCAAGTTATCGTGAAAACTGGCGATCAATAAAATGTTACTATGGTAACATTGCCTTAGTTCATATAGTTAGTATAAACAGGGATTTTATAATAGGTGGAAAAGTGCAATGTACAATCACACCAGCTCTGTTTTCAATAATTCCTGTCTGAAAGTGCCCAGAAATCCAAAAAGTGATCAACCACTTCCAACATATGAACAGAAATATTTAAATCAGTTGGAAAACGAAGTTAGAAAATTAAGTTTGGAATCAGACGAACTTGAAATGAAATGTAAAAAGAGTGTGGTGAATAAAGAGTCAACTAAATCATTTCTAGATTTTTTTTGGCAGCATACCAGAGTATGAAGAAATCAATCACTTATCCAATAAAGAATTCTATAAGAGACTGGAGAATTTGAAGGAGAAACAAAAATTTTATCAAGAATATTTACAAAACGAAATAAAGTTTGATTACAAGGAATCGGAATGGATCGAGGATTATAAAAATTTAAAAATAGGTAGTAAAAGTATAACAGAAAATAAGAAAAAACCAAATCTAAAGCCGTTCTGCGCCACACCTGTTTTAAACAAAAGTGATAATTTAAGTAAAACCTTCGACGTCGATTCTGTATTTTCAGATAAAGAAATATTGAATAAGCCTCCTTCTAGAAGATCCGTAAGAATCGAGACCCCAAGTGATAAGTTGTCCACTAATGTTACTCCTGAACCAAACTTTAGATCTAAGTCAAGGGCCAATATTTCTTCAGCTGGATCTAAAGGCGTCGTCAACAGTAACGAATGGGACGATATGAGTATCGACGATTTAAATTTATATTTTGACAGAAATACGCCATTGCCTTTGGAAACAAAGAGCGCTCCAAACAGTCCTGTGAAAAGCAAAATTAATGTCAGTAATAATGATGGCATAACGATACCAAAACCATTTCAGATGACAGTCAGGTAAATGTATATCTATATATTCAGTAGTATAGTGATTTCAAGCAAATTCTGTTTTGATTAGTTTCTCTAATATTCATTTTGAAAATTATTTTATTGTACAATTTCTTATATCATCATCATCATGAAGCATCTAGTGATTGGAAAAAAACTGTTTAACACACTTCTCATAACATCATTATACAATTCTCAGTGGCCAATTGGCAGTGGCTTACCGAGTCTTTAGGGGGGGGGGTCACAGCATTCTTGGGGGCAAGAATCGTAATGAAAGTGTATCGAAATAAAACACAATATTAAATTTGTTGTTTTTTAATATTAAGTAATGAAAACATAATAAAACAACTGCTGTAAAATTATACAATACAGAAATATATAATACAAAAAACAAACAATAAAATAATGAACACAACTAGTAGAAATAGGATAAAGCTATAGGAAATTTAAAAATTTGCTGAGATATGTCAACTATTGTTTTAAGAGGGATCTTTTTTTGGCGCTTAGGCAATGTTAATCGATTCACCTCGCTAACCCCCAGCACCATCAACTTTAAAAACTAAATTTTTTCGCTAATTCAATGGTTTTTCAGTTTTTAAAATCGATTGAGATATGGCGAAGTTATGAATAAAAAAAACAAATGTGACTGGTTTTTGAAAATAATTTATTTTATTTGTTAACTCTGAAACTAGAGTTTTCATATCAGGAATATCTATCCCTTGGACTACCAGTCTGTCTGTTGTTTTCTTCAGGCAACCCCCAATTCCATCCGGCGCTCCTTTTCCATGCCCATTCTCCAAATAGTTTCAGGATATTTCTTTGGGTTTTAACCGGTTAGATATTACAGCTCCAAATATATAAAATAAGGTTTTATTGCGATACCGAGTGGTTGGTCCATCACTTAGAAAATGAACTTTTTTAGGATTTGGTATCACGGTTTTAATTTCATTGAAGAGAACATTTAAATGTGGTAAAACAACCACAGGTTCATACCTAAGACTCTCAGAAAGAGAACAGAAACTTGAAGATCTAATTTACTCATCGAGTGAAGCTCTATAATACCAAACAACAGTATGAAGAGTTATTTGCTGTATTGACCCACCAAATTGAGCGCTCTGGATTTCTCTATGGTATTTACAGCCCTAATTTTCTGAAAATCCATATGTATTAGGATTTCGTTGATTTTTAACCCAGTTTTAATTTTATTGAAAGTTGCATACTGATGTTTGATATTGGAAATATGTAACATGTATTTCTCCAAAGACTTATTTAAAATATCATAGTCACTTTTTTTACGATATATGTCCTCCTTAACATTTTTATGGCAAATTTTATCCTGACCTTTAATGTTAACTGTAACCGTTTGGTTGTCCATGTCTTGTACGAAGTTTTGTCCTTCGGATCAAATTCTTTGTATAGTGGTTTATTAAATTTGCACCTATCACATTTTCTTTCTAGGCATATCTCACTTAATTCTGAATTGCAACACAAACTTTTGCAAAAGTTATCGGGATCTTTGTGATTAATCATACCTAAAAGTTTCATCTTAGGAATAAGAAGACGCATATTTTCATGAGTGGTGCATAAGCATGTGTCACCTTTGGAAAAAGGATCCAAAATGGTCACAATTTGTTAAAAGTAGAATAGGAAATATTCCCGTTTGGATTTTCATTAGAAAAACTTTTATACAAATTCTGTAATGTATCATTTAAATAACGTTTCTGCTTCTTCACTTTTTTATGTTATGATTTCTTTCATCTCGGCTGTTATACGACTGTTTTCATCACGTTCTAGGAACAAAAGTATGTTATGTCTGATTTCTTGCCATCTAGATGGAACGAAGTTTTTTTGTTTATTGTTGTTCTTTAAAAGTCGGTTCATATTAACTGATCCCAAACTCTTTCATGTACAAAATGATATCTTTTAATTGTAGGCTCATTGACGGCTTTTATTACTGGTCTTTTAACTTCGCTATTTTTTGTAACTATTACGTTAGAGCGTACTTGTGCATTTAATGGTTCATTGAAAACGAGCTGTTTTTTGACTAATGAAGAAACCTTTTCTCCCTTTAAAAATTCTGCAACTTTTGTTCTCGGGCTGTCACTTTTAATTACTTTCTTTGTTTCTTTTAATATTTGATATTTCAATCGGTATCTGTTATACTGGTATACTTTCTCCTATATCTATCTAAATCTTTTTGAACTTTCTTCAATTTCTTGTGTCGCTGATCGGTTTTTTCTTACTCGCTTTCGTCCACGCGTTTCCCAAGATGTTGAGGGTCTAGGTGTTAAATTATTTACTACTGCCACTTCTTCCTGGGGTGACATGGTCACTCTATTATCTATTTCGACATCAAATTCACTTGCTGGTGGTGTGTTACATTGTAAGTAACAGTTCATATTTCGTATTTCTTTAGATCGTTTTCTCTGAAGACTTTTCCGCTCTCGCCACACTTTTCTGATAATAATCTTCGATCTCTCTGTTAAACTATTTATGTGTATAATTTTACCTTCACTTTTTCCTTTATGGTAGCGTTCTCTTTCCTGTTTCTTAGCCTCATTACACAACACTGGATTATTCTTAATTTTTCACTTCTTCTTTTGGCTTCACGCTTTTGTTTCCTTCTCTTTCCTACTTTAGCATCGGTTAGAGACATTTTTTGTCTTCTGTAAAAATATTATATATATATATATATATATATATATATATATATATATATATATATATATATATATATATATATATATATATATATATATATATATATACCGGGTGACCACGAGATGACGCTCGCCCCTATATCTTTTTGGTCTTTCAAGATATGAATCTCAAATTTGGGTACGTCAAATAACGGCTACATATGGATTAATTCGACCTATTTATTATTTTCTGTCGCTTCCGGTTTCACCGGAAATGATGCCAACTTTGGATTTTTAAATAGAACACCCTATATATGTTTACATTTTTGGATTCAGGAGGTCATTTTGCATACAGCTATGGCATATTGAGATAAAAGTATTAATGACTGACATTTTTATGAGCAAATTTAATTTCTCATCTAGGCGGCCATGACCCCAAAAAAATGTTTTGTTTTGCTTCAATAAATAATCAAAAAATACAATTATGAAATTATGTCATATGACATTTGTGATATAGGCTCCTAAACATTTCGGAAATCGTTTTTCCAGAATAACTCATTTCTTTTAAATGGCACCATGGTGGCTCATTACGTTATTTCAATAAAGCATTTTATTACCGATAACTTGGTACCTAACACTCCACTATTTATTCATACTATAATACATAAAAATACATAATAATGGTATCCAACAAGGTATAAATGAAAATAAACTCATAATATTTAACACTGGATCTTTATCAAGTAGGTGCCTTTAGAATGTAACAAAAGAAACAAATTAATTAATCTGACAGCTCAAATGATATTTAGTCTATGAGAATCCGATATTATTGTGGTGTGTATTAAAAATTCATGGTTTATTCAAAAAGTGACAAAGTGTATATGCTAATGATATACGGGGAATGTCGCAGAAATAGCCGGGCAGCCCGCGATTTATACGCAGAGCGGTATCCACTAAGAAAACGGAAAACGGAAAACGGATTTAACATTCACCACCCGCGAAAACCTGAAAAACAACATATATATATATATATATATATATATATATATATATATATATATATATATATATATATATATATATATATATATATATATATATATATATATATATATATATATATATATATATATATATATATATATATATATATATATATATATATATATATATATATATATATGTATATATGTATATATATGTATATATAATATTTTTACAGAAGACAAAAATGTCTCTAACCGATGCTAAAGTAGAAAAGAGAAGAAAACAAAAACGTGAAGCCGAAAGAAGAAGTGAAAAAATTAAGAATAATCCAGTGTTGTGTAATGAGGCTAGTCCATGGAGTGGACACAGGTCCACTCCATGGTCATTGTGTGACCATGGAGTAGATGTCCATGGAGGAGACACTTTTAATAAGATATTTTTACAATAGCTCATTAATAATTATATCTGAAACAATATTAAACAATTAAACATAATATTCCCTATATTTCAAAAGAAGTCACAGGATTTAATTTAAGGAATATCAATTAAATTTGAGTCAAGGAGTGGACTATTTATTTAAACACTTACCATAAGAGCTATCTTTGAGCTCTAATAACCTTAAAACAATTGCTGTACTACACTCCTGCTTAGACAAGTCACAACTAACGGTTTAATTTAAAAATATTCTTGGAATTATGGATACTTCGCACTGACATTTGCCGTGATTTTCTTGAAATTAAGAACGGTCCATGGGGTGGGCGTATAAAATATGAACATTGTGTTCTTAGTTAAAAAATTGTATATAAGAGTAAAAATTATCAAATATTCTGTATTATGTTTTAAATTATAGGGTAAGCACCCTATGTAACAATTAGTGTATATGTATAACCAATGAGAAAAGTGTTAGAATGTACTTAAGCTATTGACATAATGTACAAAAACAGACCATGAACAGTCCATGGAGGTGATATTTTCAGGTTATTAATTTTTTGTTTTTAATAAAAGTATGTATTTTTATTATGAATTAATCAAAGTGCTAGATTCTTCAAATTGGTAAGAATATATTAATATATACTATAAGTAAATTTTTTGTCAAAATATTATTCTTTTGTCGATGAACAGCAAATATACACTTTTGTGGAGAATTACCCTTATACAGTTTATTTAGATTAAATCTGCTATTGACAATAGATATTTTAATAATTTAAATGGGATTCAATTTTTCTGCCTAAATTATGTTTTTATTGCAATTACACAAAAAATGTAAATTATGTTATTAATTTGAGTAAATAGGTATGTGTTTTCATTCTATATAATGTAAATAGCGACTATAGTTAGGTGAATAGTATAATAGCTATTTATTAATGATTTTTATAAGATTCTATACTTTTACATTAAAAGTAATTAATAAACTCGATTTTAAAATTTATATTTACATAATAAATCTAATATGTATTATGGAATTAAAATTAATAAACAAATTAATTTTATTAATATGCTTATGCTTATTGAAAACAAAAAGTGTCCCATAGAACTGAATTAAAACTAATTAATAACATTGATTTTTAAATTTACATTTACATATTAAATATAATATTATGTAGGTATAATGGAATTAAAATTAAGAATATTATTTTTTGAATATATATGTATGCCTATTAAAAGCAAAAAGTATGCCATAGAACTGAATTAAAACAAGTTAATAACATATAAGGTATATAAAACAGTACCATGTTAAAACAAATTAAATAGGTACATTAAATGTAATTAATAATGTTTATTTTTGAATTTGTATTTGCCACATAAAATATGTAGTATACAATATTCATGTAGAACTGAAATATTACTGCTAATTAAAACAAATTTGAAATGAATTATAAATGAACTGTTTGAATTAAATTCAAATACCATTTATGCGAAAAAATACAAATAACTTTTTAATTCAGTTTTGCAAAATTGTTGGTGTTTCAATTAATCTTTAAAATCTATTAAATTATAATAGGCAATTGTAGATACAGAATATGAAATTACAAATATATTTTTTTATTGGATTTCATTTTTTTTATCACTGAACATAAATTTATTAAAAATTGACAATATGGCTTCTTACATAATTGTTCAACCGAACAAGCAATGTATCATACTGTTTCGAAAATACTGGCGCCTCGTCACCATGATAGCTTTAAAGCAATGATAAAATGTTTTTGTTAGTAATAAACGAAAACATTCGGTTCATTCTTAAATACGATATACTAGATTTAATAATATTATATAGAATTACAGACAATACTGATACGTATTTTTTTTTAACCTAGAAAATAAGAATGTTTTATTTGGTCTCAGTTAATGAAACCAGAGACAACCCCTCTGATGAAACTAACTAATCATATTTTCTAGGTTTAAAGAAAATTACGCATCAGTATTGTCTGTAACTTTATACAGGTTGGGGCAATAGTGCGTCGGACTTCGATATGTCGAGTTCTACGATAGCTAGAAAATAAAAAAAAAAATACGAGTAAACTAGATAAAAAAGTCTATAACCGGAAATTATTTTCAAATATACATGGCGAGCCAAGACGAAATTACAGGATCAAGCGCCTTCTTTTTAAAAACGGAATGCTATATATATATCAGTACATTTTTTGAAGCCTCTTTTTAGACTCTATTCATTTCTACATTATTATTGATTATCTCACAATCACTTGGATGTAATGAATTTTTTTGTTGAAATAATGCCATCTGCAGATGCATATTGAAAAAATCACCAGTCACAATTATGGGTCTATGTGGTAGGTATTAAGATTTTACTTATTATCTCAGAAACCCTTTGAGCTACAGTGACTAGTTTTTGCACGTGATTTGATATCAATAAAGGTCATTATTTTATGTTATCCACCAAGAGTTAATTCAATCATGGGAGCGCAAAATAGGAAGGGGTCTTCTCCCCTCTCATATTATTTTTACTTTGTAGTTTAGAAATTTTTTACAACATACACTACTTGTTTAATGTGCGACGGCCACTGAATTGAATTGCCTCACTGCAAAATTACCTCCAGAGCGTAAGTGCAGAAAAGTATGCCAAGAGTCTACGAAGAGTATTGGACATGAATTCCAGCAAGAGACTGTATCTTGGATACAGTATCTAGAATACAGTATCTTCCTATAAAAGTAAGCTTACATTGCAACATTTAAGAGACCCCTATATCTAATTCAATACACATACTGTATATTATCTTTAAGAGGTAATACCTTTGTTTGTCAAACTTTTTTATATTCTAGTACATCATAAGTAGCACATCGCTTTGTAATTAGGGATAACTGTAATTTTTGTGATAAAGATCAGTCTTATCTTTATTTATATTCCTTTATTTCATCTGTTACAAAATTTTTTGTTAATTTTCAACTTTTAAGGATGTAACAATTTTTTGAAAATTGTGAATGTTATAGCTGGCGGAGACTCTCAATGAGGCTGAATTGAAAAGACTCTACTGGAAAACATAGAATAATTAGTTTTCATTTTCTGTATTCTCTATTTCGGTGAAAATAATATTTATCTTAAATTTTACAGAGATGAGGAAAATAAAATAGTGGAAGAATTGTTCGTTAAAATGAATAAGCCAAAAGAGGACAAATCTGAACAATTCAAAGCTCACGATATTCCTATTGAATCACAAATTCCCCTTTTTGATAAGATAATGGCAGATCAAGAACGAAGGTAAAATAGTTTTATGTGTATTTGCTTTATTATTGTGTTAACTGATTATCTAATCTAATTTCTGCGGTGTTTCTTATTTATTTTCATTATTATTATTATTAAATCTTTCAAGGAGTTTTATTACGAAACAACGTAGAAAAGCTGCTTTGCAGGCCCAGATGAAACCATTTTCGTTTACGAAGAGAGATGAGGAAATACAAGAGTTAACCAAACAATTTTCAAAATCTTCACCCAATTTGTACTTGGACCCACCATTAAAAATTAAGAAGTTTAAGGCTAAACCAATTCCAAAGAATTTATTTAGCAATTACATTTACAGAAAAATGCATGAAGATGAATTTTACAGGTTTAAATACTTTCTAACTAAACAAAAATACATTAGTAATAATCTTGTTTTAGAGCTCTTCAGAAAAAAATTAGAGCTGAAGAAATGCTAAGGGCAGCTTCGTTACCACCCTCTATGGCTAAGAGAGAAAGGACTCAGTCGAAAATGGACGTTTGTCCACGATCATTTCGGGATTTAGATAAGGAAGAGAAACCACCGAAAAAGTCTAAAAATATACCTAATTATAAAGCCTATCATGATCGTTTTGAAAAAGAATTGGAACAACTTAAAAATGAATTTATATCTACCAGTCCTAGGCCTTTTAAATTGAAGACTTCGAAAAGAGGTGATAAAAGAGTAAGTGGTAATCTTGCTGTAATATGTTAAATTTATTCAGATTGCGTAATCTAATTGTTATTTTATTTTATTTAAATATAAATGGAAATTGCTACTAAGTCATAATACGCTCTTTTCTGTGTGTACATAAGGTGTCTGTTTAATGCTTAATAAACTGATTAATTAATTTGCCTTTGACATTGTCATTCAGCTGTTATATAAAAATTAAATGTAAAATTTTATACAAAAATGTCGTAGATATAACTAGATAATACACGTATGAAATAAATACAAATTTTGGATTGTATCTTCCATTTTGGAGGGTCGAGGAATTTCGAAGTGTCTCTTTAAATTTACTTTTCATATTTATTTTATCAATTAAACTTATAGAATATGAATTACTCACAGCTATATCCTTAATCAATGCCTCTTCTTTTTCTAACCTCTAATTGTTGAGGGCAAAGCTTAATAGGATATGAACTAGAAAATTAAAACTAGTCTTTTTTGTGTTGAGCACAATGTTAAGAGTCCTTAGGGATATTTCTTAAAGTATTTGTATCTTTTCTGTGTATGTCAAATTTTAACTTATTTTCACTATTTCTAATTTATTAATACATCTAAAAATGGTAGTTGTCCAGAATTTTTAATTTTGTATGTGAATTTAACCGACACGAAACGACTGTTTAATTTGAAAAAAAGTTGTCAATATCTTCTTATACACCTAAGCCAGACCCTAGTGAAATACTCGAATTCTTATTTTGCTTCTGCTTCGAATCTATTCATTAAGATACTGGCAATAAATGGTGGCAAAGTTACCTATTGTTGTTCCTTCATGTTGTTCGAAGAAATTTCCATTAAATCGAAAGCAATTTTGTTTCATGCAAAGTTTAGTGAGTTGAAGATATTCTTTTACTACATTTTGCCTGAGATTGTTTGATTCGAGTAAATCCTCAAGGTAGTCAATCAGTCGAATATTGTTCTCACAGAACGTTGAAAGAGCAGCAATCAAAACGATTCCATAATCAACGTGTTCGTGAGATTATGTCACAAGTTACGAACTCTCGCTTACAGTTCTGTAACTGGCTTGAAATAAGATTGCTATAGACACAAATTTTTAACAAAAATATTCATCGATGACTCGTGTTTTACTCATAACGGAGTTAATTTACACCAATCGAATTACAAAAATCCGCATGATTGTGAACCACCATATAAACGATAGTTTTCTATTAACGTTTAGGCTGGAACTGTTGGGGACCATATTTTATTGGGCCAGTTAAATTATCTCCAAACCTCAATGGCAATCACTACCTTTTTCTTACAAAATGCATTATAGAATTAATAGGAGACGTACCTCGATACGTTAGAAGAAGGATATGGTACATGTACGACGGTGCACTTCCTCACTTGCACGAGACTTGGGAATTTTTATGTCCTGTTTCCACAACGTTGGAGAGATTGGGGACCTGATGCACCCATAAAGTGACCGGTGAGGTCACCTGACCTCACGCCACTTAATTTTTATTTCTAGTATTGTATTAAAACTAGGCTGATATAGCTCATGTAGAAACATGGGTACCTGCGCATTCTTCAAATTTTTGATATTGTTCGCCCAGATATGGGAATGGCGTTTTAGGTGAGATGGACTCTGATTTGTCGTATCAACTTGTACATACGAGAGAATGGCGATCAATTTCAACACCTTCTGTAATTTTCCTTTATAAGTTTACGGTTCTTCAATTAGGTAATTTAATAATTTTCGCAATTTTTAAACTAAAACTATAATTTTATATGTTTACTTTTTATTTCTTTTTATATAACAGAATAATTTTTAAGGACAAAACGCCTGTTTACAGGGAACTTCTTAAGGGTAAAAATGTTGTCCCAATTTTTCCGAATAATATAAGTTTGGGAGGGGGGGGGTATTGTTGTAAACCTTATTTACAGTTAGGAGGTGTATTTTAATATAAAATTAAACTTAAGAGTGTCTGATAATTCTTACATACCAAGTTATTTGCTCAAACTTAATAGTTATGAATTAATTGCGATATTATTGTTACGTGTTTGCTATCTACACAAACACGCCACACCGTGGAATCGTTGACTGAAAGTCCAGGTAACACTTATTCGCTACTTTATTAACTAATTAATAATTAACAATAATAAATTAACTACTGTCTTTACCATAGTCACAATTAAACACTTCTAAGTCTCTATCTTATTTCTTCACTCGTTCAATTCTAAATTCAAACTGAGTTAGTGGACGCACCGTGCGCTTTATAGATTACATCCATAAACAGTCCGTCCGTTCTCGTATAGTCCTACTTCCATCTAACAAATCTTCACAGTCCAGTAGCGCAACATTTCCCCTTCCTTAAGCCTGAATGTCCCGATCAGACAATTCATTGTTCCCTGCATACTTGGTTAGTCCCTCTACATGCACCACCTTCATCTTTGATTTTGGACTTTACTGAATTTGGTATACGACGTCGTTTATTCTGGTGACGACAGTGTATGGTCCTTCATAATGAGAGTGGTCCTTCATAATGGGAGTGAAGAGACTTCGGGGACCTGCCTTTCTTTTGTTGTGGGATTTGTAGCCAAACCAAATCTCCCGCCTGGAATCATCGCCTTAAAATCATAACGAACCCTCATGCGATCACTTGTTATGGCAATTGGGTCTCGTACCAGCTTATGGATATTCCTTAGCCGTTCACCAACTTCATCGGCGTAGTTATTTATGAAAATCGCTCCTTATCTGGTGTACCAAACACCAAGACACTTGGCAGTCTAATTTCACGTCGAAACATCAGGCGGGTCGGCGTCTGTTTTGTTGTTTCATGAATGGAGGCAATGCATGCCATAAAGAAAAGAGGTAAGTGATGGTACCAATCTCTCTGATGTTTTTCAACCACTTCTCATATGTGTTCCTCCATAGTTTTATTATATCTCTCCACCATTTCATCTGATTGTGGATGTAAGGCTGTTGTCCTTATCTTATTTCTTATTCAAACCCACTCCCTGATCTAAAATATCGTTTCCATCGGGTCAAGTTCCTTTTCCTTCCATTTCCATCACTTAACTGCTCTTCTCTTATTGTCTTTTTTGTCCAATCATTCTAAACATAAATTTTAACGGTGTTCAAAATAAGTATCCCTTTACTGTTTTTCCATCCGGTGGCAGTGCTTACAGTCTTATTAACAGGGTCTTCCGGGAAGAGCATCTGCATTTCTATGGGATTTCACAAGACGATGTTCGATTTTAAAATCATACTGCTGCGGTTTTTCTATCCAGCGAGCTAGTTGGCCTTCTGGGGTCTTCAACTGCAATAACCACTTCAATGCAGCATGGTCTGTCCGAACTTTAAAATGTTGCGAAAATGATCTATAGATTTGATAATGGCCAATCGTTCCTTCCGTGTCATACAATAGTTACGTTCTGGCTTGAACAATACCTTGCTAAAGTACTCAATTACTTTTTCTGTCCATTTTGAATTTGTGAAAGAACATATCCAAGTCCTTTCCGTTGTGAGTATGAAAGAACTGGACTCGAACATAGCGCTGATTTTAGTGTTCTGAATGATGTTTCGTACGCTTGTGTCCATTGGTACTAAATTTTCTCTTCTGTGAGCCGGTGTAGTGGCTTCGCAATGTCAGCAAATCGTTCCACAAGTCGTCTGTAGTAAGTGCATAGGCCAAGGAAGCTTCGTACCTCGTGAACATCTGATAACCTCGGCCAATCTCGTACTGTGGAAGTCTTGTCTGGGTCCGTTCGTCTTTGTAAGAGCTTCTGTGTCCTTTGTAAATACTGTACTTTCTTTCTTCAAACATTTTAAAGTTGCTCAATGTTCATCTGGATTTAAATGTTCTAACTGGGCACTTAACATCTTTATAACTTCTTGGTCCATATCTATAGATGAAGCTCTAATGATTTATTCTTCACATCTTGCAATCCATGTGACTGATTCGTAGATACCAATTGCTTTGCCTTCTTTGAATGTCACTGAGTGGGAATTTAGACTAACCACTCTAATCGGTATCTTATCTGTAGCGTGTGTTAGTCCTTGTCAGGATTACATTGACTGTTGTTTCAATTGAGTCATCCTTCTCAATGAGGCCAAAGCGGTATCCAGGACTGCCTCAATTATTTTCTCTGTGTGTGCAGGAATTTTTACTATCGTCGACGTTAATAGCCTAATATTATGGAATTCTTCATCTGCCGTTGAAAGAACAATTTCTTCATTTCCATTCTTTAGAACTCGTTCTCCCACGTCAAGTGCAATCTGTACTTTTCCGTAACGTATAATCCCAAAATGAAGCGATCTGTAATGACAGCCACGATAACTTGGCATTTAAAATATAAACGGTCAATTTGCAGCTCCATGTCGACTTCTTTATGAACCGCTGCCCTATCTCCAGTAGCTGTCAGAATGACTAATCCATTTTGTTCTTTATTTACTTTAAAACCCGTTATGAATCCTGCCCGTACTATTGATGACGTAGCTTCTGTGTCGATTGTGAACACATTTCTTCTTATTTACAAAACCCTCCAGCAGCAGACTACTTTGAACTATCCGAAGCTGGGAATCTTTTATTTCTGGGGTGTTACAACATTTCTTGGCCAGCGCAGCCACCAAATTGCCAGCGATCTTTAGATTTCCTGTGGCTCCTCAACCACAGCAGCATTTACTCTTTCTGGGCTGCGTTGACGACAGTTTCTCTTAATATAGCTGGAAATCTTCTATTTCTGGGGTGTTACAACATTTCTTGGCCAGCGCAGCCACCAAATTGCCAGCCATCTTTAAATTTCCTGTGGCTCCTCAACCACAGCAGCATTTACTCTTTCTGGGCTGCGCTGATGACAGTTTCTCTTAATATAATCCACTTTGTCACATTTATAACAACGGATACCTCCATTCGACCTCCCACTATTTTGTTGGTCTTGATTCGGCTGGAAATTCGTATTTGTAAGTATTTGTGTGATCCCTTTTTGTATTTCGGACATATAGCTTCCAGAGTTTTATCTGCCGGAGTCTCTTCCACATCCACCACCCCCACTCTATGGTTTGATTGTGTGGTATCCTTATAGGCAGCCTCAATCTCAAGGGCATGTACTAAAGCTTCACTACTTTGTGCCTGGCTAACTTAAGAATTCGCCTAACCTCCTGGTCCCTTTCTTCATCAATAAATACTCCTACTGCTAATTGTTGTTGACACCCCATTGGTGTATCAGGATAAACTAGATGGGCTAATCTCTCCACAGCATTCGCGAACTCCTGGAGGCTTTCTCCACCCTCTTGTCTGCGTGATTTGAACTGAGCCTGATATACTTGGGCGAGATGTTGGTGGTCAAATCTTAGTTCTAACACTGCGTCCAGAATTCTAAAATTTTGTTGCTGTGAGGCAGGAATTGTTTGGAGCAGGTCTAAGTGCTAATACCGATGCTGTTGCTTTTTCCTCATCGTTCCAGTTATTTGAACGTGCAGCTGCCTCGAACTATCTTTTATAAGTTGACCATGAGCTTTGACTCTCGAAGGAAAGTGGATGTAATCTAGTATCAGACGACAGTACCAATTGACCTCCCTTCTCTCTTAATTGTTCTTTGAACCGGGCTATCTCTACTTCAACTTCGCTGACTTTTCCTTTAACTTCAGTTATTTCTCCCTCAAATTTTCCTCTAAATTCACTGACGTCTTCTTTAATTTCACTGACGTCTTCTTTAACTTTTTCTGTAATGTCACCTTTAAATTTTCCAGTGAGTGTGAAAATGGCTGCCCGCTGTTTCTCTAGACTTCTCTTTATATCTTCGCTTTTCTCTTGTCGTCTATATCCAGTCCCTCCATCATTTTCTTAAGTGTTCTTTTTCTTCCTGGCGTTTTCTTTCTTGTTCTACTTTTTCTTCTTGTCAGCTTCTCTCTTGTTCTTCTTTTGTCTTGAGTATTCTTCTTTCTTGTTCGTCTCTTTCTTCTTGTCATTTTCTTTCTTGAGCTTCCATCATTTTTCTTTATCGTCTTTCTCTTCCTGGCGTTTCTTTTCTTGGTCTTCCATCTTTTTTTTTTGATTACTCCATTTATTGCAATAGTGTTGCAAGTATTGTGTTTGTTTCTCAGCCATACTTCTTATTGTTGGCGTTAACACACGTAAATCAGTTCAGAATACAGTTTATTGTACTGCAAAATCCGTAAAATGTAGATATTACGTCTATTTTAGTAGTAGAATGTTCCAGAAACGTTCCCGTCGACACAATTCATGTATCTCTTGTAGTTTTCAAATATAATGTTTTAGAAATTTTAGTAGTATTAGTTTTGTTTTTTAAGTCTATAACACGTTTCCGCTGACGCCATTCGCGTGTCTGTAACAGTTTCTATATCGAATGTTCTGGAAACTTCTCGAAAATCCACTTTAATGTCACTGTCTTGTCCAAAACTAGTCATCAAACACTGTCCTGTAGCTTAATTCCTCATGTCACCACTAATTTCTGAGATGAACACTGTAGAACCTTTTCGAATATTCCAAAAATTTATCTTCTAATCCACTTCCAACACCAAATTGTTATGTGTTTGCTATCCACACAAACACCCCACACTCTGGATTTGTTGATTGAGAGTTCAGGTAACACTTACTCACTACTTTATTAACTAATTCACTCGTTCAATTCTAAATTCAGACTGAGCTCGTGGACGCACTGTGCACCTTACATCCATGCATGGTTCAGAACTTTCCGGAACATTCCCGGCCGTTTTCGTACAATTCTAGTTCCATCTAACCAGTCTACACAGTCTAGTGGCGTAACATTATTTTAAACCAAGGTTTAATAATTGTTTAAATATAATACATATTTAAAAAGATTTAACACTATTGTTACGTATTTACTGTCCCTGCATCATCACCTCAAACCGTGAATTGAAACTGCTGGTAACACTTTATTCACTACTTTATTAATTAACAAATAATTAAAAATAATAACTTGAAGGAATTAACTATAACCACAATTAAATACATAGAAGGCAGTGCTTTAGTCTCTAATTTATTTGTTCTTTAGTCGCACAATTCTAAATCAGTACTGAGCTCCTTGACCTATTATGTGACTTACATATCCATCTGTTTACAGCCTAGAATTTTCTTGAATATTTCTGAATCTCCTCAAAAAATTCTAGATCCTTCTTTATAAATTTAGATTACTTTGGTTATTTAGTTTAAGTTTTAGTACTGGTATCACCATCTCTGGGCACATTTTGGAATTCCAGTTCACATATTCCATTTTCGTAAAACTATGATATCAAATATTAATATTATATTATTATTATTTTTAGGGAAAAAGATTTCACAGAAATTTATCTGCCAGCAGTAAAAGCTCATCCATTAGGACACCTTCTTCTCTTGATTTACAATCCATAAATAGATCTAATTTGGCAGCTGTTTTAAGAATACAATCAGCAAGGTGAGTTTCAAGTATAATTAAATAATCATTTTTTTTTGTGCTTTTGCATTTGGTAAATAGTTCAATTGTATCATGTCCAACATTTTTAGGTGAAAATTTTTTAGGAGATGAAAAACGTGGTTGTTAGATTTTCAAACAACTAATCTGATTTACTGGGAGAAATTTAGTTTCTTATCTTAATTAATTCATTAATTATCCACATTAATATTCTGCATTTCTTAAAAATTCATTATTATTTTTTTAAACATCCTCGATCTTTTGATAAAGGTCAGGATGTTGTTCTATGAAAGATAGCTCATTTCATTTCTTAGAGAAGCATACCGGTGCGGCGCCGAAGGTATCTTGCCTCAGTTACCCGAATGCCTCATACTGCACCAAGAAATTATAGGATGTTTCTTTATCTTCCGTGCATTTTAGGCACGTAGGATCTTTCTCAACGCCTATAAGCGATAGGTGATAAGTTTGCAGTGTTTTACCAGAATTCCGATTAAATAAGAGGTTCTTGATGCCGGTTTAGTAACCGTGTAAACCGTTCCGAGACTGTCGTATACAGTCGCTGTTTATTATAGATTATTATAAATCCCCTCACTGAGGACCGTTGCGTGACCTGCTTCCTTGTGATACTCAAAATAGGTTCAGGTTCAAGATAGGGCTCTTGAATTCCAAGTCTAGCCAATTCGTCTGCTTTCTTGTTTCCTGGAAGCTCGGTATGTTCCAGAAACCGCACAAGTCTTACCTCTTTGTGTCTGACAAACTCTTTAAACGTGTTTCCACACACCTGACTGCATATATAGGACTAACCCAGGAGATGCAACTGCTTTCAGTGTCATATAGCTGTTGAAACATACGTAAATTGTTTGTTCTGGGCTATTTCTCACTTCTTCCTTACATGCCACAGTTAGCATGGGCAAATATATCTGCCTGAAAGACAGTAGTGTACGATCCTAGAGTATAGCTTTCTTGCACTCATCTGCAGGGATATACTTACTCCCGAGTACGGTCTGTCGGCTACACGAGAACCATTTGTGTAGCACACCAGAGAGCCTGGAGGAAAATTATTTTCTTTTCTTTCCACCATTGCCCATTGGGAAAACTGAGAACATACGCCTTCTCTACCTCGCCTAATTCCCGAGTGCCGATTTCAGAGATAGACCGTCATAGCTTCTCTCTTTATCCGCGAGGACAGGAGCGACAGACCCAGCAGAACTTCAAGGTCATGTGCAGGCGTGGCCCTCATTGCTCCTATAATCCCCAAGCAGTTAAACGAACTTTTGCCAGTTCTCGGTAAATGGTCGTATGAGCTACACATGGTCGCCAGACTATTGAACCACATAGGAGCATTGGGTCTATCTGCCGCTGTACAATCCGTGTAGCGGATTTGTGGGCCTTAAGGGATATGGTATCAATTTTGACTGGGCCAAATTCCGAATAATTCAGAGTCGCGGCGTCGCAGAGTAAATCCGTGTTATATATTAAATTACCTAAAACATACAAAGGGATATTGCAATACATCAGGTAGGTAAAGGATGACCACATGTCGAAAATTAACCCCCATTTGAAGGGCGATGTTAGAAAAAAATTGGGGACACTTGCTCCGGGATAAATTCGAACCATCGATATTCAGTACCGAGTAAATAGCTATAGCGCTTCAGCCAGTCGGCTACCGTGCGAATGTTTTTACACATCGAAAGAGGCGTTTCTCAGAAGAAAATATAGAAACTGTATTGTTTATATAAATGAGTCCTTGTCGTCTATACAGGAAAATTATTTTTCTAAACACTATGTAACATTTACAATTTTCATTTAACCACTACGACCAAGTAAGTACGCTGTAATCAAAAAATAAATACATTGCAGGTTATTTACGTATATGCTGGCTCACGTCTGGTGCCACTGAATTACTGAGGAATTTGGCTCAGTCTAGACTCATCAGTTATCAATAACAATTTAATATTTTTGTAACATACAGGCACAGATAGACATAGTCTCAAATATATCATCCCGTTGAAAGTATATCTTGTACTAACTATAATGTTTTCTATGCACAGGCAGCGTCAAGAAATGGAAATGGTTCAAAAGCTTGAAGAAGCTAAATTAAAGGAAGAAGCTCGGTGGCGTGAGAAATTACTACGGAAGAAACCAGTGTGGCAAGCTTTAGCTTATAGTCATGAAGAAGATTTAGCAATGCGATTACAACTAAGAAAAGACGAAGAAAGATTACGAAATGAAGAACACAGAATGAGAATGCAGATTATGTTGGGTAGAGTTAATCAGCAGCCAACCTTGTTTGAAAGACAGTCCCAGGCAAGTACCTACACACTGCATGAAGTTTAAATATAATAGGCAATATGCACAAATTTTTTTGATATAGATGGATAGTCCACTAAAAAATTTATTTTTTCGTATATTTATTTATTTATTTTTTGTTTGGATTAAAGCTAAAAAAAATTATTAACTTTAGACCCGAATTTAAACACGTTTGAACGATGCATATCTCCCGCCAGTTGCGGTGTGACGTCACTCTGTATAAGTTTGCTGCAAGTGAATACTATTATACCCGTGGTTTATTAAAATACGATGTTATTTTTATGCTCTACCATGAAGCGTGAAAAGAAAAGGAATTATAAATATTGTATTATATCTAAACTTACAAATACAACAAGAGAAACCTAGAAAAGTAAATTTTTTGTCTCCAAAATTAGAAACAAATGGTGTATTGCTATGAAATGGAAGAATCGAATCGTGAAATTATCGGACGCTACGGATATATACTGCTTCCAGGATCATTTTTATGTAAGTTCAGATAATATTTGTAAGTTTTCTTATTAAAACCAATGATTTGATATGATTTTCTCTGTATCACATAAACGAAGGAGTAATGATAAATATGTGATTTTCATCAGTAATAACGTTTATTACTACTAATTCCAACAGATATTGACTATCTATGTAAATAAATTATTATAAAAAAATTTATGAAGTATACTGAGAAATAATAGTTAATATCGCAAATATTGCACAGATATTTGTTTATATATTTTACGGTTAGATACATATAAAAATGTTTGTGAATATGGATATTTAACTACAGAAAAATGATAAAAGTGGGCCTAAACAAATTTATTATTACGAACAATGAATGATACATACCTTGTTGCTTTTGTACCCCTAATTTCAGCAGTGAAAAAAAAATTGTATTATTAGTAAAGAAACTGCTCAGTGCTTATCATGAACACGTTAATTTTCAGAATAAATTTGGAATATTGTCAAGTTGGGTTGAGCCTAAAGTGGTTGCCGAAAGATAGGCAACGCCTGGTATGGAAGTTTATTTTTTATAGTAAATTGAGCATTATGTGTACTTGTGTAATGTTGCGTGTGAATGGGTTGTTGGATAGCAGTGTTGTATAAAATTTTTGCGATGCGTTTTTAATGTATTGCGCTAGTGGTTCCATGTCAGTGATTTCGTGTAGATGTCATATAGGTGTGTATCTGTCTAAACCGGTGATAAGGCGTAGAATTTTATTTTGATGATTTTTAATTTTTGTATCGTTGCCGCGGCTGCTGAACACCACGCTGGAGCCGCGTACAGAGGAGGCGACCTTATTATAGTCATATATATGAGTCGTTTGTTCGTCCTGTTTAGTCTGCTTTTCTTTGCCAAAAGGGGGTATAAATTCTTGGTCAAAAAATAGGCTTTACGTATTGTCATGTTTATGTTTTTTCTAAAAGTGAGTCCTTTGTCTAAGTGTACTCCCAGGTATTTGACGTCGGTCTTAGTTTCAACTGAACGTCTGTTAATTTTTATAGGCGTCAGAATTTTGTTGTCTTTGAATTTTCCTGTAAATATTATAGCCTCCGACTTGGCCTCATTGAGTTTCATCTTCCACTGGTCATAGTACGCCGTCGCTCGTGCCATATGAGCCTACAGCAGCAAATTTGCCGCTTGTGCGCTATGGCTGTGGCTATATATAGCCGTGTCGTCGGCGTACATGGCCAGTTTAGTATTAGGAAATTGGGGGGAA
The DNA here is from genome assembly GCA_029963845.1 of Rhamnusium bicolor. Taxonomy (NCBI): domain Eukaryota; kingdom Metazoa; phylum Arthropoda; class Insecta; order Coleoptera; family Cerambycidae; genus Rhamnusium; species Rhamnusium bicolor. The sequence continues at coordinate 642,435 of JANEYF010001991.1, forward strand.
GTCAGAGACGTACAGATTAAATACTTTTGGTCCTAAGATCGACCCCTGTGGGACGCCTGCGTGAATGCTCTGGTGGAGAGAGTGTATTGTTGATTTTGACTTGCAGTGTTCTATTGTTCAAGTATGAGTGCAGTAGCTTTATAAGGTGTATTGGAAAATTGTATGTGTACAGCTTGTGTATATAAGGCCCGGGATTCAGACAGTATCGAAAGCTTTTTCGATATCCAACAAGACCATAGTCATTTTATCATAATTGTACTGCAGTTTTGTCATTGACGATCCTGATGACTTGCTGTGTAGTGTTGTGACCCCGTTTGAATCCAAACTGGTAATTTACGTGGATACCCAGAGCATTTTGTGCTCTGTCAAATCGGTTTAGAATGATTTTTTTCCACCAGTTTGGAAATTGTAGATAGATGACTAATAGGACGATAGTTTATCGCAAGCCGAAGATTTTTCCCGGTTTGGGTGTCGGAGCCACAACAGCACTTTTTCATGCACTGGGAAATTGCTGCAAGCGCAGGATCGCGTTCACAATATAAACAAGCTACAGTACGCGCTCCCGTGGTTTTTTAATAGCTTGTTTTCGATACCATCCTTGCCCGGTGCTTTATTACTGGGTAGTGATTTGATAAGTTGCTCAATTTCAGAGGGTTTAATGATTATTTCTACAGATTGTCGTCTAGTATTAATATGTTCACGTCCCATAAGGTACTCCGTGTCCTGTACGATACGATCTTGATCGGCTGTGTTCGGTGCGTCATTGTTATGTATCAGTTGGTAAGTGTCAGATAGGTGATCGGCTTCCTGCCTATCAGTCATGTACTTTTGTCCGTTGAAATGAAGGGCGGGCATGGCCTCTCGTGTACTGTTGTATTTAAGTGATTTTGTAAGCCTCTACCGCGAGTTGTCTTGAGGATTCAGTACCTCGAGTTTTTGGCTCCATTTTTGATTTTTTAATGAACTAATGTCTGTTCTTATTTTATCTTGCACTCTGACCATCTCGATTCTTGCCTGGACGTCCCGGTTAATTTTCAGTCAATTGTTGACCTGACTTTGCACAAAGCCAGTGGCCGTCATTTTCACCACTTAGTTAAATTATGTATTAGTGTTTTTACGTACATAATAAATAAACGCGAGATTTGACAGTCGTAAATATGCAGTTTAATGCATTCAGATATACTGTCAAATGCAAAGAACTTTGATATGACATCAGGCCAATATCGTAGCGTTGCGATCACGTGGTTTCGCTTGCATAAAACTTTAAATTTTAAATTGAATTATTTACAAAAGAAATATTTTTTTTGTTATATTCTCAACTTATATATAATACTTGTTGGGAAAATAAAATTAAATAATGCATTTTTAATTTGCATGCATCTTGTCTATTACCAGGTGGATAAAAAATATCTTATAGTTAATAAATCTAAAGCAAATAGAGAATCGGAGAATGACGTAGAGATTAATTGGAAATTCTAATGAAAATGTATAGTTTATTTCAAACTAATTTGCAACATAAAAAACGCCGGCTTCTTTTAAGTCGATAAAGGGATTGTAACGACCCAGCCCCCCTCTCTTATTCTTTTGTTTTTGTTAGATTGTTCTATTTTGATATTGTGTCGAGTATTTACTCTCGTATATACTCTGGTTTTATTAATTTGATTATTTACTTGATTCCCCTTTCTGCTAAGTCTCACCTATCGTGAAACGACAGGTAATACTTAATTAATTAGTTGGCCTTTTTCATGATCGTCTAGCTTTAGTGGCACGACACAAATTTGTTGTGTTATAGTAACTTCACAGGTACTTTTATAAAGTTTGGTATTACTTTGTGTCATTTATTAGATTTAATTGGTTTTAATTGATTACATAATTTTTACCAATTAATATAAACACTAATCTACACTGCACTGATAGATGTTTTAAAGAATGACTAGTATAAGTAAGATTTGGCTTTAGATTTATGCTGACTGATTTACTGAGAATTCACTTTTGTATCTGAAAGTAGAAATATGTCAAGGAAACTCAAATAACGTTTTAACACATTTATTTCTGTCATAGACAACTGTCTATAAGAAATATTACAAAACATGTCATGAACAAAACTTTATTGGATGTGCGGAAACTTATGCCAAACAGTTGAAGTGGCATATTTAGCTAGTTGAACCTGCAAAGCAACCAAACCTGGTTACTTGCGCGGAAGCTTCCGCTTCGTAGTTTAAATAACATATGTAAAACCTTACATATGGTTGCAAGAAAAACTTCCCTTGTATGAGGTACCAGAACGTCCTCTGCCAAAGAAGATGGACAGGTGCAGACACCATGCTTTAATTCAACACGCGGAGTCGTTGTCACAGTGCAACAGTACCATAAATACAACTAACGTTGCCAATTAATATTCGTTGGGACAACTGTCCATTTGTTTATGGGCTTGCCGAATACACCCCGCGGCTTAAACCAAGATGAAACGAACTACCCTGTAGAGTTTTGTGTAGGGGTTGGTAAGCGCTAACCGCATTTACGGTACGCGTACTGTAACTGTGGTCATAAACTATTAAACGATACTCACTGGGCCCCATGTCGAGAGACAAGACCTACAGATCAAAACACTCAGAGAGTTCAAACAACTACATGTGGTGGTACCGACACCTGACCATACTAATCTGCCAGCTGACCGCACAAGAAGTGAAATTTGATAAAGTTACAGATATTGCAGATTCAACTGGACACTATTTATTTTGTACATTATCTTATTTGGACCTAACTTGATTTGGAAAGTGAATGAGTTCCAACGACTTATTACTGGTCCTATCTGAATGAATATAGGCTGTACTAATTATTAATAAAAATGTATTGGGCAGTGCATTATAACAGAAAAACCCTCTCTGTAAATCATTTGGTACCACTGGTCAAATATCGTTAAAAACCGCAAAACTCAAGCATATAGAGTCGTATTTTGATTAGCGTTGCCATTTCACTAGTAACAAAGAAATTGAATTAGTTTAATGAATTTTAGTGAGCTCGAGTGCGTAGAAAATGGTAACGCAGTATACAAATTATTTAAATGCCGTCCTTACCAATTCGTGGACATACGGAAAGTTCCGCGAGGTTTTCTCCTTCAGGTTCCTGAGTAACCTCTGTATTATTCGTCTCCATCTTGGTGGCGGCGTCGGCGGTGCACACGCCCTATTTATAAGGCAGTGTACAGGCTCTCGGTCACAGAGACCAGGCCACAGAGATTTATACACCAAAATGGGTGAACCGCTAATTAAGCGGAGCTCTCTGTACTGAAACGGCGGTTATGTAAACCGGAGTCGTGGTTTCTCTTTGACTTTCAGGCTCCAGAAAGCCAGCGAATAACACTAGGGTTGCCAAAGAGTTAACAGTGGCGGCGGTTATAAAAAACCGGGAGAGCGGTCTATCTTGGACTTTCAGGCCCCGAAGGGTCAGCGATAAACACTAGGGTTGCCAAAGATGTGACCACGACCTTACACCGCCTCGCGTATATGATTTCCCGTGAGTGAGTTCGTTGTTCAAGTCTGCACGCTTGACGGAGATAGCCAAAAGCTAACTTGTGTTCTCCCAACGAAACTATAACTCATGATGCTTTATGTGATAAGTGACATAATGACTCTATTTATTAGCCTTTAACTCTATTTCGGTTAAATCTCGTACAACCCTACGTGTTTACGTCGGTTTGTTTATGTTACATGGTCTCGGCTAGCAAACGCCTTGAGATTTTTTTACAAGATGAATAATTTAGACTCTATAGTTTGAATACATACGTTTTTTGCCAAAATTATAAGAAAATGATTTAACCTTTTTATGTAATAGTTAATAATTTGTAATTTAATGAGATAAATGCTTAGGAATAATTTAGTTTTATGTAAAAATTTCGGAAATTTATCCGCGATGAAGCAGCCCAGGCCCGGGGTTCTTCAGGATCAAGGAAGCCGACGTTTTTATGTTGCAAATAAGTTTGAAATAAACCGTATCTATAACTCCGTCGTGCGTCATTTCGAAACGTAATCTACATCGAATACATTCATGAAAGTCACACCGAACTTGGCTTAACTGTGAAGGATTCTGTCAGTATGGGAGGATTTGCCACAGACTTATGTGGAGCATACAATAGGAAGAATGTACAGTTATTGGCAGATCAAGATAAAAAAATGTGTATAAATTATTATATTATTAACTATTTAAAAATCGTCATGAATTTATTTTCTTAATAAATCGATTTTTAATATTTGAAAAAGGATTTTTTTGTTCACTTCCCCACTTATTTAAGTTGGTAATAATAATTATCACTATTTTTCTTTAATCCCTACATGGTTTGAGTTATTAATAATAGTAAATTAATTTGATATTTTAAATGTTTATGTTTTTAGTTTTTGTAACCCAAAAATTCAAAATCGTAAATTTAATCAATGATAATGTTTTAAGATTTAAAGACGATATTAGAACAGTTTGTAAAAAATTTCTATCTATTGTTAACGTTGGTAATTGACCCCACATGATGTTAAAAGCAATTAAGGTCATTTTAATCATTTTAATTAAGTTATCAGATAAATTTTAAAAACAGAACTATGATCAGTTCAGTTGTTATTAATTCGATTTGAAAAATGGTTTATTTTGTTTTGAAAATATGGGGTAGGAATATTTCCGAAAATAATCCTACCCAGTTTATTTTCCGATTATTGCCTTCAAATGGCTAATACAAATGTTGAGATGATTAATATAATAATATTCTTAGTTACTGGATATACCTGGTTCATTTATTAAATACGAATATTTTTTATTAGGTGAAATGTCCGAAAACAAGAGAAGAATTAGTCGATCAACTTCATAAAGAGTACGGTGTATCAAAGAAAAATACAAAGAGAAGAAGTCTTAGTGACTTGTCAGATATGAGATTAGTGGAAATGAAAGATGAGGCTATTCAAGCATTCATTGACGAAAACTATCCAAGTAAATCTGACGATACGGACAGAAGTAAGGAAAGTGAAAATTCTATTGAAGAAAAGGAAAAATGCGATTGCTTTAGTGATGAAAATGAAAAATCAAGTTAAAAGTTCCTTATTAACATAGTATGTAATTATTGGTATTTACTTAAGAATGTACAATGTAATGAATAAAAGAGTTCGTTTTCGTTACCTATTGAAATAAATAATATTATTAATCAATTAGTAAGATTTTTTTATAGGGTAGCAAGAAGGCTGATTCTTGTACTTTTATTACTAAAATCTCTGGCCAAGAAAATTCAAAATAAAAATTATTATCCTAAATTCTAACTGATCTGGCGATTAAATCCAAGTAAAAAACATGTACATCAAAATACATTTTTGTGCAGTATTGATTTGATAGTTATTTTGCTCTAGGCTCATGTCAGTAGATCATGAGTACTGGGTTGCACAGGAAAATAAGCAAAATAAATGATTTCTCAGAAAAGATAACGTGATTGATAGATAGATATATCTTTACTGATCATAAATATACAATTATTGTGTTTTAACAATTCAGAAAACAACTATTAAGACATATAAAAAAAATCTAAAATCATCTAATAACTATCACAAAATGACATTAAATTATGAAAATGGATAGTAACAAACGTATTATACTATAATACAAATTAAAAAAAAATATATTATGAAGCACCCCAGCCTTAGGTTGCTTCATCGGGAATAAATAAACATTTTTATATAAAACTAAATTATTTCCAAGCATTTATATCATTAAATTCCAAATTAATTATTACATAAAAAGGTTAAACCATTTTCATAGAATTTTGGCAGAAAACGTATGCATTCAAATTATAGAGTCTAAAGTACTCAGCTAAGTAAAAGAACACACAGTATTCATTTAATATTTTAAAACGTTGACAAAACTATACAGAATCTCAAAGCATTCTCCAGCCGAGAATCGATAACATAAACAAACCAACGTAAACACGTAGGGTTGTAAGAGCTTTACTAAGAATAGGGTCAATGGCTAATAAATAGAGTCATTATATCACTTTTCACCTAAAACATCTTGAGCTAAATTTTGTTGGTAGAGCACAAGTTGGCGTTTGGCTATTTCCGTCAAGCTTGCAGGCTTGGACAATGAACTCACCCACGGGAAATCATATAAATACGCGAGATTTCCTACGATCTGGGTCACATTTCTGACAACCCTAAGTTATACGCTTTGGTTTTACGGAATCGGGTAAGAAGAGAGTGTCTAGCAGAGATGTGGCACGACTCTGCCACTCGTGACACATCTCTGACAACCCCAAGCTTCACACTTTGGTTTTACGGAATCGGGCACGAAGAGATTGTACGACTCTCTGTGATATAGTTGTGCTCCAGGTCAACTCTCTGACAGCCCCAAGCTTTACGTTTTGGTTCTTCGAAATCGGGAAATAAGAGAGTGGCCCCGTCTCGGAGTTATAGCTAGCCATCAGCATTGGGAGCCGCGTTTCATTAGCGTGCATAGCCACCGACGCCGCCATCGACATAGAGGCGAGTAACTCAGGTGTTACTACGGAATCCGGGGGAGTGGGCCCCGCGGAACTCTTCGTGTATGCAAGAATTGGTAAGGATGGCATTTAAATAATTTCTACACTGCGTTGACATTTTCTATGTACTCAAGCTCACTAAAATTCATTAAACTAATCCAATTTCTTTGTTACGAGTGGAATGGCAACGCTAATCAAAGTACGACTCTATATGCATGGGTTTCGCGGTTTTTAACAATATTTGACCGGTGGTACCAAATGATTTACAGATAGGGAGATAGGGTTTTTCTGTTATAATGCACTGCTCAACACATTTTTATTAATAATTAGTACAGCCTATATTAATTCAGATAGGATCAGTAATAGTAGTTGGACCTTTCATTCACTTTTCGAAATCAAGTTAGGTCAAAATAAGATAATGTACAAAATAAATAGTGTCCAGTTGAATCTGCAATATCGGTAACTTTATCAAATTTCACCTCTTGTGCGAGGATCTTGAGCAGTCAGCTGGCAGATTAGTATGGTCAGATGCCGATACCACCACATGCAGTCTATTGAACTCTCTGAATGTTTTGACCAATTAAAGCATGGTGTCTGCATATGTAGATCTTCTTTGGCAGATGACGTTCTGGTACCTCATACAAGGGAAGTTTCTCTTGCAACCATATGTAAGGTTTTACATATGTTATTTAAACTACGACGCGGAAGTTTCCGCGCTGGTAACCAGGTTTGGTTGCTTTGCAGGTTCAACTAGCTAAATATCCATGTATTTCTTATAGACAGTTGTCTAAGCACAGAAATAAAAGGTGTGAAAACGTTAATTGAGTTTACTTGACTTATTTCTACTTTCAGGTACAAAAGTGAATTCTAAGTAAATCAGTAATCATAAATCTACGTCAAATCTTACTTATACTAGTCATTTTTTAAAACATATATCAGTGCAGTCCAGACTAGTGTTCATATTAATTGGTAAAAATTATGTAATCAAATTAAAGCAAATTAAATCTAATAACTGAAACAAAGTAATACTAAACTTTATAAAAGTACCTGGGAGGTTACAATAACACAACAAATTTACATTTATATTTATGAAATAATAATGTATAAAAAAAATAAATAAAAAATATGTAACAAGCATTAACATAGATTAGATTATACAGTATGTGTATTGCATATTAGACATAGTACATTGAAAGAAGACTAAAAATTGACATCGTATCGTGTGCAGTGTGCACTGTTAGATGGAAAATGAATTATCTGCTCTGTTAATGCTAACGCTGACGGGGGACGGTTTGTCTGCCTCTTGTTTACGTTGTAACGTTACCATTTAAGAGATCCATGTCTAATGATTCAGTACATATACTGTATCTATTTTAGTGCTAAATTATAAACTCAGTCTAATCTGTTTTCTTATTAATCGGTTTTTTAAGTATCCGATTAACCGGTTTTCGGATAACCGACTATCGATTTTCGGATAACCTATTAACCTGTTTTCGGATAACCGATTAACCTGCCAGGTCAATGCAGGTCGGGGCTTTTGTCCGCTGAGTAGTTGTTTCCTGTAATTCTTATTCAGTATATAGTTTAGCCCACCAGGGTTAAAGGTCACAGCTCTTGATACCTGCTTTGCAGGTCGCTATCAGTCACTAAGACATTAATGATGTCTGACGGGTGCAAGCACTTACCACCAGAGGGATACACTTATCACTCACTACGTCTGTCTTGCTTAGTCTACTTTAGGCTAGCCTGGTTTGCTATTATTATTTGTCTTTTCCATTACTTAGGGCATACTGACGAGAACATAACAAGTTCGAAACCGATCGATGGTTAGTGAGGAATTGACAAATGATTTTAGCTACCAAACAAGACTTGCCGGTTTAATTCAATGCAGGTCGGGGCCTTTGTCCGCTGAGTAGTTGTTTCCTGTAAGTCTTATTCAGTATATAGTTTAGCCTACCGGCGTTAGAGGTCACAGCTCTTAGTACCTGCTTTGCAGGTCGCTATTAGTCACTAAGACATTAATGATGTCTGACGGGTAGTAGCACTGACCACCAGAGGGATACACTTATCACTAACTATGTCTAATTTGTAAATCACTTTAAAACTGAACTATTTGCACCAGTTCAGATGAGTTGACCGGTATATCAATTGAACTGGGCTCAATCCATATATCAAATTGTAACATGAAACGTAACCTAACTTTTAACTGAATTATTTTATAAGTAAGGCATGGTAATAACATTACCATATTAATGAAACGATAATAATTTAGGTTATTAGAAATGCGACATGTGCTACTTATTTTTATTCAAATTACTTCCCTCCTTTCCCTGTTTTTTTTTTTAATATTTTTTTTATTATAGAAATATTTTATATTTATAACCGAAGTAAGTATTATTTTTTTGTACCCACTTTTGTATGTTTTTAATAAATTATTATTTACAAAAAAGTGTCTTATATTGTTCGAGTACATTTGTATTTTGTTGCTGTTAATAAAAAATTTCATCGGTGATTTTTAGGGGATTTGAATGAAACTTTGGCTAATTTTGGGGATATTTGTTGAATAATCAGGGTAAAAAATGCATTTACTATTGGCAACAATGAACCCTAGGGCAGCATTGCTTAGCAGTCGAACTGCGATCACGCTGCCGCCGTTGCAAATTGGTTTTGGTAAGAACAGCACTTTAGTCTTTGTATCTCCTAGGCAACTAATACAAATATAACATCCGCGTCAGAAGAGGGCACCGACTGTGTTCTTCATAACATGCCTTGTAAAGTTCGAGTGTATCGAAAATCGTGGTAGACTTATATTATTAGTGTACATCGGAGTATTTGGTATTCCCGACGAAAAGACAGGTCAGTGAAAATGGCTGAGTGTCATCACACAGATGTCTCATAACTGGTACTAACATATTTTTTTCTTAAAATCGGTAGTTGTGATTATAGTGATATTTTTAATATACACTTGTAAATGATATAATTTCAACAAAAAAATCATTACATTAAAATGTTTGGGAGAAAGTCAATAATAATACAGGAGTAAAAGGAGACCACAAAGAGGTTTCAAAAAATGTTCTGATATACATGGCATTTCATTTAAAAAAATGTTACTTGACCAAGTAGAATCGTCTTGGCTCACCCTGTATATTCGAAAACAATTTCCAGTTATAGACTTTTTTGTCTAGTTTACTTATGTTTTTGAATAAAGTTTCTAGCTATCATAGAACTCGAGATATCGAAGTCGGACGCACTATTGTCCTACTCCGCATATTAACATATAATTTTATTTACTTAATTTTTTCACAAAAATGTTATGAATGTGAAGATCGCCTCTGGGGAATACCAAACTCTCCTATGCATATTTATTAAATACATTTTGTTGGGTACGTTCTTTTTATATAAATTTACCATTAAATAGTTACATGGAAATTACTGTTTCAATTTTTTTTAAGTAAAAAACAAACTAGTTGCAGATGGCGCTACTTACAAATTACTTGACTTAGGTCCGTCTATAGTTTATATTTCGCAAGAAGTGTACGTTGCAGTCAGATATGCTCTAATATCTTGCAGCGATGAGAGTTAATAAATTTGAAACCCCAATGTGTAAGTAATAATAATGTGTACTGCTCATGAGAATTTGCTGAAATGGCTAAATGTAAATCGATTCGTGGTGGGTGTTTTTACCAGTAATTTTATTATTCGAATTCTTTCATGGATGCACACGGTGAATCATTGCGTTAGTTCTTCCAAATCTATCATGGATGCACAGGGTGATTCATTGTGTTTAGGGAATGCTTGAAAATTCTTGATAATGATGAGCATAATCGGATGATTTCAATAATCGGAAAGTCGATGTTTGAATATTTCAATTGCATGATCATCCAGATGATCGCTCAAATGTTCCTAGGGCGATACGAATACCGAGAACTGAGAACGATGCACAATCGACAACCGCTCATATGTGGGGTGGGATCTCGATTCTTTAGGATTCAGAATATTTATTCCTGAAGTGTTAGAACTTTTAATATGAAGATAACACTGACGTAGTTTTCTATAAAACACCAAAACACTATATACTGCACGCTATTTTTTCCACGTTTCGCTAACCAAGTTGACATCATCTGGAGATGATTAAAACTAACTTTATGATAACAAGATACCCTATTTATACCTAAACTATTGTCATGGTTGGGTGAATCGCGACCCACTAACCAATAGGGCTATTTAGGATTGGCTCTCTGTCAATACTCATACTATTTTTACTCTTTGTGATTTTCAAGCTTTCAAATGCATCCAGCTGTCTAGTATTTCTTACATTCCTAATTAATCTTTAACTGCTAACATCTATTTTATTCTCAAACGCATATTGGGCAACACCAGATTTATCTGTTCTACCATATTTGAGATGAGCCATATGTTCTATGAATCTGGTTTGAATTGGTCGTCTAGTTTATCCCACACACTTTTGACTACAGTCCTTACAGCTAATTTCATTAATCCCCGAGTTTTCGTTTGTTTCAATTGTGTCCTATTGATTGCCTAAAAGTTGTTGTAATTTATTTCCCGAAGAATGAACCACTGTCACACCTATGTCTTTGAGTGCAGTGTATAGTGTGCAGTTTATAGTATTTTCGTGTTTTGTGGAAAACTATGACGGAATATTTACTTTTTATTTTACTTTTTTTTACCCAGAGACAACCATGAGATGGTCAAGTACATGTAAAACTTGTGTTCGCATTACTGCACTGGCTCTACTCTATGGGAAGCAGAGCGTAGATGGCGCACATATTGCTTGGAAGCGGTTTAAAAATACGTGTTAAATATTTTGTTAACTATATTGTATTGTTACGTGTTTGCTATCCACACAAACACCTATACTTGTGGATTCGTTGATTGAAAGTCCAGGTAACACTTACGCACTACTTTATTTACTAATTAACAATTAACAACAATAGATTAATGACTGTCGTAACTATAATCACAATTAAACACTTTTAAGTTTATATCTATTTCTTCTTTACTTGTTCACTTTCAACTTGAGGCTGAGTCTAGACCCACCGTGCTTCTTATTTATACATCTATTTACACGGTCTAAAACATTCCAGAACATTTCCGACCGTTTTCGTACAATTCCAGTCTCAACTAACCAGTCTAGACAGTTCAGTGGCGTAACACTACCCCCTCTTTAAGCCTGGACGTCCCGATCAGGCAATTCATTGTTCCCTGCATACTTGGCTAATCTCTCTATATGCATCACCTTCATCTTTGATTTTGGACTTTGCTGAATTCGGTATACGACGTTGTTTATTCTGTTGACGACAGTATATGGTCCTTTCCAAGTGGGGTGAAGTTTCGGGGACTTGCCTTTCTGTCGTTGTGGGTTATATAGTCAAACCAGATCTCCCACCTGAAGCCTTCATGCGATCACTTACTATGGCGATTCGGTCTCGTACCAGCTCATGGATATTCCTCAGCCGTTCACCAACTTCATCGGCGTAGTCATTTATGAAAAGTCGCTCCTCATCTGGTGTGCCAAACACCAAATCACACGGCAGTCTAATCTCACGTCCAAACATCACGCGAGCCGGCGTCTGTTTTGTTGTTTCATGAATGGATGTTCTGTATGCCATAAGAAAAAGTAGTAAGAGACGGTCCCAATCTCTCTGATATTTGTCAACTACTTTGGATAGGTGTTCCTCCATAGTTTTATTATATCTCTCCACCATTCTATCTGATTGTAAACGTAGGGCTGTTGTCCTTATTTTATGAATTTCCAGTATGCGACACATCTTCTGAAACACCCCTGATTCTTTCTTGGTCCGAATGCAACTACAGGAGCACGACAAATCGACATATCAGATTATCTACCAGAGCTTGGGCCACAGTGGCTTCTTCTTGGTTTGGTATGGAATAAGTTTCAGGCCATTTACTAAAATAGTCCAATTTTTACTGTCCTTGAAATTAGTAGCCTAATATTATGGAATTTTTCATCTGCCGTTGAAAGAATAATTTCTTCATTTCCAATCCTGAGAACTTGTTCTCCCACGTCAAGTACAAATCCATACTTTTCCATAACGTCTAATCCCAAAATGAAATCATCATTAATGTCAACCACGATAACTTAGTGTTTAAAACATAAACGGCCTTTCTGCAGAGCCATGTCGACTTTCCCATGAACCGCTGCACTATCTCCCGTAGCTGTCCGAATGACTAATCCATTTTGTCCTTTATTTACTTTGAGACCCGTTATGAATCCCGCTCGTACTATTGATGACGAAGAACATATATCGATTGTGAAGACACATTTCTTCTCATTTACATAACCCTCCAACAGCAGACTACTTTGAACTTTCCGAAGCTGGGAAACTTTTATATTTCGAGGGTCATAACATTTCCTGACCAGCGCAGCCCCCAAATTGCCAGCCATCTTTAGTTTTCCTGTAGCTCCTCAACCACAGGAGCATTTATTCTTTCAGGACTGCGCTGATGATAGTTTCTCTTAATATGGCCCACTTTGCCATACTTATAACAGCGGATACCTCCATTCGACATTCCACTATTTTGTTGGTCTTGTTTCGGCTGGAAATTCGTTTTTGTTAGTATTTGTGTTATCACGAAATATAAAATATTTCGGACAATATAGTTTCCAGAGTTTTATCTGTCCGAGTCTCTTCCACGTTCACGACCCACACTCTATGGTTTGATTGTGTGGTATCCTTATAAGCAGCCTCAATCTCAAGGGCATGTACTAAAGCCTCACTAATTCTCTTGTGCCTAATTAAGATAAGGCAAACTTTTTCTATAACATCACCATTAAATTTTTCAGTGAGTTATAAAATGGCTACCTGCTGTTCCACTCGGCTTCTCTTTATATCTTCGTTTTCCTTCTATCATCTTATTTTCAGGTCCTCCATCATATATATTTCTCAAGTCTTCTTTTTCTTCCTGGCGTCTTCTTTCTTGTTCATCGGTTTCGGCTTGTCGTCTTCTTTCTTGTTCTTCCTTCCCTTCTTGTCGCCTCTTTTATTGATCTTCCATAATTTGGCTTTGTTCGTCTTTCTCTTCCTGTCGTATTCTCTCTTGTTATCTTTTTCTTCCTTTCGTCGTCTTTCTTGTTATTCCTTTTCTTCCTTTCGTCTTCTCTCTTGTTCTTTTTTGTCTCCCTGTCGTCTTCTTTCTTAATATTCCACAATCTTTCTTAATTCTTTCTGGCGTTCTCTTTTCCGTTCATCCATTTGATGCACCAATGCTGCAAGTAAGTCTTGTGTTTGTTTCTCTGCCATGCTTCTTGTTGTTGACATTAACTTACGAGACGTAAATCAGTTCAGAATAAAGTTTATTACACTATGGAGCCCGTAAAATGTTGTTATCACGTCTATTTTAATAATGGAATGTTCCAGAAATATCTCGAAACACACTAAAAAGTCTTATTTAGAGTCTATAATACGTTCCCGTGAACACAGTTCACGTATCTTCTGTGGTTTCCAAATCAAATGTTCTAGAATTTTCACGAAAAATCACTTATAGTCTTGTTTTTAAGTATATAACACGTTCCCGTCGACACAAATAACGTATCTCCTGTAGTTTTCAAATAGAATGTTCTAGAATTTTACCGAAATTGCACGAATATTCCTTTTGCTCAGTCCACAACACGTTATTACTAGCGGCACTGCCGTATCTGCCGCTATTTCTAAATCAAATGTTCTAGAAACTTCTCAAAAATCCACTTTAAAGTCACTATTCGGTCCAGAAATAGTCCTTCAAACACTGTCCAGTAGCTTACTTCTCTGTGTTACTTCTAATTCCTGAGAAGAACACTGTAGAATTTTTTCGAATATTCCAGACATTTCTCTTCCAATCTACTTCCGACACCAAATTGTTATGTGTTTGCTATCCACACAAACACCTATACTTGTAGATTCGTGATTGAAAGTACAGGTAACACTTAACTCACTACTTTATTTACTAATTAACAATTAACAACAGTAAATTTATGCCTGTCTTAACTATAATCTCAATTAAACACTTTTAAGTTTCTTATTCTTTACTTATTCTTTACACGTTCACTTTCAACTTAAGATTGAGTCTCGACCCACCGTGCGTTTTATTTGTACATCCATTCACACGGTCTAGAACATTCCAGAATATTCCAGGCAGTTCTCGTACAACTCCAGTCTGATCTAACTAGTATACACAGTCCAGTGGCGTAACAGTATGTTGTTGATTACTTTAGCAGAAAAATGAAACAAAACAGGTAAAATAAATAATTTATTGATCGAAAATGAACAAAATAGCAAATTATGGCTGCAGTCCTGCACAGGTAATACAAAAATTAAAACAAAACTTCTTAAGTAAACCTCACAGGAAAAACCGGACCACCTTTGGCAATACACTAACTCTCCTTATGTGTGCTTTTTTCGCTTCCTCCTTGCGTATTAAATGCTGCTCTCTAGGAGTGACATCAACACGAAATACGCCTTTAATACCTCAGAACACAGTGCGGCGAGTAGGAGTTTGCAGACGGGAACAGCTTGGAATTGGGTCTTCAATTACTGCTTCCAGTCCCCTGTAAAATAATATAGGCAAACAAATGTGTTGTTAATACTGCAGGCACAAGGCAGACTTATACACTGACTAACAAAACAACGCTTTAAGTACACGCAGAAAAACATTAGTCGATCTGCACGAAGAAACTCTTGCAAATTATTTATTACCTGCTCGGAGTTTGTAGCTCGGCGGGGCAGATCGCTCATGAGTAGAAAACAGAAGAAAGAGTATGTAATAAGATTCACAAACGATCTAATCTACCAAGCTACAATAACACTGACGTAACGCTTTACGTACACGCAGAAAAATATTAGTCGATCTGCACGAAGAAACTCTTGCAAATTATTTATTACCTGCTCGGAGTTTGTAGCTCGGCGGGGCAGATCGCTCATGAGTAGAAAACAGAAGAAAGAGTATGTAATAAGATTCACAAACGATCTAATCTATGAAGCTACAATAACACTGACGTAACGCTTTACGTACACGCAGAAAAATATTAGTCGATCTGCACGAAGAAACTCTTGCAAATTATTTATTACCTGCTCGGCGGGGCAGATCGCTCGTGCGTAGAAAACAGAAGAGAGAATATGTAATAAGATTCACAAACGATCTAATCTATCAAGCTACAATAACACTGACGTAGTTTTCCACGGAACAGCAAAACACCATATACTGCACTCGACGCGCGTTTCACCAACCAAGTTGGCATCATCTGGAGATGATTAAAACTAAACTTATGCTAACAATCTACCCTATTTATACCTATACTATTGTCACGGTTCGGTAAACCATTAACCAATAAAGCGGGCTATGTGGGATAGGCCCTCTGTCACTATTCATGCTATTTTTACACTTTATGATTTCCAAGCTTTCAAATGCATCCAGCTGTCTAGTATTTGTTACATTCCTAATTAATTTTAAATTGTTAATATCTATTTTATAGTTGTTCTCAAACGCATGTTGGGCTATACTAGACTTATCTGTTCTACCATATTTGAGGTGGGCCATATGCTCTTTGAATCTGTTTGAATTGATCGTCTAGTCTGTCCAACATACTTTTGATTACAGGTCTTACAGCTAATTTCGTAAATCCCAGACTTTTCGTTTATTTCAATTTTGTCTTTTGGGTTGCCTAAAAGTTGTTGTAGTTTGTTTCCCGATGAATAAACCACTAATATACCTACATCTTTAAAAATCTTACCAATACCACGGGTGAATCGAAGATGGAATGGAATCGATACAAATTTCGGATTTTCTCTTTGATTTTGAAAGGTCGAGGAATTTCGAGGCAATTCTTTAAACTTTCGTTTCCTAATTATTTTATCAATTAAACTTACAGAATATCCATTACTCGCAGCTATATTCTTAATCAATGCCATTTCTTTTTCAAACCTCTCCTTATTGAGGGGGGAAGCTTAATAGACGATGGACTAGAACATTAAAACTCACCATTTCATGTTAAGCACAATGGTGAGAGTCCTTATGAATATGTCTTAGAATACTGGTATCTTTTCTGTATGTCAAATTCTAACTTATTTTCACTATTTCTAATTATTAATACATCTAAAAATGGTAGTTGTCCAGAGTTTTCAATTTCATATGTGAATTTAACTGACGCGAAACGACTGTTTAATTTAGATACAAAGTTATTAATATCAGCGAATTTTGTATCGAACACGGCAAAAATATCATCCACATACCTAAGCCAAATCCTGGGGAAATACTCGAATTTTTCTTTTGCTTCAGTCTTGAATCTGTTCATGAAGAGACTGGCAATGAATGATGACAAAAGAGTTACCCATTGCTGTTCCTTCACGTTGTTCGAAAAAAATTATCGTTTAATAGAAAAGTTTAGTGAGGTTAAGACATTCTTTTACTACATCTTGACTGAGATTGTTTAATTCGAGTAGATCCTTAAGGTAGTCCAAGGTCTGTGGTACCGGAACACTTGGAAACAATGAACAAACGTCAAAGAAGATCAAAATTTCACCTTCTTGCAACTGATTATGAAAGGTGAAAAATGTTGCAGTTGCAAGAAGGTGAAATTTTGATCTCCTTTGACGTTTGTTCATTGTTTCAAAGTGTTCCGATACCACAGACCTTGGACTACCTTAAGGATCTACTCGAATTAAACAATCTCAGTCAAGATGTAGTAAAAGAATATCTTAAACTCACTAAACTTTGCATGAAACGAAATTGTTTTCGATTAAACGATAATTTCTTCGAACAACGTGAAGGAACAGCAATGGGTAACTCTTTGTCACCATTCATTGCCAGTCTCTTCATGAACAGATTCGAGACGAGAGCAAAAGAAAAATTCGAGTATTTCCCCAGGGTTTGACTTAGGTATGTGGATGATATTTTTGCCATGTTCGATACAAAATTCGCTGATATTAATAACTTTGTATCTAAATTAAACAGTCAGTTAAATTTACATATGAAACTGAAAAACACTGGACAACTACTATTTTTAGATGTATTAATAATTAGAAGTGGTGAAAATAAGTTAGAATTTGACAGAAAATATACCAGTACTCTAAGATACATCCGTAAGGACTCTCATCATTATGCTCAACATAAAATGGCGACTTTTAATTTTCTAGTCCATCGTCTATTAAGCTTCCCCCTCAATAAGGAGAGGTTTGAAAAAGAAATGGCATTGATTAAGAATATAGCTGCGAGTAATGGATATTCCGTATGTTTAACTGATAAAATAATTAGGAAACGAAAGTTTAAAGAATCGCTTCGAAATTCCTCGACCTTTCAAAATGAAAGGGAAAATCCGAAATTTGTATCGATTCCATTCGATCTTCGATTCACCCGTGGTATTGGTAAGATTTTTAAAGATGTCGGTATGACAGTGGTTCATTCATCGGGAAACAAACTACAACAACTTTTAGGCAACCCAATACGATATTAGCTGTAAGGATTGTAATCAAAAGTATGTTGGACAGACTAGACGATCAATTCAAATCAGATTCAAAGAGCATATGGCCCACCTCAAATATGGTAGAACAGATAAGTCTAGTGTAGCCCAACATGCGTTTGAGAACAACCATAAAATAGATATTAGCAATTTAAAATTAATTAGGAATGTAACAAATACTAGACAGTTGGATGCATTTGAAAGCTTGGAAATCATAAAGTGTAAAAATAGCATGAATAGTGACAGAGGGCCTATCCCAAATAACTCGCTTTATTGGTTAGTGGGTCCGGTTCGATGAACCGTGACAATAGTTTAGGTATAAATAGGGTAGATTGTTAGCATAAGTTTAGTTTTAATCATCTTCAGATGGTGTCAACTTGGTTGGCGAAACGCGCGTCGAGTGCAGTATATAGTGGTATTTTGTGGAAAGCTACGTCAGTGTTATCTTCACATCAAAGGTTCCAACCCACTTCTCAAGCTACAATAATTGAGTAACGATAGTGTAGTTAGATACCACAAATGAACAAAGTCAAAACATGCAAGCAATAGCCACAACCATAACCATACCTGTATTAGTACTTCTCAAAAGCTCTTGATCACTACTAATGCCTAGATTTCTTTGAATTACCATTTCTTGCAGTAAATCCAGTTGCACTTGGCATGGAAATAACGTGGGAACAGCAGAAGTAAGCAGCTTCCTTGTTACAAGATTCATGTAACTGTCTATCGAAAAATAATTGCGAGCGATATGCTAGGCACGTATTTCATTCTCATGCTTTCTTGCCAAATTTTGGACTTAATAAGAAGGATACATTTCATTTTAATACCTTTAAAACTCTTATCATACAAACTTACTTTTGCTCACTGATTGGAAAATAGTGCAATTTCTCCACCTAATCTTCACTGAATCCACAAACGACCCCGTTTTTGGGGCATGTTTATTTTAATTATTATAACACATTATAACACTAAATAGTACACTGCACTAAGCAGTCCGAATAAAATGAAAAATATTACTTAAAAAGTCACAACACTTTACAACACAGACATTAATATAAAAATGATTAAAACAACACGTGTGCAAACTAAAACAAAACAAACAATATGTCGATATGACATGATGACCTATAATCTTCATCTATTAGAAATGCAGCGCTGCCAGCGCTATCTACATTCACCTTCCCAGATGGCAGACAAGAATGCGTTATTTCAGACACTCCTATACACAACAAAGGTGTAAATACATAACTATTTTCTTGTATTACCGAATATATATTTTGTTGTCTTTACCTTTACCTTTACCTCTACCTTTACCTTTACTTGACACTCACTTGACTCACTGACTCACTCGAAGTTTGGCAGTTGCCACTGTTGGATGGCAGTGTTGGCAGTAGTGGCTTAGCTCCTCTCACAGTCGGAGTATTTTTATTTTTATTTTTGTACGTGATTTGAGTGGTGATCAAATATCATCCGGATTTTTCTCAGTAATCGAAATATTCCGAATATTTCAATAATCGAATGACCGATGATTTTTTTTGTCACTAACTCTTGAAGATATTTTGTGATAAAAAGTTTATATTCTTCCTAATAGCTGTGCAAAGAGTAGGTTATACATCTTTGGGGAGAATAAAATAAAAGAAAATTAAAGAATACTTATAAAACAAATAAATAATTCTTAAGGAGAAGTTAATAAACATTTGAAAATAAACTACATTTTTATAAAACGGCCGTATTTGCTTTATACTTTAATAAAAATTGTGATACTAAATGTAACGCAACTTTCCGCACTCTAGTTATTTATTAATAATTGCTTATCATAACATCAAAACTAGTAGGTACCCCTCCTATGATCCGGCCGACGCACCGAGGCACAAGAGGCCGAAGGTACAGTTACTGGATAACGGTTAAGTATAACTAATTCTTTCCTTACAGATGGACCAAACCCATGGAAAAACATGACACAACCAACCACCTTCCCACAAACCTTGCGGGCACTAGTCAGTAAACCAACCAGTGCCCGTTGTCCCCCTGGCTCCGTGAAGGACGAAAATGTTAAGAAAGCACGTAGGCCTTCACCTCCTAGAGCTACATAGTTCATCCTCACCTTGTCCGATGATCCAGATGACAATATGTCAATTGACACTTTGTGTACTGGCAGTCAATCCCAAGTCACAGAATATCCACACAGTCCCTGACAGACAGATGACTACCCTCGGGGGTGACAAGCTGGCGAAGAAAGAAGACGAACGCAGAAGAGCGCCAGAAGAGGCCCTAGCCAGCAGGGTTCATCAGCCAGGACCCAGGGAGGTTGGCCAAAATCTTCGGCACCGCTCACATTTGTAAGTGGGGCCGCTCGTAAAGTTAGCTAACCCGCCCTGCACGAGGCCGGTCCAGGTCTACAGCGATGACTAGGGTAAAAAGGCAATAGTCCTGCCTGGCCCTAGCATCCGAGACCGATATCAAGCCAAATGGATATTGGCGCGAGTCGGTACCTACCCAAGTGTTGTAAACGTATTTATATTTATAGCCTGGAATATCCTTTGATGGATAATGGATGTTTAAATTAAAATTCCCTGACCCCCACTATGTATATAGTAAATAACTCAAATGGTTTACACTTATTTCAAAAACGCAGTGGTTTCAATAGACAATAATTTTCTCTCAGAAACACGAAAATCGAGTGAAAGAAATGTGTAGTAATATCTTGAATTATTTAATTTTTTTAATAGTGCTTTTGAAATGTATAAATGGAATGACTGAAGGTAAGTTATCTATTTTGTCGAGTTTAAAATTAAATGTAATTTAATCATATATTTTTTCATACTTTTTTTCACTACGGTATATAAAAATATCAAGAGAGTATTTCATGGTAATAAAAAAATTACATTATCGCAAATAATATGAACTTCATTAACGTTATCCACAATTTCTTAAAGAACTTTCATATCTTTTAAATATTATCGCACAATAAAGGTTTAACATTTAAAATATCTAATGGATTAAAAACATAAAAAAATGGCATTAGAAAATGGATTTGATAAAGAATAATATAATAAGTTTTACAACACAAATATTTATATTTAATAATAATTTGACAATTATTTAATATAAATTATGATCTACACACTATAACCACCACAACGAGATTATAATTAATTAAACAAATTAATACCTCAAATAATAAAACATTTTATGCTAGTTGTTGCCTTAAATAGATAAAAGGAATTTAAAATACGTCGGAACTATTAGAATTTAGAGGATATTTTAAAATTTTATTCGGTATATGATAGGCGCTCTTTAATTTTTTAAGATTTTTTTAATACACTACTCCAAGAAAGTTAAGGTTATTAAAAATTTTAACATATGCCACAGGTGTGCTGAAATGACAAAACAAGAATCAACATATACTAATCATCTAATTGAAGAAAACAGCACATTTTCAGACACTTTTTTTAATTTTCTTAGCAATGGTACATTATTTGAGCTCTTTATCAACGGTTTCATATTGTCTATTCGAGATTTTTTGGGGAATAAGTGTATTTCAGGAGACAAATCCTCTTCATCGAGTCTATTTCTAATAAACACTTCTTCTAACTCTGTTACTTTAATCTCACAATATTGTACTTGGCTCATGATACACTTACACTTACACTTGTAAGTGTATCGTGACTTGGCTAATTTTTAAAACTGATTTCTTGAAAACAACTAATTGTTTATGTTAATTTCTTTTCTATCGTTACCTACTACTAAGAACTACTGCACTGAGAGAATGATTTAGTTGGAAGAAATAAATTTTATTTCAACCAAATAAATGATTTCTTTGTATTTGGCGAACTAAACATTTAATTGGGAGAATTAAGGCTTTTATTTGATTAAAAACCGAATATTTAATATCATCAATTAAATCAAAATACTTATTTGTAAGAAATATTTGTTTCTGAACACTAAATATTTATTTGTGAACATTAAACATTTCTTTCTGAACATTAAATATTTGTTTCTGAGCATTAAATATTTATTTCTCAGGAATAAGACTTTTTACAGAAAATTCCGTGGATTTATTCTTGATGAATACATTAATTTCAGGAAAATTAATTCCGTTTTTAATTTATTTATAGCGAACAAATATTTATTTCTCAAAAACAATGAAAATTTCTTATACTCATTAATATTAAATAAATTGTTAATTTTTGTTAATAACGCTGTTTAATTTATTTATAATAAAAAAACTATTTCTCCTCGCACCTGCTTTGAGTATCCACCATCTTATAAATTATTTAAAGAATTTGTTAAATAAATCTCTGCGCCAAAAGGATTAGTCATAGGTTGGTTTTTTGGAGAAAAAAACAATCTGAACAATCCTTTTGCTACACATGGTTTATTTAAAAAAATATGTAAACAATTTATATAGAATAGCGACTTAATACCTAAAGAAGGTTCGAAGACAAATTTTACGGATACAACAAATAAATGAATATAGAAAATTAAAAATATTTCTATTCAAAAAAAAAATATATAAAAATTTTTACTTACCTGGTTTATATTTGATTTATATTAAAAAATGTATGCCTCACGATTTGTCTACAGTACGATGTACTAAAAAAATCAATTTTGCTAAAAATTATAGTAGATATTTTTTTATTTTTTTCACAAGTTGTAAAGCATATTGTCGGTCCACTGCCAAAACAAAGAATGTGCAATTTTCTAATTTCTCAGAAGAAGGGAAATAAAGTTGAATTTGTTGTTAAATATCCAAAGGTAATTTATTTATAGGTATAAGTTTCCTAGTATTAAAATATTTCAGAAATATTCAATATTCGCATTTGCGGTTTTGGCACTGCAGACTGAAAAAAAATATATTATTTTCCAACAGAAAAGTCGAAACCGGCAAATTTGCACATTCGATGATTTGTCATTAAAGCAACGTTATGGTAGGTATATATTTGCGAAATTAAAACGTATTTTATATTAAAAACATGTATGCTTCACGAGTTGTTTATAATAAAACATATTCTAAAAAATGATAGGGTAGATATCATATAATTTTTTATATAATTTTGCGTAGATGTAGGTACATACATAATATATCACTATCAGTATAATCAATTACTCTCATGAAATATAACTTCATAATATCTCCATAGACACGGTGACGTTAAAACATATCTATTATGTTAATTCTTCTTCCATAGGTGTTAAGGTATTCATGCTTAATAAAGTTCTAATTTTTTTTAACTAATGTGTCTTATTAGAATTAGTTAAACCTCAAATTTATTATATATAAATCTGGATTTCCGTGTCAAATTTTAAGAGAAAATTCAGGGGAAATTGTAAATATCAGGAAATGCAGCAATTATAACCGCTTATACCGAGTAAAAGTTTTGCATTGAATTGATGCGAGGTTATAATTTATAAAATGAAACGTAAACGAACAAGAAACAATAATACAATGAAAATTACTGCGAAATATCTTATAGACTGTATGGTAATAATAATATAAAATAATACAGTCGTTAAATAACACCTAGTTAAAAAGATAATCTATTTATTTTTATGCAAGAAAGTAATAAAAAAGAACATTCTCAACCGATATATTTGAGTACAGATTTTCCTTTTTATTCTTTTCTTATTTTGACTGTAATTTGCTTAACTGGAACTTTTCAATAATAGTGAGTTTATTATTAATTTAGAAATAATAGTAGAAAGTTCAAATAAAGATTAATTTTCAATTTTCTTTACCCCTTGTTTATTGTAATTTTTAATTGTTGTGTCAGGTTAAGGATACAGACAAACAAATGTCTGTGTTAAAGGTAAACAAAATTAAAAATATGAAAAATATTTACACATATTTATTAAGAAAAATAAATAACTCTGAACAAATTTTCACAACTAAACAGTTTTTGGCTAGGTTAGGTACTTTAATATGCTATGATAAAGAAATTACCACGTACAAACATTAAAAACTTACATTTAAAAGTTTCTTTGAGGCTTTCCAGCCTCAATTTTCTTCTAATAAACTATATATTAACCGAAAAGGACACAACACTTAACACAAAGCTTATAATAAGAGAAAAACGGAACAATGGCGTCTTGTTGAATCTTGTCTAATGCGCTACCGCGGTTTCGCCGGTAGAGGGCCAAGATTTAGTTCTCAGAAACAAATTTATTAATGAGGAATAAATATTTCTTATTAGAATTAAATATTTATTTCCGCTATTAGGGTATAAACTTTAATAGTAAATATTTCTTTCTATGAAATAAATATAATGATGTAATAAATGTGGCAGATACAAATGTGTTATTCATGAGTACATTTATTTCTTATAAATAATTATTTAATTACAGAAAATAAATACCAAGACAATTCCTGAAATAAATCATTTAGTTTTGTCAATTAATCCAATCTTCGAAATATGCTTATTATAACAAAATTATGAAAAATATTTATTTGTCTGAATTAAATTTAATGCAGAATAATAAATATTTATTAAATTGAAAAAACTAAGGCTTCTTAGTGATTTCAAGCCAGATATTTCCCTCAGTGTGGTAATCTATTCAGATTATATCCAAATACTATAAGACCTAATAAGTACAAATTCCTTTGATAAAACGAATACAGCATACGTAGCTCCCTGGCTGCCAGAGGTGATGGAGGTGATTTGCAAATGGTGAAATTTATACTAAAAAGTAAATATACCAAATTAAAAAATTTCTCAAAATTAAAACAACATTTTTAATTTTCCTTAACATTATTTTCTTTATTATACCTAACATGAAAAGCTCTATTGAAGCTCAGGTCAATAGATGGCGCCAGATGGTCGGATTCCTTAAAAATGCTTGACAACGCTTGAAATTGTATGTATTATTAAGTCTAATAGTATTTGGTATATCTGATGGGGATTAATTTTATAAAGGATCATATTAGTTGTGATGTATAATTAGTAGTAATTACGCAACCTACGTGAAAGAATCATGGCACACTGGTTGCCTGTATGCAACACTGGAATTTCATCTCTACGTTCATGAATATAAAGGCGACATTTTTGATAGAGAACAACACAGAATTTTTTCCCCTTTGAAAGAAATATTTAAGAATTTTTACTTACTATCCACCATGTACAAAATGTGTTAGAATATATACAAGTATAGAGCATTACAGTAATTTTATTTTTATTATTATTAACAAAATTTCAATAGTGTATCGTATTATATATATATTTTAACATATTTTGTGCATAGTGAGAAAAAAATTAAATTCTGTGCTGTGTTCTAACGGTCAAAAATGTAGCCTTTATGTTCATGATCATAAGGCTCAAGTTCCAGTGTTACATATAGGCAACCAGTGTGTCATAACCTTTTTACGTAGGTTGCACAATTATGTGGTCACAATAACGTGGCCCATTATTCATAAACATTCAGATAATGTTGACAATCTATAACATTCATTTAAATTTTTCTTAATATTAAATTAATGTAGTTTTCGATAAAACTTTGTTTTCATCTCGATTGCGAAATGCTTTTGCGTACTCGAATCTCTAATTCTCAAATGCAAAAGCAGCATTTCACATTCTAGATACAAAAATAATTACATTCGTTTCAATTGCCATGAACACCAGTAGTTGTGCATAGGTATACGCATAAGCGACTTATTAAAGCTGTTAAATCATTACCACTTTCATTATACCACTTTTGGATTCCATTTGATTTAGTATTGTATTTTACGTTCATGGAATGCAATAAAACCTCCCATTCTGCGAAGTTTGTCATTCATATAATGCCTTGAAATTAATGTGGAACGCAAAAACCCGTTTAATCATTTGAAAATTGACAATATGAAACAGTTGACGAACATTTTTATTTTAGTGATTGGCTGGTTTTTGATATCAGTAATTCAATTGCAATTAAGGCGAATAAAATTAATAATAAAAGCTAATTATGGCTTTGACTCTTTAAGAAGAAAGTTGCAATCCAGCGGTTCGACTTAGTAGCTTTTAATTTTATAATTACATGTAAAATAATGTGCATAATTACTTTCCAGGGGTAAATTATATTTGCAAGTTAAAGAGCGAATGCAAGCTTCTAAAAGATTGTAGACCGTACATGAACCTGATTGATACACTGGAAAAGCCACTGAGGGCGTCCGTTGTGGACTTTTTGAGAGCACAACAATGCGGTTTCCAAAATGGTTTCCCCAAAGTCTTTTGTTCATTGTTGCCAAAAAAGTTTACGCGTTTTGAAACATGCCAGACCTGTATCAAGGCCACAGAAAAATAAAACACCCGTGGACAGAGTCGATCCTAGCAAGTTCTTACCAAGTTCAGGACTTAGTTTCATTGTTGAAAATATTGATAAAACAACTACAGTCAGGCCACTGAGGTCTAGGGATGAAAATCTTAAGGAAAAAGTAGATGCTATTAATGAAGCATTTGATATGTCAGAATTGCTTGATTTCACTGGATCTTTTGATCTATTTATTAGAAGAAAAAGATTTAGTGATAATAGTAGCTTAGATATAGAAATTAGGTAAAAATGTATATTTTAGTACTTATGTTTTGATGTTTATGAAATAACTTTTGATTTCTTCAATAATTATAAACAAATATTATTTCAAAATAATTTGTGAATAAATGATTTTATGAATAAACTTTAATTTTGTGAACAAAATGTAACTGTGAAAAGGTTAGGATAAATTTTGTTGTCAAGCCCTATACTCTATATAATATAATATACTCTAGGTACCCTACACACACGATGATCATTATTACCTCGCTGCATGTCGCGAGTCTAACGCTGGTATGTATAGTTCTTCTCCGGCGACTCGCTAGCCGCCATTCAGCAGACAATGAGTCACGTATTTCATGCATTAAACTCATTCACTGCTGAACGAGAGCTGGCGAGTCGCCGGAGACCGACTATGCATACCAGCCTCATCAGTCTCCCGTCTTCAATGCGACCGTCCCAACGATACGTCATACAAGCTGAAATACCTCCACATATTATATTTGCATTAGAGACCTGTGTATCGCGACATGCGGCGAGACAAATCCCATCGTGAGTAGGGTACAACGAAAATTAGTCGAAAAAAATATCCTTTTTTTCTGGAGAGAGACGGTAAAACACTGGTTTTTCTGAAATCGCCCAAGAATGTCTACTTTTTCGGCTCAATTTCAGATCCCACAATACGCTATTGTAGTATTTTAGTCCGTTGCTAAGCAACCATCATAAAAACAGTACGAGAAAGTTACTTTTCCGACCTAAGCCGGGAAAGTAACTCGCGTACAGGTTTTTTATATATATTTTAGTCAGTAAATAAATACACGCAGACAAACCAACTCACATTAAAAATGCATTTTTTAGTTAAAAAATACAACATTAAATTTAAAGTTACATTTTTTGCAGGTGTTACTAACTCTGGTGGTGTCCCAAACACCCGGACGTCATCATCACTGTCCATTTTAAATATTTTTTTAGCACTTACAAGTATTAAACCGAAGTAAGCACTGAATCAGACTTTTATCACAACAATAAATTAACAGTGATTGTCAAAGAAAAGAAAAGAACACACAATATTAGTAAGAGCGTTTTATGTGAGAATGTTAGAGGACTATATACCAAACATCGTTCCGTACGCGGAATAAGAAAGATTCCAGTTAGCTGTAATATTATGTACATTTAAACATTTATTCCTGCTTCCAGCCTCAATACTGATTCCATAAACTTTGATACTAGTTATACTGGTTGCATATATTACAATTAAATAAATAAACATTTTTTTATTTATATACTTTTAATAGGATTGTTATATACAGGGTGGGGCAATAGTGCGTCGAACTTCGATATCTCGAGTTATACGATAGCTATAAATTAGAAAAAAAAACAAGTAAACTAAATAAAAAAAGTCTGTAACCGGAAATTATTTTTGAATATACAGGGTGAGCCAAGACGAAATTACACGATCAAGTGCTTTTTTTTAATGGAATGTTGAATGTTGAATCCTCTTTCTAGACTATTCATTCCCATATTATTATTGACTATCTCCCAACCACTTGGATATAATGAATTTTTTTGTTGAAATAATGCCATCTGCAGATGCATATTGAAAAAATCACCAGTCGCAATTATGGGTTAAGAAAAACTTATGTGAATACTAGTTACGAGATATCTAATTAATGTTTTTGAATCATGTTTACTCCCTAAAAATGTACAGGATGGCCAAAAATTATTTTTTATTACGAACTATTTAAATTGAATTTTCTCAATTTTTTTCGAATGGAACGCCCTGTATATTTTTCGACGATGTGATGTAGAAATAAATAACGAACATTTTTTTGTAAATACTTCCCTATGGCTAATTGCAACCATTTTCGTTTTATTGAGCAATACGTACAAAATTCAAGAATAAACGAGAGGTTTCCTCAAATAATTCATTAGAAAAAATTATAATAAGTGCTCCACATATTGCCCATTTTGATTGACGCACGTCTCAATGCGCTTTTGAAATGAGGTTTCTACTGTTCATAAAATTGCCGGTGTGATAGATTTAAAAGCAGTTATTATCCTTTCCTTCATATTTTGTACTGTTGTTGGTGTGTCTTTATATACAATATCCTTCGCCATAAAAAAAATCTATTTTTGTAAGATCTGGTGATCTATCAGGCCATTTAGTGGGTGCATTTTTTCCAATCTATTGAAGTGGGTAGGTATTATTTAAGTAGTCTCTAACTGCATTTAAATAATATAGTGGAGCACCATTTTGCTGAAACCACATCCTATTTCAAATCCTTTCAGAAAAATTCATCAATAATTATGGCAGATAGTTTTCCAGAAAATGAAGATAAATAGCTCCAGTCAATATACCATCAAAGAAATGTGGCCCTATTACATGTTCTCAAATAATTCCTCCCCAAACGTTTATAGACCATCTGTCCTGGTTATCAACTTGCCTAAAAAAGTCAGGATTTTCCGAAGCATAATAATGGGAATTGTGCTTGTTAACAAATCCATTTTTATGAAAAATTGCCTCATCAGGGAATAAAACATTACTGAAGAATGTGACATTTTGCATTTATCTCTGGCCCAATTACAAAACTGTAGACGCCTTTGAAAACTGTCATCAGATAGTTCCTGGTGCATTTGAATATGATATGCATGAAACTTATTTGTTTTTAAAATTCGACCTACTTAATCCTACTAATGAGCTCACTTCTCTCTGACTAATATGGGGATTCTCATCCGTTGCCATCACTATAGAAAACTCATTTTCTTCGTTCACAACACGTTTTATTCTTTCACTTTTTTTTATATTCGACATTTCCAGTTTCCACAAATCTATCGAGAAGGTTTTGGAAGTTGCTAACATCAGGAATCCTTCTTTCAGGATATCTTTGCTTATAAATTCTATTGGCAAGCAAACAATTTCTGTCTGACTCGCCCAAAACAAAAGTCATGTCTACAAGTTCCGTTTTATTAAAATTCATTTTGTAACTCAAAATATTTTAAATTTAATACAAATGATAACTGACTACAGATAAGTGCGATAAATGTTTGATTGTACAAGATAATTTATACTAAACTGAGGTTTTATTGCTTGTCGAATAACGAAAACCGCAAAAAAAAATGTGCAAAGAACCTATTACTATTTGAGGAAACCTCTATTTTTTAAGTTTATTCTTGAATTTTGTATTTATTACTCAATAAAACAAAAATGGTTGCAATTAGCTATAGGGAAGTACCCACAAAATATGTTTGGTTTTCATTTCTACATCACATCCACGAAAAATATACAGGGTGTTCCATTTGAAACAATTGAGATTGTTCAATTTAAAAAGTTCTTTATTGAAAAATAATATTTGGCTACCCTGTACATTTTTAGGAATTAAAAATGATTCAAAAACATTAATTTGATGTCTCGTAACTAGTATTCACATCAGTTTTTCTTAAAACCCATAATTGTGACTTTGGTGATTTTTTTAATATGCAACTGCAGATAGCATTATTTCAACAAAAAAATTTATTACATCCAATTATTTGTTACAATCTATGTTTTTTGTTACTATTTGAAATCATAATCTGAGGAATATTTATTTTTATAGGTACGTTTTCTGTTAAATGAAAAAAATTAATAAAATTTATACAAATAAACACAAAGTAAACTTATGTTTGATTTTCACAATTTAATTAACTCATGACAATTGTTTCGCCACACAGTGATTTCGTCAGATGGTGAGTACAAGACTAAATTTTTTATTACAAAGTGAGGGTATATATAAGTAACAACTAACTAATCTAGGGTATTAAATGGAACAGTAATAAAATAAGGTACAAAATAATTTAGAAAATATATAACAGTGGTGAACAGTTTAAATCTAGCTGGTCATTTAAAATAATATTACTATTTTTTAATTTATTGATTTCTAATGATGTCTCTAATAGTGACAATTTTAATCCTTCGGCTTCGGCTTTCGGCTTTTTAGAATCCTTAACAAACCATATTTAGGTAGGTTTCGTTGAAAGAATTAAATATTTAGCCGATAATTGATAATAAATAAATTACTTAATTTAGTACCACATCAAACACTAAAAATCTAAATAATTTGGAAACGCACAGGAATTTCGAAACAGAAGAAGGGACATTAGTTTTGTTAAACTATACGTAGATAATGAAAATAACAGTTTTTTTTAAATAGTCATTGGTGTAGACGTTCTGTTTAAGAAAGAGGTTGAGCACCCCCTCCACTCCGCCACTGTGTAAGTTTTTGACATTCTTATCACTTGTTTTATGCCCCTTAATTAATAGGCATTATCCCCCAAACGTGAAAAAAAATCTAAGCATTCGTTTATAAATTATAATGAAAATTCGAGAAAAAAAAATTATATTCAACACCCTGCATCTCGGAAACGAAGCCTTCTACGACATACGTTTATAAGAACTTTTCTTTTTAAAAACATGTGTTCTATCTCCTGTTAAAGTTTGTCTACAAAAAACTGACTCACCCTGTAGATAAACTTTGAAAAACTGAACTAACGAACAGCAAAAACAAAAAAATCGAAGCAAATAAATCACACAACATAAATAATAAAAATAATAAACAATATAGGTTGTGTTACTAGCACCTGTGCTTGTGAGATTGTAAAACATGCGTAGTTCATGGAGTTCATTCCTATCTTTAGCCGCTCCTCATAAATCTGCACACGGATAGCAAACACCCTAGGGACCCTTGTCGTTCTTCTTTGACAAGGGAAGTTCTAATATCTACCCGAAATCACGAATAATTTCAATTTCCATCTATACTTTAATTTTTGTTTCAAGCCTATTCGATTCTACTTATTTCATTTACCTAATTTGTTATATTGTTTATTATTAAGTTTAAACGAAAGCACCAAGACTCAGAGTTCTATACAGAATAAGATTTTTTGAATAATTTTTTTGTCATTTCATTAATTTCTAGTTTATATAAATTTATATACTTATTATCGGTAAATACTTATTAAGATAATTTTATGTCACATAATTAATTAAACGAGTTTTTATTACTGTGACGCATTTGTTAACTGCTGTTAAATGTTTCTACCTGTCTGTGATCGATGTCGCCGAAAATTGCAATAAATAGGGATTAAGGGTCTAAGACCCTGCCGCATTAGTAGGTAAGTACTGGCGAATCAGCTATGGTTTTGTAACTTTGTATTTTACCCTCTTAGGTACATAGAAATTATAGTAATTAACATTTAGTTGTGATAAAGAATTTGAACGAACAAGTGAAAACAAAATATCTCCAGAACTATCATGAAGTCTAGTGTGTCTATTGGCTGTATTTTTTTATGTTTTTATGTGGCTCCACTATCAACTCGAAGACTTTTTATGAGTAAGTTTTTCCAAGTATTTTTTTTTGTAAATGTTGTATGTACATACACTTTGTGTAACCTTGATTTGCTAACATATATTATAACAATTTTAACGTATATAGGCAGTAGCGCAAATTTTACAATTAGATTAGAATAGATTTTACAAGATTCGTCAACAAATTTTGTTCGCAATATATTTTCTCCTAGCCACAACCAGGGCCGGACTGGGCGAGACGGCTAAATGCGCCACTCTCTGCGCCTTTCGCACTCCGGTGCATCAGTAAATCGCAGAACGTCACCCAAGTATTTGATCGGTTGTAAAATAATACCGAAAACATGAGTGAATCCTTATGCAACAATACTAATACTGCAACTATACACTGTAGCAGGCAGCCGTTCAGTCTGTAAACTATAGATTACCTAAAAAGGCCCTTTACACAATGGCCTATCATAATAGCCCATCATTGATGGTCTATCATCCGCCATCTCCATGATCGGCCACAGTTCGAGCCATTCTCGAAATTTATTCAACGAGCTTTAACTTTCAACTACGCACAGAATAATGGGCTATTGTGTAGACATGCGTGTCGGCCACTATACGCCACGTTGCTTTGATTGTTTGTTCAAAAAACCGACACAGAGGCTATCGTCGGTCATAATTAGAGTTGGCAAAAATGCACCGCAGGACATAGGCGTACGCACCATAATAAATGTAATAAAAGAAATTAACTATTAATAAAAGCAATAACAATGTATGCACAACTACCCTCTTAACTAGCTTGGTTATCACAAACTGGAAAAGATCTGTAAAAACATTGCAGCATCATGTATGTTTCTATAGTTGTTTCCAAGAGTAATGTTCGATGTGGTAAAAAAATATGCTTATATTTTTAGAACGACCATTCGACATCTATTTATGTAATACAAACACATTTAAAATAGTCTTTGAACTCAGTTAACGGATCTACAGATGCACCATCAGTACTATCACAAATTTGTCTTAATCTGGTAAAACCGATGTCTTGCTTTAACACACGTGCAAACTTTTCTCCAATGGGCTCATTTTTTGCGTAACTATAGAGAGTAGCAGTCGATTTACTTCGTCCATTATTTGCAGTGACTTCGCTAACGACAACGCCCTATTTTGTAGGTTTTGTATGGCGGTATGTAATCCTTTGGAGTTCTTGTGAATAGTTTTTTAAAGCTGTATCAACTGAAACATCTTCGAATTTTGTCTGGCTTTCCTTAATTGCTGCAGCCTCGTCTTTATTGAATTGTAGTATCACAGCTTTTGTTGTAAATATTCAGCATAATAAAAATCTGCTTTCAACCATGTTCCCCAATGAATAAGAATCGGTTGTGATGGTTCGGGAATACCGGGACACTTGTTGTGAAATGCGCGTAGTCGTTTAGGAGATTTAAGAAACTTTTTTTGTAGTTGCTATTAATGCATCTACCTCTGGAAAACCATGTCGAATAGTTTCTGCCACAAGGTATAAAGCATGCACTTACACGTAACATGTACCAACCTACAACTATGTTCTTGAAATGAACGACCTACGAAACGCATTGTCGCGGCACCATCGGTCACAAACATTCACACTTGACTTTTCGACTGGTCAAACTTTTCTCACGTCTTCAGCACCATCCGCGTAATTATTTGACCAGTACACTCAGTTAGTCTTTTGCTAGCTAGTAACAGTGGAAATTCGGTTTAAGAGGGTCCAGCACAAGTACTGAAACAATTAAAATAGAATTTTTTTTTACAATCTGTCGTTTCAACACATAACCACAGCCATGTATTTTTTAGTACACATTTGATCTCATTTACAATGTCTTCGCTTACAGTTGGTACATAGTTACGGAACGTTGTGCGACTTGGTAACGTCACCTTGGGATTGTATTTATTCTGGAACTCCTGAAATGGTTGTTTATCGAGCATGTGCAGCGGAACATCACAGGCAATCAGCATTAAGAGTAAATTGAACATAAACTGTGTTGTCGAAGGCACGCCATTTTTTTTTAGTTTTATGTTGTACAGAATTTAAGTGACGTTTACAATCACGTTTGTCCCAGCACAGGTTTGCCTCGCACACCTTATAAATTATTATAGCACCATTGCAGAATTAATCCTGGATTTTACTGATAAATTTATTTATTTGTCAGTGTATGGTTGTTTTTTATTATTGGGCTGGTCAGGCATACTTTATTACTAAATTAATATCAAGAATAAAATATAACAAATAAAATTTTCAACAATACAACGAAAAGGAATAAATTACATTGTACACACTACGAGGCATAACAATAGACTAAAATCAAATGTTATTCTTTGTTAAAATATTAAACAAGTCTCGCTTACTTATTTGGGTATTTCTCTACTTGGCACCGCCCGTGACTTGTCAACTCTAGTCATCATACACTATTCTAGGCCAATGCATGCTCTACACAATGGCCCAACGTCATGGTGGCCGATGATGGGCCATTGTGTAGAGGACCCTTAAAAAGAGCTGTGAATCTGGTAACTTTGTAGCTGGTAGACTTTGCGGTCTTCATTTTAAATTTTGCTGCTGTAGTAGCTAAGTAGGTAATTATACTTAATTAATTATTTAATCATTGGTTTTCAATTCATTTGATTTGAATTGTTACAAAATTGGCACATTTCTGGATTTCTTTTTTTTTTAATAGTGGTTTTTGGTCTATTTTATACTAGTCTATGGGGATGAGCAACGGTAATCGCAGACAGTAATTTGGATGGGCAAGCCAAGTGAAACTCGGTGACCTGGTCCCGTCTTTTACCGGCTTGTATATCAATGTATATATAGAATCTATGCAATTTTAGGCAAAGGTTGTGTAGGTGATACACCATCTTTCGGAGGCAATGTAAGGCAGTCTCTTGTCTATTAGATATTAGGCAAGTAAGTAAAAAATCCATGCGCTTCGATAGAGAAGAGGTTTAGCAAAATTTCCAGGTAGGGGGTAGCTCATCTTCTGGTGTCGGTGATTAGCCCTGGTAACGGAAATATGCCATAGGACGACGTTAAATAAATGAATAAAAAAAATACTCTCTATTAGTTGCCTATGAAAGATATTTTTCTAAACTAAAATATATCTTAAAATTAAGTTCTTATCTGACTCAAAGCCATGTCGAGTCAATCGTGTTAATGGCTGCGGAAAAAGACGTTTCAGTGTCATTAAAAAATGACGAAATTGTTAGTTTGGTTACTAAAACTAGCAAAAACCTTAAGGATTGTCCTACCTAATATCGTAATATGTGCCAAAGATTTAAGAAAGTAACTATAGCCTCAATTAACCGGCTCAATTCAACCGGTTTATTGGAGCAGTTGGCTAGAGCGCGTGACTAGATAATCTCTCCATCGTAGCTGCAGGTTCAAATTCCGTCGCCGTCACAGGCACTGGCAATGTCGGTGAGAATGATTGTACCTATCCTATCCGCGTCAATATAACCCTCACCCGTGCAACTTCGGTGTTGCATTCGGAGGTGTCTAATTTCTGTGGTCGTGTTATATTTAATTACATATTTGAGTTTATATTTTTTATTTATACTTCAATGTTAAGAGTTGATTTGAGTTTTTAATGTTTTTTTTCAATATCTATTTTATTTCTTATTTTTATTTTGTACACTGTCCAAAAAACACATTTTTAATTTTTTATATTTTTTGTATATTTCCCAATACAAAAACGTAAATAAATGTAGATAATTTACTGAGCAACAAAAATTTTAGCTCGTCTAGTTGACCAGAAACCTGCGCTTTATTTAAAATCAGTCCGGCCCTGTAAGAATGGTTCAATGTAGCAGAATAAATAAAAAGTATTAAATGACTGAAGAATGAATTGAAATCTAAAAAGCTATGGAAAAAGTTAAATTAAATATTCAAACTGATGCCCATTTACTTCTAGGCAATATGCCAAACTATTTCTAAAGCTATTCAATAAATCTTGAAGAGCGTTCGTTCTTTCTATTCTTCTTATTTCGGTTTCTATTCTATTGCTTAATTCGTCCAGATTGCTTGATTTAATTCTGTACGCTACGTTCTTTAAATGACCCTACAAGAAAAATCGAGGAGGTCAAGTTGGATCTAGCAGGCCATTTGATGGGACCTCTTCTGCCTATCGATCTTCTTTCAAATACATTATCTAAAAACAACTAAAAGGATAATGCTGTAGAGCACCGTCTTTTTGCATCCAAATGCTATTATTTTAAAATGTGTTAGTACATACGAGCAAAATTCACTAATTCATGTTTAGATGGAAATGTCTTACCTGGTTTGGGATATAAAGCAGTTACAGCCATATAATATTGTTTATAAGAATTTCCAAATATCAGTCGCCAGTTAAATTTTCTTCGAGAAAAAAAGACCAATGATATTAATGCCTATTATGCCTATCCAAACGCTAATTTTCTGGATAAATTGGGTATGGACCTCCCTGAACCAATGGGGATTTTCTTAGGCTTAATATCGACAATTATGTATATTCACTTCGCCATACTCAAATAAAATGTGGTCTCATCCGCAAATAGAATTTTTTTTTTAACAAAATTCGGGTTATTATTACATCGTTCAATCATTGTCTCACAAAATTCTAGACGCCTATTAAAATCATTATTTGACCATTTTTGCACTAATTTTATTTTGCAGGGACGAAGTTTTTCCTTTTTTAGAACCTTTACCACCGAACTTTGTGAAACTTACAGATCACGTCCAATCTTGTTGAATAATGTGGATCCTTTTGTACTGTCAATAGGACATCTAAGGTTTTATCGTTGTATTTGAGTTAACTGATTCATTTAGATTTTTAATGAAATCGTAATAAAGAAGAAATTTGTTACAATAAACACTCAGCGTGCAAAAATAAAATCAGTTTTGAAACGATAGAAAAACAAATGAATTAATGATAGTAAAAGCAGCTTACTTGTTTTACTTTGCATTTATTTTCGGAAGAACTTTTGAAACTTTGTTATGAAATATCTTCGTTATTATTAGAGATAATGGTATCAAATCTTACATTGTGAAAATTGGAAAAAAAATGATCTATCAATTGTTAAAAAATATTTAGGTTGCCCCATTTAAATAACAAAGTTGATAGCAATTACGAAAAAAGACAAAAACGTGGCAACAGCGCAGATATCATTGGGCGCGTTTAGCGAACACAACCGTTGGGAGGTTGACTGGCAGCAGTTCGCTGAATGAGACGGTTGACTATGCGCTAACTGGAAACTGCTGCTCAACGTAAACATCGACAAATTTTACGCTGTTTCTAATCAGCACAGGTAATATCTTCAGCTTCCTTCCAGACCGTTCAACGAAATTACGCCTATTAACAGTATTAATGGGCGTGTTTGGCGAACGTAACTGCTCAACGCGTTTAGTTATTACAACTGTTAACAGCTGTAATTTCACCGAACGGTCTGGAAGGCAGGTGAAATCGAACTGTCAACATAAATAATCTTAATTTTAAATAAAATTTCAAACTTGCATTTGCAAGTAGTTGGAACATTTTGGTAAAATTTGTTTATTATGAAATCACTTAAAACCTAAATTGTATTATCGTCGGCGATTCAATTAATTTTATTCGTATTTTTGCGGCTGTATACATAGCACAACCTATACCGGCTAGAAACAGCGTAAAAATTTGTCGCTTACTACGTTGAGCAGCAGCTTTCAGTTAGCTCATAGTCAACCGTCTCGTTCAACGAACTGCTGCCGGTCGACTTTCCAACTGTTATGTTCGCTAAACGCCCCCAATAACTAAACAGGTTGAGCGCTAATTCTTAGCAATTGCATTCATTAAACGCGCCCATTATCAAGCCCGCCAAGTTTTTTTATTCCCCACACCAAAAATTAAAATCAAACTAGTTATTAAATTACCGAGATA
This sequence comes from Rhamnusium bicolor, assembly GCA_029963845.1. NCBI lineage: Eukaryota > Metazoa > Arthropoda > Insecta > Coleoptera > Cerambycidae > Rhamnusium > Rhamnusium bicolor. The sequence goes on from JANEYF010001991.1 coordinate 680,150, forward strand.
TTTGGATTATTCCATACTTTTGATTCACCCTGTATAATTCCGTTCTAAAGCCCACATTGAAACATTTCGTTTTACCAATAAGTAAAATTTAAGTTAGCATCGGAAATATATAGTAATTATTTTTAACAAAACGAGTATTAGTATTAATTATCGAATACAGATTACACCAATATATCACTTCTTCGACACGAAACAAATAATTTCATCGCCACATGGAAATGTTTCATTTTACGAACAAGTACAAATTTAATTTAACTTCGAAAACATATATGTTTCAAACATAAAATAAATATTGTTATTAATTTATCGGATATCAATTTTACAAACAATTTTACGCATTGAATACACAAACACACAATCAACACTCATAGAATTTTATTCTTTGCATAAACTTCTTGAACTTATAAATACTGATAATTTTGGACATCAAAAATGCATTTCAAATTCGTACGCATCAAAACTTGTAGACAACCTACTATTTTCATACATTATTAAATTATAAATATTAGTAAATTTTACTTAAGGAAATTATACTGAAAACACATTTTAAATACACGTGTAATCTTATACAATCTTAACGGTAAGGCGAGTTGCGTTACTACATATCTTTATTTTTAATAAGCATTGCTAGTAGAGATTCGTTTCTTGCAAGTCGCTGATTTAATACAGCTTTCAAGCATAGTAGGGGGAGTTCTCAAATTGAGAACTGTATAACATTTAAGAGATATTTAATTATTTTTCCAACTGACGAAATGCATGATTTTCTGTATAGCTGGAATAATTATACCATTTAACTATTACAGATATTCCATCTTTAACATGTGAATCACGAGGCGAAATTTGTGTGGCGATTAGACAATGTCAATTTTTTGATGACCTACTCAATAAAAGTTCTATTCCTCGTTCAAGAAGTGTTATAAAAATGATTCGAGAAAATCAATGTGGATTTAATGGGAAAATGCCTTATGTTTGCTGTCAGAGACCTACACTTCCGCCTGAATCATCGACAGAAGCTACAACAGTAACACCACCTCTTCTTGACACGTTAACTGACATAAGGAATAGGCACACGAATTTTAATCTTCTACCTGACAACATCTGTGGACCAATATCGACAGATTCAAGAATTACCTTTGGAAAGAAAACAGCAATTAGTGAATATCCCTGGATGGCACTTATTGCGTATTATACAAGTAGGTCATGCTTCTATTTAAGAAGATATGATTAATTTTTAGTATTTTTGAAAGATTTTCGAAATACTACCGTTATAGTATGTACTAAACAGTGGCGGCTGGTAATATTGTCCACAGAGGAGGCTTGAAATTTAAAAGGCAACTAAATTTCAATCTGATTACAATTTGCTTATTTCCTCACCACCCTTGAGGTAGTACATATTGGCAGAGTTAAGGGTATTAGGTGATAATTAAATTACAACTATAAATGTTTAAAAGTTTATTTTATACTTGAAACAACTTTACTGTTCAAGAGGAACTATATGAATGAATGGGTATACATATATTCGAGACCTAAGCAGGCCTCTAACTATGATATTTTATTTATTATTATAGTATCAGTGAAATATTTCTTACTCTAAACATTATTGACCTTACTAGAATACACGTGTTCGTAATTATACGTGCCTATACAGAAAGAAATAAATGACGGAGTATTTTTGCTATTCTCCAATAGTACAACGGCGCGTTACATTTTTTTGTCGTGGGTTGATCGCCAGAGTATCCCTACTATTCCACTTATAATTAAATTAAAACTTCTAATAAAAATCAAAATAGTTTTGAAAAAAAATTGATAAATAAAAGTGTTTTTTCTACAAACAAAAAATTGTATTCATTATCACTGCCAGAGTGTAAAATTATTACTTTTAATAAAAATTAAAGTTTTGAAAAAGAAATTACATAAAAAATATCCTCTAAAAAATAGATAACGTAAATAAATATTTCTTCTAAATAATAACTAACTATGTTAATCTTTGATGTAAAGTCTAAATATTTCTATAAATCAGTGGTAACCTGCGATTATCAGAACTAGCAAAATGGTTGATTACTTCTTCATAAAATGAAAATAAATAATTTTTCTTCAACTCTGACAAAAACGTTTTTCTATTGAAATAAACGATATATTTGAGAGGCGGTCTTGAGCTATTGTGTTTGTAGTAAATGTTTTTATGCGTTTGAGTGCTGAAAACGATCGTTCTACAGAAGCTGAGATTACCAGAATTGTTGACACTAAAGATAAAAGTTTGTACAGTTTGGAGAGACAGCTTTTTAAATTATTATTATATATAAAAGGAAGCATTTCTTGAGACGATTTTGAATTTGCTAAAAAGTTGCTGGTCAAAATACAACACATATAGTTCTTTTATTAACGAAATACGGTTAAAAAAAGGGATACTGGTCCATTAATTTGTCCATTAGACTGTTACGAAATGATTTAGAAAACATTATAAAATTATTAGGATTTACTAAATCGAAACATTGCAAAGTATTTAAATGGAAAATCTAATTTCAATTTGAACTATAATGGTGTCCAAAATTTCTGTATAAATTTGTAATGTATGTCTGTCCTGTCATAGTTATATGTTGTCTTTCTTTTTTTTAACTGTGGCTCATCATCTAATTCTTTAATATTTTCTAAAAAAAACATTATATAAAGTATTGAAATGTATTTCGTTATTGAGAAATTCTTTTGATTTAGATATAACTGAATTAAGTCTATTTAGAATATGTAATATCAGTTAATTTATTCTGTAAAATTTGGTAAACAACATCAGTTTGCTCAAAAATCGTTTTAAAAACCTTTAGAAAAAATATGAAGTTTTTATCCAACAATAATGATTTTAATCCGTAAGCTGCTCTTAAAGTCTGATCGTCATTTAAAGTCTTCACTTTCTGAAATAAAATTAAAAACGCCAGTAAGTTTTTTCCTGATGTGTCAATAGTGAAAACAACTCTAGATGAAAAATTCCAACGAGTGGGAGCATTACTTGGAAATCTATGTTTTATAATTCTATTTAAAATATCAGATCTTTTACCAGATTTTGAAAAAAAATTACGAAAATCCAGTAACATTTGGAAAAAAATTTTCTAACTTCTTTAATTCCTTTGCAGGCTGTACTCAAAACCAAATTTAATTTGTGTGCGTAACAGTGAGTGAAGTAAGCTTGAGGAGCAATATCTTTTATTTTAGTCTGGAGTCCATTAAGATATCCTGTCATAACCGCAGCGCCGTCATAGGTTTGTGCAACTAATTTATTTTTCAAATCAAATTTACCAAATTCGCGTTTCTTCCACTACTCACATCAAAAAAACCAACAAAGCTTTCAACAACTTCACCGTGCATTACATATCTAAAAATTAAGGAAAGTTGAGATTTACAAGTAATGTCCGTCATTTCATCAATTTACCACGAGAAAAATTCGCAATTATGTAGTTCTCCATACAGTTTTCCTTTAATAATGAAGCTAACACTCTCAATTAGGTCATTTTGAATTGATTTAGACGTCCCGGAAAAAAGCAGTGGCGTTATTCAAAAAGTTCTCTAATTTGGGATCATACGTTTTTAAAAAATCTATTAGCTCCTTGAAATTTCCTTTATTATACGAATCGCGTTTTTCGTCATGTCCACGAAAAAAAATTTCTTGATAAGATAAATATATAACGGCGTCAATTAATCTCTTTAATATTTCCCTATTTTCATGGACTTTTTCATTAAAATTTTCTATTTCTCTTTTATGCACAGAATCCAAGAAATTTACAATATTTTGTTTACCCAACATTTCGAATTTAATGCAAGACGAAATATGCTCCTGAGATTTTTTTATGCCTTTCTAAACATTGCGACAAATTTTGCAAATTATTAAACCCGGCCCTGTCCCAAATTGAGGATTGATCATTAGTAAATAACAAACATTTCCAACAATATAATTTGTTTCTAACTGTTGATGCCGTTAACCACTCGATTTTTTGATAATTGCTATCACTAAATCCTCTGTTTTGTTTACCACTTGTGAAAACTAATGACGGCATTGACGGTGTAGATCTTACCATTTTTTTTAATTCTTACCTTTTAATCATAACTAAGAGAACTAAATCCATTTAACAATAAATATTCCACCACGTCTGGACAACAAGACATGTCGTTGGGAATATTTTCATCTAGAGCACTTATTTTTCAACCACCTGTTAAATATTTTATGTATGTTTATGTTCTCCCACGAAACCACAAATTGCCACTCTCTTTGTTCTATAACTGTTCATTCTCTTGTGAGAGAGGGTATCAACGTTCAACTGAAGTGTACATGCGCTAGAAAGAGATGGGGTGCTGGAGGCTAGCTGCCCTAACTACCAGATCCAGAATGTTTGTTGAGATACGCGCCAACAATTCAAGGTCACAAACAATGTATTGAAATGGGGGTTGGTTGGCCGCTAGCCTCAGATCGAAAATTGAGATATACCTAAGTAGAAATTTCTACTTGCGAAAAATATTAGTTTGAAGATATTCTACTTCTCCCAAAATTGTAGAGGAGACTCAGCCTCCCCTGCCTCCCCTCATCAGCCGCCACTGGTACAAGTTAAATATCCGTATAAATTCAGATCGCAAGTATTGTTGGTTGTGGCTTGGGTCTATTGTTATAATATGAAGAGATATACTCTGACTTAGCCCAAGAATAGTAAATCTTAGTTTACTATTCTTGGACTTAGCTCGGCTACTGATTCTTGAATTTATCTAACCTTGGTCCTACACCGCAACCAGTAAGACAATATTTTTTTATAGTTGTGGACCATATATCTATAGATATACAAGTTCTGCAAAATTTACGATTTGGGTAGAAATACCCTCTCCAGCAAACATCAGCTTGTGTACGTGGCGTAGAGGGGTAATAAACAACATTCGCAGCCAAGCGCACGCTGGTGCTCTTCCTAACCATCAAATTTTATAATGCTGCTGGAGTGACATCGTTTGCTTTAATAACTCACATGTTGGATCCAGATCGTAAATTTACGGAAAGTGTATGCTGTTACATTACAATACATTAAGATATTGATTTAGGCGATATTGTTATATGTTAAAATCATTTTATTTTCTGGAAAAATTGTAAGTCAATCATTCAAAACAATACTTGTTAAAATAAAATTTATATTAATTACGTCTTTATTAATGATTTGAAAACATATTTCTCCAAAAATAAAACACTTATTTGACACATGAAATAGCCATCGAACATTGACGAAACGATTAACTGATTGTCGGAATAATCAAAATAAATAAGAGGGACGTGATTGAAATAAAAAACATACAGGGAAGTCAAAATGTACTGACCGTTTTTGGTATGGAATTATTTTTTTGGTTGAACAAAAAAAAATTATGAAGACACCATTTTAATCTATAACTCTAGAGGTTTCTTTACTTAAAAATTGAATCACGTAGGTGGCCATCTTCTGCTACACATTCTTCTAGCCGTCGCACAAAATCATCCATCACTCTGCCCAGCATCTTCAGTGGAATTGCTTTAATTTCGTTTGCAATGTTCTGTTTGAGTTTCCAAAGATTCTGGGGATCTAGTAGTGTATAATGACTTTTTAAAAATCCCCATATAAAAAAGTCGGGTGCTGCTAAGTCAGGCGATCGGGCTGGCCAGATTATGTCTCCATTTCGAGATTAATCGGCCGGGAAATATGTTACGCAGCATATTACACAGTTGAAAATACGGTGTAAAATTTCACACCAAATTGACACCATACGAGGTACATATTTATAGGGCTACACCAATTAGGTGTATATTAGACACTAATGGTACGGTGTAAAATTTTACCATTATTTATGTGTAAAATGTTTACACCTATGAATTGTAAAATTATACTTTATTTTTGATTAATTTATACACCTTATAATTGTTGAAAATGAAAACGCAAATATTCTAAAGGTTGATATTCTTAAGGGATGGAAAACACATTAATTTTAAATAAACTACAAAAATGTGAAAATGCCATGTATTTTATTAAATGTAAATGCCGCATTTCAGATAACTCAATTAATTGTACACAGTACACTATGGAGTACATTGTCATTTGAACTAAAAAAGCTTTAGAATGGCATAACTAGGTATATTTAAGTCATTCCTTTTCCATAATAGATTTTAATAATCCAATCGCTATTCTCATTTTTCTGTTTTCCTTTGTGTTCTACAGCTACCAAATGCACTAAGTCAGGGCACGATTTTGTGTATTGCAAGATCAACTGTTACTGATTGCTGATTACTATGTTTCAGATATTTGACGCATTCGCAGAAACGTACACTACACACTACGCATGGTGTATAATATACGAAAATGTAGTTTTTAAGATCATTTATAATCCAAAAAATGGTAAGATTTACTCAATAAATGGGTGAACTTTTTACAATATTGGATGGTGTTTGATTTTACACCAAAATGTATACATTTTCACACCACTTTTACAATATTTTTAGTGGTAAATGTGAACACCGTTTAATTTTGAACTGTGTAATACTGATTCTAGCCGCTTGGCTCGTTGCCCCATCCTACTGAAATCAGTAATTATCATCAAATTGTTCATAACTTGGCCGAACAAATTTATCCATCATGTGACAATATCGTACACTAAACGGTTACTTTCGCTGCGTGAAGTGGTCGTTCGTGAAGTTGACATGGATTTTCTGTTGCCCAATATCTAAAATTTTGTTTATTAACGAAAATAGGCTTCGTATTTCATAAACAACCTTCGAAATTAAGTTCATCAGTAATTAGATCCAATAATTGTCTAAGAAAGTTAAATCGATTTTGTTTATCTTTTGGGCTTAGTTCTTGAACAAGTGTCAGTTTATAGGGGTGGAATTTAAGTATTCTTTTAATTTGGTTTTCTTCAAATTCAAGGCCCTTGCATGTGATCCAACTGATCGTTGTGGACTCCTCGTAAAAGAAATTCCTACACGCTCAATATTTTCAGCAGTCACTACACCTACGGGTCTTCCAGTGGATTTTTTATTCACAATATTACCCTTAGTAATCCATTTCTGATACTATGTTAAAATAGTATTGCGGGATGGTGCATCATGACGATGAAATTGACGACGAAACGAGCGCTAAGTTGCAACAGCCGAAAATGTCAAATAAACCTCCATATCCAATATCTCGGTTATTTGTAGAGTAATCATATAACTTATATACATATTTGAAATCAGAGGAACTAGGGGAATCCAAATATATAAAAATATACAGGGTGTTCTATTTAAGAAAAACGTTCCCCTTTAAACATCCTATTTTGAGTCCAATAGTAAACCTGCCGATGGAATCAAAATCCTCGTAAAAAATTAAATGGGAATAAACTTTAAAATATTTAAAAATATTAAAATATTAGAAAATAGAGGGTGGTTCAATTAATAAAACTAACCTCGTATGTTAGTAAACAATAATTGTTATTCAACAAGAAACAGAGCCATGACATGAAGGACTAGTATTTTTTTTTATTTTAATCATTTATCGATCTAATTCTGCTACCAAGGCATCCAACGTGCAACGCAAGGAGATAAGTTCATAAACGTTAACTATAACAATTGTTTTCAGATGATGGACTCGATTTTAGATGTGGAGGGACTATTATAAATGAAAGATATATTTTAACTGCAGCTCACTGTATATTAAGCTCAACAATGTAAGTAGAAAACATATTCAATAAATTTAAAATTTTCTAATACTCCCACTGACACAACGGTATCATAATCATTGAATATTTTGGCAAAGGAAATATTTTAAATAATATTAACCTATTTCGGGACACAATGCTTAATGCCATTGCAGCAAGTAACGTGGGACTCAGAATCCGTAGAAAGGTGATCCAAAGCCGTTATGGTATAGGTAATGCAAGTTGCCCCGTAATTTTGAAGATTAGAGGAAGGCAAGAGACAGCAATCAGGATGCCCAGTTAAACACCTAAATGGACAGCGATTAGTTTATGGGCATCCTAACTGACGTTTCCCCCGTTCTACTATTGGTCAAAAGTTGTGAGGCAACTTGTTTCTTCACTAATCTTGGAAACCCTGTCTTTTACTACAAATTTTCCTTTACCAAGACGCATTACAGTCTGCAGCTTCATTTTGCCATAAAATTCGTTCCTCACTTCAATTGTCTCTTATTTATTTCACCAAGTTGCCACCTTTTTTCTTTTGAAATTGTAATAGTAATTTAAATCTTTGGTTTATCTTTTTGTAAATTATCCTTCAGAGCCTTTGTATATGCAGACTGGGCAAAATTCAATTTTGATATTTTACATTTAACAATGAGCGCGAGGATGACAATAAAATGCTAATAATTATAAGTTCACAATATAGTCTATTTCACGAGAGAATCCCGTTCGTATTATTTAAGAAAAATCACCCAAGGTTCTATCCATCCTAGTCTAACAATTAAACCAAGTGTACAATAATAAATTCTTTTTTACATAAATCGGTGAAATTAATTTGCGGGGAGGAGTGTAAATTCGGTGATTAACGGTGCGACGATAGGCTCCAGCTCAATGTTGCTCGATGCAACGGGAAGTTCGGTAATTATTTACCACTGGTGAATTCTCAGCGCGCTCTAGGCCCACAGTACTAAACAATCACCGGACTGGTGACGGCGGTTGATTTAGCAATTATTTATCAACGGCAGGTCCAGGTCAGCGGGCTGAAGTCCCACGGCAATAAATAATCACGGACTCTGGTTACGGCGGGGCAGGACGGTAAAATGGCTACCAATATCTACACATTAAGGACCCCAAGAAGTGCAGAGGACGTCAAGAGGCTACCAGACAATCGGCCGGGTGGCGCCGTTGTCGAATTGTAAATTCTAATTAATTGGGGCCAAGCTCAACTGCGATTAAAGCTCCTCAACTACCCAGCTTAGCGTGCTGTAGGTAGTTATCAGTAGAAAACGGAATTGCTTTTCTATGCTACGGCGACTTAATTTATACCAAAATTGTGGCCTTGGCGACGTCTCATATTTTATGACGGCAGAAAGTGCGCGGAGCACATGCCAAACGTGACTTGTAGAAACTGTAGTAATGAACATATGCATGATTTATTAATGGCGGCAGGAAGTGCGCGGCAGTACAGGTCAAACGAGAATTTCCGAAATTATAGTAATGACATATGTATTCATTACAATACAATCATCAGTAATGTATACAACGAAGGACAGAGCCCTGGGTGATTTTTCAGATATAATACGAACGGGATTCTCTCGCGTAACACACTTTATAAAATGAGGATAGAAACGGTCAAGAAATCAAATTACATGAGTCGGATACGAGTACGACCCAATTGGTGGAGCATCTATCCTTATTTTATATTTACAATTATCAGCATTATAGTGTATTCCTCGCGCTTATTGTTAGATGTAAAATACTAAAATGAAAATATGCTCAAACTGTATGCGTTATACCACTCGAATTCTTCTAAATAACACGACGTATTTCCTACATACTTTTAGAAAATGATATTGTTACAGAGTTGGAGTTAGACTCGGAGAGCATAATCTTGACACCGTAGAAGACTGTAATTCGGAAGGAGATTATTGTGCACCTCCAACTCAAGACTTCTATATAGAAAATATATTAGTACACCCCAAATATAATCCAAGAACGTACGAGAATGACATTGCCTTGATTCGGTTAGCTACACCAGCTAATTTTAGTTACTGTAAGTATCAAAAAAACCGCCCAAAACGATTAATTAAATTTCTTGTTTTTTATTAAAAAAAGTGATTGAGTGTTATGCAAAAACAAAACAAAATGTTAATAGCAGTAACATTTAATACAAAACTATTTTTAAGGTACTTTAAAGGATTATAAACATTATGATGTAAAATCAACAATTCATTTTCTTTTCCAGCCAATGTTCAACCAATCTGTTTGCCGAAGAGTGAAATGGATTTAAACTTTGCGATTGTTGCAGGCTGGGGAGTAACTGAAACTGGTAGGCAGTTAATGTTTTTCACAATAATTGTCGTGCAGCAATTAGACGAAAAATTTCCATCATCTTTGTATACAATCGACTGTAATATGAATTGATCATTTCATTTACATATTAATTAGTGTCTGAGAACTTAAAGAATCAGGCGTGAGCATTTTATATATGACTGATACAACTACACTTCTTGCAGTTGTATTTCAACAAAGATAAGATATTTGTCAGACAGCGTTAACTGTAGTTTAGATTAGTGAATTATATTTCAAAAAGTGTCAATTGTAATTCAGATTAGTTAATTACATTTCGGAAATCGTTAATTGTAATTCAAATTAGTAAGTTGTATTTCAGAAAGTGTCAATTCCAGAAAGCATTATTTGTAATTCAGGAAGCTTAGGATTTCTCGAACTGCACTGGGATGTAAAAAAAGTTTATGAGTGACCTATTAATAAAGTTGAGTCAAGTATTATTGACACTTTTTACAATTGTAAAAGAAAAAGTAGCAATTGTAAGTAAAGTTTATTTCAAACTTATTTGCAATCTAAAAAACGTCGGCTCCTTTGGCGACGGTAAAGGATAAAAGGTACGCTATAAAAACATACTGTTTAAGATCATGAAAGGGTAGTATCGTGTGCCACTAGATGTGATGATTGGGTAACTTTGGCAAGATTGTAACTATACACTGTAAGTGCTGTTATAAATAAAAATAATGCAGAATTTTCAAAAACTAACACCTGTGTCAATTATAGGGAATCACTGTGCACAGCGGGTACACAAATGAACCAGTTACCATGAATTCAGAACAAAATAAAAGGAAACGCGCTGAATATGTTCACTCTCTTAATCAGTATATACAGCAGAGTGAGTGAAATCTACCAGCAGCAGGAGATTCTAATGGTCATGATAAGAGGCATTACAGCAGCAGATGTTGTAACAATAGGCACGTTTTGGTTACTCGTCCAACTTCTGCTGCGATCGAAATATACCGAATGATGAGTAAAATAACAGAATACAATTCTAGAATCAAAATGGTGTGGAAAGAAACACGCCTAATGGAACGTCGGAGAATTTTATTAAAAGTCTTACGTTAAAACTCATTTTTGAGTTCCCTATGCTGCAGCTCCTAGTGTTATGGAACAAGGACTGGAGAAAATTATTGATCAAGAGAAAGAGACTGTAGTTGGAAGTGATAATACACACATCATACATTATGCTGCAGTTTTAGCAATGAATAATATACCAGTAGGGCGTTAAATACTTTGTTAATGTAAGTTTAATTTTTTTCAATAAATATATTTTGCCCTAAAATATTTTCTTGATAACTACGTACTGACGTTTTCTGAATTACGAATGACTTTCTGAAATACAATTCACTAATCTGACAATGAATTACGAATAATTTTTTCTGAAATATAATGTGCTTATCTGAATAACAATTAACGATTTCTGAAATGAAATTTGCTAATCAACAAACAACAATTATTGGCACTTTCTGATTTACAATTGCACAAGGTTTAGTAGGCAATGGCTAATTTTTCTGACAGGACGACATAATCGAATAATTTTGCTCTTACCAGCCATATCTGTTCAGACTTTTAAAGTCAAACTAAATAAGTACCGTTGTCATTTCGCTGACGGGTGTCCCCGCATGCATAATTGAAACAGTAGATTTCATGTCGAAAATAAAGATTAATTTCTCATTTTTTATACAAACTTACATCATAGAGGCCACCGTTTCCAAGCTACAAAGTGTTAAATTTCGATATTTTTTCCAGTAACTAGAAAATCAATAAAGAATGTGATAACTGTGTTAAACCACTGGAGCACAGGATAATCTACATGAATCGGAACAAAAAATTTCCCATATATTTTATGGCTTCGCCTTTTGGCAAAATCTTGCATTTTTTAGTCTGGCAATGATAACAATTTTATGTAAATTATGTAAAACCAGTATGTGCCAAAATATTATAGGATGTATGTACAATTAGTAACGCTAATGCCAGCGGGGCTGTTATTCGAAAATATCAACGTTGAGGATTATTACACCTCGGCCAATATAATGTATTATTATTTCTGCTGTTGTGTTTATTAATTAAAAAAGTTAAACTTTTTGCGAAAACAGAAATTTTTGCTAAATAATAGCAAGCCCCCTTTTTAATGGTACAATTTTTGATGGTCACGTATTTTGCATAAAAGAAAATCTAAGTTTATTTTTACTCCTGATAATTATGCAAAACCTGCACAATTAAATAATAGGTGTCTATAGCTAGATGATTTTAGTGCGTATCGAAGGGCGCGCCAGAGTTGGTAGAGAGTTGAAGAGAACTCTGCAGTACGTAATTTTTTAGAAAAACCCATAAGTTATACCTTGAGCATTTTTGCATTGATTAAGAAAGTACTTGAAATTCTCAAATTATCCAGAGGTGTAACACAATGATTATCAATTTAAAGCCTCTGGCCTATATGTATTCGACTGGTTTAATCAGAACAATAATTTCCATTTGAAAAATAATATTATTTTATTAAAATATGTCTGCATCAAGATAGCTTTATTAGTTTTCAAGTTATCTGAATTTTTTTTGTTTAATATAATATATCTACTGTTTTACTTATATTACTCATTGCAGGGAGATCTGTATAATTAAGAAATAACACTGTTTCGGTTGATCACGATGTTTTCGCATTTTGAAAATTATTCGTAGATTAATATTATTTTGTATTTCAATGTAAAAATAAATAATAATCATAATTTTAGGATACAAGAGCTCAGAACTGATGAAAGTGTCTATACCAGTGCTACAAATCTCGGATTGTCAAAAAAATTACAAAAGATTTGCGTCTATTACCACCAACCAAATTTGTGCAGGAGGATACAAAGGAAAGGACTCATGTGGAGGTGATAGTGGAGGCCCATTGCAATACGTCGGGTTGATAGATGGAACCTCAAGGTTTATACAATATGGAATAGTTTCCTATGGTCCTAAACACTGTGGAATCAATGGACAACCTGGTATATATACCAGGATCTCTAAATATATGGAGTGGATACTAGACAACTTGAAGCCGTCTTTGGATGAATGACCTCATAGTAGAGTGCTCACCATGCTTCAAGTTTTCAGTCCATGGGCCCCAAAATGCTAAAAAGTTGGCATATGGCAAAATCGAAGGAGAAGGCACTAAATAACAATAATTTTTTTCAAAAATCGTCCTGTGCAAAAGGGCACTATTCAAATGTTTCGAGTTAATAACATGGATAGGTAGCAGATATATTTTTTTTACTCTGCCAAAATTTGAAAACGATATCTAGAGCCGTTTAGGTATAAAAAAAATCAAATCATTTTCAAAAAGCATTGTCTCTTATGTAGATTTCCAACTATAAACGCCCATATCTCTGTTCAAGATGCCGCCGTCAAAATTAATTCACTTTGCCACTTTTCTCCTTCCTCAACGATTTCCTTTAAACCGAAGCCTAAAATCAACTACTACTACTACAGTACATAATATAACAGTTAAATAATAATAATATATTTATTTTAGTAATATATTTATTTTAGTAATTAGTTATATTATGAGATTATAATAATTTATATATTATTTAAAATTTTTTGATTAATTATTATTTATTTGTATCTGGGAGAAGGCATACATCAAAATATTTTTTATTTATCTGATTATTTAAATTTTTCGGAAAAACAAATAATAGTAATAATAATAATAATACGTCTTTATTCATTAACAAAAAAATAAATGATTAACTGACGATTATCTGAAGCGATTGTCACCGAAAGATGTTCCTGAACCTAAATCATCTTCCTTGTGTAAACACGCTTTCGATTCAAAAACATGTGTTTTCTGTCAAAAGCGATCCAATGTTATGAAGTTTTCTTAACTTCTGACCACAAACATTGATGAGAAAATTAAAATAACCCCAGTAGCACAAAATATTTGGAAAATGTTCAAATCATATAGACCCAATATATGAATATTAGGCCTATATGGTCTTAATATTGGTCCAATATTTTGTGCTGCTGGGGAATCGCTTATTCTCAATGAATAAAAATGTATTATTATTATTTGTTTTTCCGAAAAATTAAAATATTAAGAAAAAAAACAAAACATTTTGTTGTAATTATTGCAAAGGTATGTATAGACACAAATAAATGATAATTAATCAATTTACGTCTCAAATAAGTTTTAAACAATAATATATAAATTATAAATTTTATAAGTAATTAATAAAATAATTATACTATTATTTAACAGCCATATTATGTATTGTACCTAATACATAATATGGCAACTTATGAGCAAAACTTAACAGCGACGTGAGTAGGGGTGATCGAGAGCTCCACAGCGTACAGCAACATATGGGATGAACAATTTTTTTACTGTTTCTTATTAATTACTGTATGTCGCTTATTATTAACGATAAAATTATGAGACATCATAATTAGAAAGTATGACACAGCAACTATTCAAGATAAGAATTTTTTGATTTAAGGCGTCGCTTTTGAGGGCTTTTTTGAACGGAGATATGGGCGTTTAAAGTTGGAAATCTAAATAAGAGACAACGCTGTTTAAAATGATGTTTTTTTTTACACCTAAACGACCACAAATAAAGTTTCCAAATTTTGGCAGAATATAGACAATTATATCGGCTATCCATTTTGTACAGGACGATTTTTGGACAAATTTGAATGTAAGCTATTTAGGGCACTTACTTTCGATTTTGCCATATGCTAGCTTTTAGCATTTTGGGATCCAAGGAATCATCACCAAGTGATAGTGCAAGCCTTGCACTATGGATAAATTCAATTTCTTAAATTTATTTTCAATTTAGAGGATTGTTTAAGGCTTAACAGAAAATTGTGACAACCATATAGACAAGGATATTTACTCTCTCTCTCTTCTCTCTCTCTCTCTCTATATATATATATATATATATATATATATATATATATATATATATATATATATATATATATATATATATATATATATATATATATATATATATATATATATATATATATATATATATATATATATATATATATATATATATATATATAAACTCAGTTTCAATTAAAAGGTTCCAAAGTATAAAGATATTGGAGAAGGGAAGAGAAATGTAAATAAGACACAGTTTAAGAGCAATATTTATCTTATATTTTTATTTTCATAAATAAGTTTTTAAAAAATGTTTATTTAATTAATTAGAGTCCACGTTGATTCTGAAGAAATAATGAAATAATATAAAATATGTTTATTGTAACGTAGTGAATATAAAAACTGATATAACAAAGGTTGTGAAGCTAATTCTAATCTATTCGATTTATGCTGGATCAGCATTTACAACAGTTCCCAGACTTGAAACAAAGCAAGTGCTAAATAAGCAATTTGTAATTATTCATAGAGAATTTGTTATCTGCAACGTAGGTGTAATATGATATGATGACGTTGAGATATTATGAAATGAGGCTAAAGTCGCGTGTAAGTTAATATACAGTGGTGTAGATTTTATATAACAACTTTCCCTTATTAGAAAAGGGAATCTCTTTGTAAACACCGTTGATTTCGTTGTTCCACAATAAATAACCTGGCACCATCTTCTGCGGCTAAATGTCAGAGTGGTATTAAAGAATATTATAGATTCGAAATCAGGTCCTTACTTACAATATTGTACTAATTCGAAAATGGGGAAGGTAAATTCTAATGCGCTTTTTTATCAATATAATGAAGTAATAATACTGGATTTAGACAGCTTTTTATAGTATTATCGCGAATCTAAGAATGTGTTTATGGAAAAGAATTTTGTAATTATTCGTTTATTAAAATTAATTTGTTTGCATAAACTAGTTCTAATGCAATGCAATTTTACCCTTTTTTTAATTTCATTTACCTAGTATAAAGTCTGATTGGTATTATCCAATTTTTATACCTTTTTCAACTTTAAATTAAGAAACTAGTTTCGAGACAAAAGAATAATGTGAAACAACAAAATTGGATTTAATTTTCAAACCAGAAAAAAAGACCGTAAATTAGGTTTGGTCTAAGTTTTTATTCAAGTTTTTGTTTAGACTTACGCATTGCAATGAATTTCAGAAGTGCCACTTAATTGGTAATTATTTTATTTTGATTTATTCATTTATAACCTCACTATCCTTGTTATTTACGATCAAAGGCTTGATGAACGCATATATCTCCCTAACCTCTGAGGCCAATTTATTAATGCTAGCAGGCAAATAAATAACTAACTTCACCACAAACACGCAATCTTGAATTAAAACTAATGAAAACTTGAACAGAAACTTAAACGAAAACTTGCATAGAAATTTTGGTAATGTCAATCAGGCTTAAGAAATCTTTTTTTTTCGACCCACAAATTTTAATTGATATACATGTTTTGAACCTTCCTGAATCTATTCTGTTTTTATTTTTCAAATCATGACTCAAAAAATACTAATGAAGTAATAAAATTCCACATTTAAGATTTTTAACAGCATTATGGGTTACACAATAAATTTGGTGATGTGGGACAACCAGAAAGTAGGTACTTTGTTGAGATTTTCTTGAATATTAAATATTACATTTTTGGCATACATTTCATTTATAACATTTTCAATTAAATTTTTTACTTATACTTAAAGGAAAGAGAAAGTTAAAATATTTAGGATACATGTAGCAACAAGTGTAATAATTTAGAAAAAACATCATTTGCATACTAGAAACAATTGCTCTTTTTATATTAATGGTATAAAATAAAATATTATATATTTACATAACCATATTTGCCACATCTACTTAGCTACTACGTCTTACAGAATCAAGCCCTTTGCCTCCATGAACGAATTTATTTGAACTTACCTTTAAATATCTTTAAGAAATGTGAAGAAACTCGCTTTAGAAACATTCCTTCTACCCTTATATTTTCTCGCGGAATATTTAGTCCCTGCATATTCCTGGGTGATTTCATGTCTTTCAATATACACTAACGATTAAAATCCAAAATCCAATAACTGAATAAAAAGCAAATAACACAACGGGAACAAGGGCGCCGCCACTGTACACAACCACACGAGACGATTAAATAAGGTTACGGCACTGATGCGATTTGAAGTATTTTAGCCTAGAAAAATGGCCGGAAATCGCCATTTTTCTAGGCGCCTAGGGTTGCGCCGCCTTTCCCGCCTACCCAAGATTCCCTTCTGGGTTATTCTGTGGATCAACGTAATTGATCCGAGCAATACGTCTAACCTGAAATCAAGGTTAACTTTCAGAATAGAGTTTCATTCTGTCGAAATTTACTTTAGTTGTTTTGTTAGTATTAGGGTTATGCAAGAATGGTGAATTTTGAAAAATCTCGGTTATTTCAAAAGGACCGATATTATATTGATAACGATTTTCAGGAACTTGTCAAAATGTATTTTAGCTTTTTCTTTATTGTTCTGAATACGGTAACGCGCTATTTTGTAATAATGCGTTATTCTGTTATTTAAATCTCGGACGTATTTAGTTATCAATTCCTTTTGGCTCTTTGTAGATTTAGGGAATCTATTTGTAGTGTGACCAAAAATTAATTCGTATGTAGTAAAGCCATGCAATTTATTTATCGAATTATTATAACAAATTACTGCATATGGCAAAATGGTAAACCGATGTTCGTTCGGATTTTCGATTTTGTGAACTCGTATCATTTTTGCTGTGGGTGTCCTACACTTGAAAACGTTAATTTGATGTCATATAACGTACAAAGATCTTTTATTAAACTATTGTTAAATTCACGACCATAATCGCAATGTATCCTTAAAGGTGTACCATAGTGTTGGAAATATAATAACAAATTATTGATAACGGATTTAGCGGTTTTATCTCGAGTTGCGTAAGCTTGCGTAAATTTGATTTTTGGCAGGTTTTACAATTTTTTATAAAGTTTTCGACGTCTTTAGTTAATCCGTTCCAATTGTATTTTATCTGTATTCTTCTAATTGTTTCGTTTATACCGCGATGTAAATTATTTTTACCTGAGTGATTTCATTCTAACATGATTGAAATTTGATCTTCATCAGGGACTTGTACAATTTGTTGGCAAATTACTAATTTCAAATATTTTTTTTGCCAAAATGAATGATAGCATTTCTAATATTTGTAGGTCTAAGTCTACGTGATACGCTTGTGTGAGGTCAAATTCGTTTTGATATTTAAATAATGTAAAGAATAAAATTTCCTTAACGATTCTGGGTCAAAAGGTAAAAGAATGATCAAGTACTTTCGTTTCCTGACAGTTTTGCTTGATACAGTGTTAATTTAGATATTATGGAAATCAAGGTGTTCCTCGTTAATATCTTCAATTATTTTATAATGAAGATCTTGTAATTTACTTTGCTGAAAGAATGTAATAATGTTTTTATTTTTCCTGTTTAGCAACTGCTTGTTAGAAAATTGAATTTTGGATTAATCGATGTGATTTTGTTTTATATAAATTAATAAAGTGTCCAATTCGTGAGCGATTTGTCTGTTAGTAATTTCGTTGGTTGTGCTTCCATCGTCGTCTGTGTTGTGCTCATTTGCGGCTAACATTTTGGAATTAAATTTGGAACAGTCCAAAAAATGATTTATTTTTATTCTAGATAAAGCGTCCGCATTTTTGTTGATTTTACCGGGTTTATACATGATTTCATACTCGTACTCTTCGAGTTTTAAGTCCCAGCGTGCTAATCTACTTCCTTTTTATGGAAAATAACCAGTGGTCGATGGTCCGTAATTAGTTTGAACTGTCTACCAAATAGATTGGCCTAAAGTACTTAACTGACTGAACTATGGCAAAAAGCTCGCGTTCTATAGTTGAATACTTAGTTTCGGTACTACATAAAATTCGGGAAGCAAAAGCGATGGGTAAATCTTTACCAATAGGTTCCTGTAAGAGGACCGAGCCTATCGCGAATGCGCATGCGTCCTTAGTTAATACGAAAGGTTCGTCGAAATTTGGATACATTAAAATGGGTAATGTAGTCAATGTTTGTTTGAGATTGGTAACTGAATTTTGGCAATCATGATCAGAGTTGAAGGAGACGTCTTTTTGTAAAAGTTTTGTCGTTGGTTTAGTGATTTTAGAAAAGTTTGTAATGAATCTGCGATAATAGCCCGCAAGTCCTAAAAATAATTTATTGTCTTTTTTGGTTCTTTCGTTGTGGGAAGTTCAAAATTGCGTCAATTTTTATCGGATTAGGTTTTACACCGTCTTTTGTTATTAAAAGTCCTAAATATGCAACTTTCTTGCGTAGAAATTCTCATTTGTCGGGGTTGTATCTTTAAATTAGCTCTTTGAAGGCGTTTGAATACCTCGGTTAAGCTAAAAAATATGCTCGTGGACGGTAGCTGAATAAATGATAATGTCATCCATATAGACAATACATCTTTCGTTTTGAATTCCAAGTAGAATGTTGTTCATAACTCTTTAAAACGTTGATGGAGCATTCTTTAGACCAAAAGGCTTGCGCGCGAACTCATAATGGCCGTTTTCAACTGTAAAAGCTGTTTTATGAATATCCTCGGATTTGATTTCAATTTGGTGAAATCCCGATGCCTAATCTAAAGTGGTAAAATATTGACATTTTCCGAGCTAATCTAAAAGTTCCGATATATTAGGTAGAGGATATTTATCACCGATTGCTACTTCGTTGAGTTTTCGATAGTCAACTACAATGCGCCATTTGTATGTGCCAGAAGCATCAAGCTTTTAGGAAACTACCCAAACAGGGGACGAACAGGGTGAGATTGATTGTTGAGCAATACCCTGATTTAGTATTTTTGATACTCGATTTTTAACTTCTTTGTGAATTTGGGGATACCGTTAAAATTTTATAAAAATAGGTTTAGAATTATTAATGTCAATCGCGAGTTTAATTTCGTTCGTGAAAGTCAGGTTATCTGTAAGTAGAATATGTCTTGAAAGTCTAAACAAAGCTACGTTATTATTTCGGCATCTTCCTCGTTTAGATGATCCAAGCGTAATTAATTTTTTATTTGAAAAGTTCCGTCTGTCTGTATATGGGGCTCAAAGTTTTGAGTGTTTAAATTAAAAATTGCTTTAAAGTTTTGAACTGGTTCGAGGTTTAAATAGCAAAAAATTAATAGTTTTAATAATTGCGTTGGCGTTAATTACGATTTTACAAATTCGCCTTTTTCATTTATTTTTACCAGAGCATTAGGTAATCGTATCTTTTAATTTTCCTGCGCTAGCAGTATAGCGTCAGTGTTAACTAAATTACATTTTAATTTATATATTCTATGTTCAAATTTTAAATGTAAACTTTGTGAGGATCATTGGATATAAAAAGAATTAAAATTGATTCATTGATAATTAATCGGTTATGCCTTGAATTACGATATTCTCTAGATATCTTTCCGACTTACAAATGTTTGGTTTGAAAATAGATATTCCAGCATCGGTATCTATCAAAATTTTAAGAGTAATGGTAGAGTCCTTAATATAAGTTGTTTGAATTAACGGTATGAATCGTTGTTCTTCATTCGGGCCCCGTAGATTCATGTTTTGTATTTGGTGGATTATTTGTTTGATTTGTGTTGGAGTACCTGTGGGATACTTCGGACCTGTCCGAAAATCCTGAGGATTAGCAGTATAATCCTCATATAAATTTTGAGAATTAGCCGTATAATTCTCATACATATCTTGAGAATTAGCAGTATAGTTCTCATAGAAATCCTGAGAATTAGCAGTATAATTCTCTTGTACATTGAAATTTGATTGGTAATTTTAAGGACAATAATTTTCGAACTGTTGATTAATACAATTGTCATATTGATTGTAAAAATCGGTAGTTTCACATTCTTGTTGATTGTAAAAATCGTTAAAATTTACATTGTGTGTCCTTTGTGGGTTAGGACCATGAAAATTACTATTTTGTTAATTGAAATTTCTATTTTGAAAATCTGAATTAAGCCTTATTACTGAGGGTCTATTTTCTTGAGACGGGCCTGGCTGTTGGAAATATTGTTGTGGTGTAAAATCCTTTGATCATTTTGGTTGGGGAAATTTTGATAATTTGGTCTTGATTGATTAACGTACGTAGGTCTGAAATTTTGATTTTGCGAAGCAAATTTTTGCCTCGTACAGCACTCATTAAAGGAGTGTCTATTTCGCTTACAATAAGAACAGAATTGTTGATTGTTAAAATTAGGTCGCTTTGGTAGATTTTGGATTGGTTTATTTACGACTTTATTTGTAAATTTTTGAGATTCGAAATACGATAGTTGGAGTTATCTTTTAACACGGTTTATCGCTTCAAGCATATTTAAAGGGTTTCCGGCTCTTATGATTTGTCCTCTTTTTGATTCTAATCTGGTTATTAATGTAGATAATGTCATATTTTCGGCAATTGGTGAACACGCTGTAAGTCTTGGATTAATGCGATCAAATCGGGTGGGTCGGCAAAATTAGCATCTAGTAATGCTTTGATTTCACCCATGATTTTGGGTTTCGTAAATTTATTGGTTCTGTGGCTTTATCGCGAAGATTATTTTTTATGTGTAAAGTTAATAAAATACGTTAATCGTTTACAGCCATGCCCTGGGTCAGAATGCAGACATTTATACAAGTTTGTAAAAAATTTGGATTACTGTCTAATTCTGGTACAATCGAGAAAATTTCACTTAATTTGTGAGTTCGATGCTAGTGCTTTTAGTTGTGAGAGACATGTTGCTCAGTATTTAGATTTAACGAAGATATAATCAAATAAAATAAAGTTTAAAAATAATGTTTTAGTTTGCTATAAAAATATGTTTTCGTAGTGTTAATATTGATTATGGTATATATTAAGTTTGCAATATAATATGGGACTTGGATAGAAATACATATGCACTTATATTAAAATATGTTTGGTCTTTAAGTCGAACTGTACTTCACGCTCACCTCTACACATGTATACCGGATGAAATAGGATCATGGTATACCCCCTTTTCTCCTTTAGTTTTGAAGATAATTGATTGAAATTTGGGATATCTTATATATCTAATAAGCAGCACTTTTTGACATACAAGTGATTTTTTTTTCACTTCCGGTTTCGCCAGAAGTGACACTAACTTTCGATTTTTAAATAGAATACCCTATATATCGCATTTTTTGAATTCTGCATAATTTTCTAAATCCAATAATACCAAATAAGTGACATTTCAAACGTCAATATTTTTTATAATATAATTATTAGTTTTCCATTTAAGTGTACCATGACGGTTCTGATTTATTCTAAATGACCCGTGTAATGCTAGAAAAATTGAAATCCCGTCAAAAATACTAAATTACGTGATTTTTGAGCAAATAAATTTCATCAAAATGGTTTTTGGGGCCATGCTCAATTTTTTCAAATGGAACCATATAGGTACCATTCATTAGTACTATTAATAAGGAATTTATTCATATGTCGTATTAAAATGTGCGATAAATACAAACAAAATTACAGCTAAAAGAAAATAAGAAAATACAATTTTGTTCTAATTAAATGTTAAGAAGTAACTAACTAAGGTGTCTTTGAAAACAATGAAACATTTAGCTTGTCAAACATTTGTTGGTTTACCGGTATTTTTATTGTGTCTTTAAAAATTGTTAATTGTGTTCAAAATGCCGCAAATTTATACAAGAGATGAAAAAGTGGACATGTTAATTATTTATGGTGAATGTAAAAAAAATGCCGTTGCGGCTAGACACCTTTATGCCGAACGAGATGATTCTTAAATGGTGTTATATATTTTCTTCATAAGGTTTTACCATTAAGAGATTTGGATTCGCCAACGTAGTGTGGAAGGCTCGTTGTTTTCGTAGGCTTACTTTCACTAGTTAGGTACTTTTTGCAGATATTCTCGTCGTTTTAATGCGTTGCAATACCAGTTAGTCTTGTTCTAAGATGTTAAACGGATCCTACCGACTGCGCCGATTCTTACATTTTATTTTCATAAAAAAGTTTTTAAAAAATGTTTATTTAATTAATTAGTCAACGTTGACTCTGAAGAAATAATGAAATAGTATAAAATATGTTTATTGTAATATAGTGAGTATAAAAACTGATATAACAAAGATTGTGAAGCTAATTTATAATCTATTCGGTTTATGCTGGATAAGCATTTACAACAGTTCCCAGACTTGAAACAAAACAAGTGCTAAATAAGCAATTTGTAATTACTAAGAGAGAATTTGTATTCTATATAGTGTGGCAAATCATCATGAAGAAACTCACACTTGAACAACGCTATCAAATTATCCAAATTTATTTTGAAAGTCGGTCGTCGATTCGTGAAACGTATAAACGACTTCGTGTATTTTACGGTGCATATAATCGTCCATCTGAGTAGGCCATCCATCGTATTGTGGATGCAAGCACATCAATATGTCGAGGGAATGCGCGCGTACTAAACAGAATGTTGTCGCTGTAAACGAAAGTGTGCAAAAGAAAATCCAAAATTATCGCTCCGTCGTGGTTTGGTTTTGCACAAAGATCTTGGCCTACACTCATATATGATCCAGCTGGTGCAGGGATTAAAACCACGCTTGCGTCGTTCTTTCGCTGATTGGGCTTTAGAGCAGATGCAAGCTGACCCGTTGTTTTATCGCAAAATCATATTCAATCATTTTTGGTTTAACGGGTTTGTTAATAAGCAGAATTGTCGGATATGGAATGAAAATATAGTACAACTAAAAGTCAGATCTGTTTTTGACATCTGCTATTGAACTATTGTAATAACTGCGAAAGACATTAAATCTGATCTATAAATACAAATAGCGATTGTAGCCATATGGTTGTTGTTGCAATAATTTTTTCCAATAAAAAAAATAAATAAAAGGTTTTGAAATTTTAAAGTCAAGTTACAGCTAAACTGCGATTATTTCAATGTTTTCGCAGCCAACATTTTGTTGTCAAAACTTTATAAGCCCGATTATGCTATCTGAACATCCAATGCTTTAAATATACTGTGACACTGATGAATACTACATACTAGACGAAAAAAATATGTTAATTACATAGTATTTATCGTTTTGATTACCTTTTATAGCAAATCTTATTAAATTATTCATAAAACAAATTCGAGTGACACCCTTTGTTGACGAGAAGGTATTGGTCTCCTCAGTTGGCTTTGGCCAGACTTGTTTTATGACTCATTTGAATTTAATCACATGATTTGATATAAAACTGATAGAAGGTAATAAATATTATAAATCATTAGATTATAACATAATTTTCCTTCCGGTACATGAATGACACAATGGAAACTTTTGTAAATGTTATCCTATCCCAACCTAAATGCTTTAGTATATTTCCGTCCTGTTTTAAACAATTTAAAAGAACAAGGATTGATTGGTTTACCGTAAATTACTGTAAATTCGTAATACACTATAAATTATTTTTGTTTAGAACTTAATTTGCTTAAATTATTTAAAAAATATGGTACCTTCAATTAGTTAATCAATTTTATGGAAATTTTACTGGTAATGCTAAGCCCAAACAATAAAATAGTTTATAAAGATTCAATGATTATACCAAAGATCTCAGGCAGTATCTATGTGCATTTCCATAGATCCTGTCTGGATCCATGCTATAAAGCAAAATGAAGTATCCAATTCACTAAGTGTATTATTTCGAAAATAAATTTTTTTCTCAAAGTTATTATTTAATATTATCCGTTATCCATTCCAAATATCTATCTACCCTTGTATAGATTGGTGGCAATTCCTCAACACCGCAAGTCATTGTAGATGCAAAAGATACAATTCCAATTTGAAAGTTTCTCAGTTCTCCATCCGTATCTAATGTAGCGTTAGATAGAGGGCCTCCGCTATCTCCCTTACAAACGTCTTCCTTCCTTCCGTTGGCACAAATTTGATTTTGTGTTAGTGGTTGTACCTAAAATCAAATTTAATTACATAATAAATAGAAACTAAATTATGCCTTACACCAAGTGTAAGTGTACACGTACCTATATCTATGGACATTGTGGCAATGTTTAAGAACTTTGTAATACGGTTAGGCAACTAGATTATTTGTCTGCAAGAGTACATGTTAATTTGTAATTAATTAAAAAAAGAACCGCTGCCAATTACTTGGAGATCGGAACTTCCTCACCGTAGTAAAACTCGACGTGTGGTGGAGTTTATAATAAAAGTACTTTTTGACATTTCAAAAATGTCACATTTTGACGTTCAAAAAAGTCACATTGGTGGAATGTCACTAATATTTTTTTTAGACATTGCCACCGATTTAGGTCATCAACGAATTGAATTCGTTCCTTGACTTCTAGAATATGTGTACCAAATTTGAAAGCTTTATCTCAAAAACTGTGGCTGCTATCGCACACAGCTCACACAGACAGACACACACAGACAGACACACACAGACACACAGACAGAAGATTTTTTTCTGTCTAAAACTTTGTGTATCGTTATAATTCGTCGAGATTCGTCCAGAAATGCAATAAAAATTTTCAAAATTTTCTTCACGAATACATGACTTCCTCATTTTGAGGGGTGAGGTAGTAATTAATGCATGGTGTTTTTAAAATCGCGTTTAATTGTGTTTTCAATATTCTCGCAAAAACTGAGGTCAGCGGAAAAATCACTAAATATTTTATTAACGCTGCTTCTGAATTCTAAAATCTAATTGTTGACAACATGTTGTTTTATTCACTACAAACTTTTTCTCGATGCATTCTTTTAAGTAGGTATTTTAATAAATAATAAAAAATTTAAAAAATACATCTCTGTATTGTATAAGTAGGTACAAAATCTAGTGAGATGTCCCCTGAATTTCACTATAACGGCGCCTGTGCCTATTACTTAATTATGAAGACAAAAACCAGAAATCGGTCAACTACATGGAAAGAAAACGCGTTAACTATTTTACTACAACGTTGTTTGATGAAAATTGTAGTTGCCTTCATCAAAGTTTATAATTCATTGTCACATAATACACAAAAGGACTATAAACATTTGAGTAAATTTGTTGCAGTTATAAACAAATAATATTGTTTGTCTTCTTGATCTCTAACGATGGTAAAAGTAATCATTTACGTCAAAGCAAGATATCAACTATAATGTGTAGAAAATTACCACGCTGTCTTTATTCGACTCAAACAAACATTGTACAAAGTACCTATCATTGCAAAAATATTAATAACAAGATTAATGGGAAATTCCGTAACAAATTATGTGACATTGCGAAATAATAGGTAAATCTGTGCGCCGCATCAAATTTGTTTACCATTAAGTTGTTGCTTTTGCGTTATGGATTACGTATGTATGTATGTACCTACGTATCATTTCATTTCATTCCTAAATATTCAGTTAGGAAAATCTAACATATAACCCTGTGATTTTGTTACAGTTACATTTTATAATGCGAGTGTTATATGAGTGGTGATTTTTATAAACAACTAACTATGGACGATTTTGTGATCTCACTCTTAAATACTTAGATGGGCACTGAGCCATTTCGAGATATAAGTTTTATAATATTGCATAACATTACGGGAATCTTTATTTATAACTTTTAGAAGAGCAAAAATTGAGGCGAAAGTTTTCATTTATTAACTGAGGCAGACTCTGACTGAGGTGAAAGAATTGATTTCGTTAAATAATGACAACGTTGACACGGCAAATTAATTGTATAATTCAATGTTGTCAGGTCAATTTTAATTTCATCAGTAAAGTGCCATTTAAAAATCAGTAGATTTCAGTATATTGTGATTAACGTGTAATACCGAAAGAAAATATAAAAGCATCCTTTATAAAATAAATTTTTATTCAGATGAACATTACTTACATTTTTACATTACATAATGGGAAAGTAACAATAAACCTCACAGTAAATATAATAAAAACGTAAAAATAATGTGCGTAAACCCGTAAAACATATTCTGAACTACAGTTTTTCCATCAAGAGATGGCGCGTTGTATCACCTGTGGTTTTAATCCACAATAACTTTAATGATTCATTGGTGACACGAAAAGGGGATCACAATGGTCACATCGCAATACGCGACATACCAATATTCTCTTCATAAAATATTTGGGGTGGCATTACTTAATTGTACATATCTCATGATCTCTTCGTAGTTAAAGAAACCTTGCTTGCCGTTTATGACATGGTAAAATATACTACTATTGTACGTAACAGTTATAACAATAACTTATTTTTTCACTGATTTATGTAGGAAATGTTGCTACAAAAGTTCACAATATTACAAAATTGTAGTAGTCAATAAAAACCTGAACATACTCCAAACATAAAATAGTAAATATTATTACAAACTTTAGTAGCATTTTCTATAATACTTCACTGACTATAACCACACTTTGTTGTACAAATTTTAAAATCGAAATTGAACCATGCTCTTTTTTGGCAAATTTTTATAAGTTTGTATTGCAAATTAGGTTATTATTTTGTAGTTTAATTTTACTAAAATTTTCTTTTCAAATTGACTTCAGTTTGTTGTTGTCCCTATTTGTATAGTAATTTGTAGTAAAAATACAAACAATTAATTGTAGTAATTATGACAACACTTTTTTTGCGGCAACCGTCCGGAAAGTAACCACTTCCTGGACACTTTTCCTTTGATAAAGTAGATCTTTTACGGCCTAGTCTGGGAAGAATGCACTTCCATACTAGTCCAGGAAGAGACACATCATCGTGTTGTCATTGTACTTAATAATCAAAAATTGCATTGCTATTAGCATACAAATCACATATGCTTTACAAGATTACAATTAAATATTACTATGGCAACGAAGTAACGACGAGCCAGTCTGACATGTATAATTTACGTTTGCTTTTTAAAAGTTTGCACGGATTTAGTCAGGATTTTTGTGCTAAATAATGGAAAGCTGCAGCAAAAATGAGGTAGAAAATGTGCTTGATGAGATTTCCAAAGCAGCAGCTGCTGCTACAGAACAGTTACTGCCTGAAAAATAAAAATCTATGTACGAAAACATTTATTATATATTTACCAAGTGGATGGAAGCAAAGAAAGTCTAAACTATTTGGCAGTTAAGATTGTCAACAACATTTTAAGTGACACATTAAATTTGGTAAATGTGGTACCACCAGAAGAGACATTGTATGAAAGAAGAAAAAAGGTAAAATTTCAGGAAAAAAAATAAAAAATTTTATTGCATTTCTGGACGAATCTCAACGAATTATAATAATAAATAATTTTAAGTAGTAATTATAATAATAAAAAAAAACAAATTTATGGAAAAAAAATCTGTCTGCATGTCTGTTGTATCGCGATAGCAGCCACAGTTTTTGAGATAAAGCTTTCAAATTTGGTAAACATGTTCTAAAGGCCAAATACAATGATAAATTCGGCGATGAGCAAAATTGGCCAGCTGAAAGGAGGTCTACGGGATCCAAACTTTTTTTGTATTTGCCTTTACAAAAAAAATATATTCTTGAAAGATTATAAATCATGTCTACTATATCAAGCCAATTACTTAAATAAAGCTGATGTAAACTGAAATTTTTTACACATTTGACCTCATAATATGGGATTAAGATAAATTTAACAGATTGACATTTGAAATGTCTAATTTAGTTACAAAAATGTCAATGCCAATAAGAAAATTTTTTTAAAATATATGACATGAATTGACAGTATCAGCGTGATAATTAATTATTTAAAAAGTGAAGAATTAAATAGAATGATTTTTTTACATTAGGATGATATACAGGGTGTCCCGAAATTAGTGGTAAACCTTTTAACTGCGTATTCTATGACCAAAAATAAAACTAAAAGTTCCTATATACATGGCCCGAAAGGTTCTTCCTAAGTGAGATACAACCCACCAAATGGGCTTCCCTGAGGATGTTTTTTTCTAAATATCTCGGAAACTAGTGAAGATAAAATAATGAAATCTAGTGAGTATTGTAACATTTAGATGGCAAAGCAGACTCTGTTATCAAAACTTTAAATTTTCAAACGGATGCGTTACATGCGGAGGGAGTCGAAGTTAAAAATTGCCCCAACTTTTCTTTGTGTGGATTTTAATAACTTTTTATACGAAATTATAAAATTTTAGAATTTTTCAATAAAAGAAACGTGCTTCTGTTTCACTTTGATAGGTTGCACGGTTGTAGAGCAAAATCAATTTGAAAATTATGTTACATAACATGGAAAGCTAAACTTTTAGAATTTATTTTAAATATGATATACCATGATATACAAATGTCAGTTGGCGTCAATTTATTTGACTCTTCTATTATTTCTTTTCAAAAATTGTTTGTAATAGCATTTTGGTCAGAATTAAAAATGGAAAATTTTACCCAAAGAGAACTTGCTGACATACACTTCACCTACGGATTTTGTAATAGAAATTCAGTGGGCGCAGTTAGGGAATACCATACAAGATATCCTCAGCGAAGGATTCCTGGTCATAGAATTTTTACAAGGGCTCATAGAAAGTTGGTGGAGCGTGGATCTTTCAGACGTCTACGTGGACAAGGACGGTCTATGGGAAATCATAATGTTGATATAGTTCTTAATCAAATTGAAGAAAATCCAAACATTAGTATTCGAACGTTCGCAAGAAACACACGCACTCCTAAGACAACTGTAAAAAAAAAATTAAGTCTTTATTTAGAACACAATAATAACTTAAAATATTAATTTTAGGTTGAAAGAATGATACAAATGCAAGGGCTTCCTCTATTTCACTACCAAAGGGTAAACGATTTAAAACCCGAGGATTTGCCGGCTAGATTGGAATTCTTTAACTGGATTTTAAATAATGAAATGATATTACCCAGAATTTTGTGGTCTGATGAGACCACTTTTACAAGAAACGGTATATTTAACATGCATAACACACGTTTTTGGGCCAACGAAAATCCAAGAGTAGTACGGCGGACCAACCAATTTTCAAACCAGGTTTTCCGTTAATATGGGCCGGGATTGTGGGCAATCAACGAATTGGTCCAATTGAGTTACACTATCGCTTAAATGCTGCATATTACTTGAATTTTTTGCAAAATGATCTTCCAGAATTATTGGACGACGTCCCAGTGGGTATACGATTAGGGATGTACTTTCAGCATGATGGGGCGCCAGCACATTTTGGGAGAGCTGTAAGACACTGGCTAGATGAAAACTATCCAGGTAGGCGTGGTCCGATAGTCTGGCCACCCCGATCATCGGACTGTAATCCTCTAAATTATTATTTTTGGGGACATATGAAGAATATCGTGTATGTTACTGGAGTAGAAACACGTGCAGAATTACTTGAAAGAATATATTTGGCTGGAAATCTGCTATGACAAAACGAGATTGAAATTTTTCGAGTCTCTCAAAACTTAACACGCCGGGCTAAAATATGTATTCAGCAAAATGGGAACTTATTTGAGCACTTACTTTAAAATGTTATCTAATAATTAATAATGGTTTCTGGAATGTTTCCATTTTGTTCATTTATTTTCAATATGTGTATTCATCATTAAATTCGTTATTTTTATTTGATTTTGTTATTTAAATGTTTTTAAGTTTTAGTAAATCATTAGGAACATAGCATTTTACTCCTTAAGTTGTCCTTTAATTAGTAAAGATCTCGCCAGATTTCATTATTTTATCTTCACTAGTTTCCGAGATATTTAGAAAAAACATCCTCAGGGATGTCCATTTGGGGGGTTGTATCTCCCTTAGGATGAATTTTTCGGGCCATGTTATATACATGGCCCAGGAACTTTTTATCTTATTTTTGGTCGCAGTTAAAAGATTTACCACTAATTTGGGAACAATAACCCAACAATGTAGAATTGCGCAGTATTTGCGCCATTTGTTCTATGTTCTTTGGTATAATGCAGTTATCTTCATTGAGCGAGTGATATGGTGAAGTTTAATGAACTGGGTTACACAGGGATAATAAAAAAATTTGGTTAAGAGGCGCATAACGACTATTTTGTACAATACCAAGCAGATTATTTGTCTGTCAATCGACCGTTGTATAAATAACTTAATAAGGATTTTTTAAAATCTTACCTCTGGTGGAATAACTTTATTGCATGCTGATTGTCTCCACACACGGATACTTGCAAATTGAAGAACTGGCGATCCTCCCAATTTTTCTAAAAATGGTCATCCTATGTTATAGTGGACAGAAAAGTATTGAATAACTACATTTTCTCCGTATCAAAGAACTTAAAATATCACAGTTTGCGCAATGGTATCACCAAGGTTTTTACTTTCTTATACCTAATATAAGGAAGTATAGTAATCGTTATTTTTGTCGACCTCGTGTGTGTGTGTGCGTGCGTGCGTGCGTGAGTGTATGTGTGAGTATATCCGCGATTACTCAAAAAATACTAATGGGAGACTTCCCAAATTTGGCAGTTAAGATTGTCAACAACATTTTAGGTGACATTAAATTTGGTGAATGCGGTACCACCAGAAGAAACATAATGAATGAAAGAACAAAAAAGATACAGTTTCGGCACGAATATCGACGAATTATAATGAAAAAACATAACGTTATGGAAAAAAATCTGTCTGCATGTCTGTAGTATCGCGATAGCAACCACAGTTTTTGAGATAAAGCTTTCAAATTTGGTTCACTTGTTCTAAAGACCAAAGACAATGAAAAATTCGATGATGAGCAAAATTGGCCAGCTGAAAGGGGGTCCACGGGACCCAAACTTTTTTGTATTTGACTTTACAAAAAAATATATTCTTAATGAAAGATTGTAAATCAGGTCTATTATATCAAGTGAATAAAATAGTATTTTCTAAGTACTTAAATAAAGCTGATGTAAACTGAAATTTTGTATGCATTTGACCTCATAAAATGGAGTTAGAATAAATCTGGCAGTTTGACATTTGATATACCTAATTTAGTTACAAAAATGTTAATATCAATAAGAAGAAATTATTAAAATATATGACATGAATAATTATTGACAGTATCAAAGGACGCTGATAATTAATTATTAAGAGATTTTTATCAAACATTTCAAGGTACGTTTTTAAAAGATTATTAAGGTAAGTGAAGAATTAAACAGAATGACTTTTTTAGATCACGACGGTATATACTGGTATAAGAAAGTTATGTGCTGGCCACATCAGATATTTATAGTAGTTGTGCATTTAATAAAAGAAACCTATAAAGGGATGTTGTTTGTAAATACATAATATCAAAATTATGCAATTAGTTTTGAAAAATTAGGCAAACAAAAGAAACGTATTTTTGATTCCCATTAACCAAATAAAAAATTACCAAATTTGCCAAGATAAGGAGAAAAATAAAAACAACAATACTGACATAAAGAATGTGTATGAAAAAGATGAGAAGGGGGGAACATAAGGGCACACACCAAGGAGCCGTTCATGGCGATTTATTAAAAAACAAAATAGAAGGCCACGGCCAGATAGAAAGAAAGGGACAAACGGGAAAATTTGTACAGTTACTAATTTTTTATTGTATTAACTGTACTTAAGTATTTAACAATAATTTGAAATTCTTTAAAATTTTGGCTTGCAGGATGTAATTCACACTGAGGCATTTTAAAACCTATTTTCTCGAGGTGATGTATTAATAATTAAACCATTGAATTCCCTGTGTTTGAATCTGCAATTATGTTGGTTACATTACTAATATCTCTGCATTCGAAGAGGTTGCTCTTAACTATATTAATTTTGTGTAGATGGAAAGAAAATCGGCTATGGTTAAATCGCAAACGAGTTATTGTTGTATAGAAATGCCTGGAGAATGAGTACCATTTATGCCAGTTATATCTGGATATGTATGTAATCTGTCTTGAAATACTGTACGAACACTTCTGAACACATCTGGAGTCAATAAACGGCATTCTCGAACAATTCTTTCACGTAACTCTTCCAGAAATGCGGGTTTTGTTGCAAATAACCTTTGATTTCAAATGTCCCCATAGAAAGAAATCCAAGGGAGTTAAATCGGGTGACCTAGCGGGTCACTCCACAGGGCCTCTTGTTCCCATCCATCGCTTAGGAAACCGATTATCCAAAAATTGACGGACTGCTATAGCAAAATGTGGGGGTGCCCCATTCTGTTGAGAAAACAGTTCGCCCTCTAAAAGATTATCGTCTTCTTCGAGGATTTGGGTAATCATTGGGTCGATGTAATTTTCTAACAGATTGAGATACCTTTCGCCATTTAAATTGTCAGGAATATAAAACGGCCCGACAATGTGATCCCCTAAGATGCCAGCCCAAACATTTAACTTCTGAGGCCTTTGGGTATGAGTTTCCATGAACAAATGTGGATTGGTTTCACTTCAATACCTACAATTGTGCCTGTTTACCTCCCCATTTAACTGAAATATCGATTCATCAGAAAAGCACGTATTGTACAGTAGACTGGCATTACCGTTTAATTGATCACTAAAAATCTCACAGAATTCAAGCCGACGATCGGGATCATCTTCGTTTAATTCGTGTACCAGTTTAAATTTATATGGATGAAATTTGTGGGCCTTTACAATTCGATGAACACTGCTTCGTGATACACCGGAAGCCTCAGTTACTTTCCTGATCGATTGAGTATTATCCATCTGCAAATGACCCAGAACTGCCACTTCGACTGCTTCATTTTTAATCGGTCGCTGAGGTTTACGCTTTTTTGTTTCCCACAGAACCTGTTTCCACAAATTTTGCCAATAATTGTAAAACATACTGAGAACCAACCCTTCTATCTGGGTGATTTCTATTGAATATGCGCTCCATAGCTCTAGCACAATTATCGTTTTTAAAATAAATGCTGACAATTTCTATTCTCTCCTGAAGGGTATAAACCATTTTGAGAACTCACTCTGGTAAAATGTATCTCAATTTAAAATTGGTTGTGAACAAATTAATGTTCAAGGACTATCAAATACGTATGAGTCTTTTATTTTTCTAAAACTAAACCAACAAGGAAAATGATTTTTGTTGAAAAAACTCGTGTTGATTTGAGAGGACGAAAAAATGTAGTTTTTTTTATAAATTCCAATACCCAGTGCCGTGTATTTTAGATTTTTTAAACGATTTGTGTGTAATCATCAAAAATAAAATTATTTTCCTTAAGAACGAATTGATAAAAGTTAAAAAAAATACACAGTTATGTAGGGAATTGAAAGACCTTTCAAAAGATGTATCACTCGACCCCCCTTGCCATTTGAATTTTTTGAGGGGGTAGCCGTGTAGGGTAGAGGGATGATGATATAGTGACAATAATGTTCACTGCAATGAATGCCTTGTGTTTGTTGAATTTAATCAGAATATGGCTACTTACTTGATTCAGTCTTCCCCCAACCGCTTATGATAAATTGTTGACCAGTTAGATCTTTAGTCTCTAACTGTCTCTCAAATGGTAGACATATGGGTTGTATGTAATCTAAAAAAATAGTAAATATATCTGGTTTATGTTTTGAAACAAGAGCGGATGTGTTTATTTGTATTGGATAAATCAGATTCAACAGCTGTAATGTTGTTTCTAAAGTTACTCTTGAATTAACCATTGAAAAGTGGAGTACAAACTTTGGAGAAATTTATTTTTCAGTTCAAAAAAGGAATTAATGTCATATATTTCGAAATACCAGAATTATAAAGATATATCGAAAAAAGATGAAAAAAAAAACTCTGAAGCATATTTTACATAATAAAATATGTGGAATGGCAAGTATAACATTATTTTATTAAATACTTCGTAAATTAGAGGTGTTAGAGCCCTTTAAATATGAGACCTTTAATCTATTTTTATTGTAATATACTCATAATTGTTCATGTTACAGCTTATTTTAGTTGTCTACTTTAATTTAACGGATTATAAATTTTTTGTTAGAAGAAAATTATACTAATATAAAAGTATTGTTTTCATTGCGTCCTAAAACATGGTCAGTATTTTCTATGTAATAGTGGCATTATGATAATAAATTGTCATGGTATGGATACAGTCTTGTCGTATCGAAAGACACATTTAATGCTATTTATTTTGAAGTTCAAGTTAACACAAGGTTTTTTTAATGTGTAACTAAAGCTTTATTAAATTTTATTTGTGAAAGAGAGTTAAAAATTTGACACGTATTTGGAAACCGGTATTATTAATTTTCTTATATAATATAAACTCACCTGTAAATGGTATGGATTTTTTAACTTTAATTAAACCAATATCGTTTTTTAATGTGGTCGAGTTATACTTTGGATGATTAAAATATTGCTCAACCGGTAAATCCACGGGATCATCAGCACAAAGCTTCACTCCATGTAATGTTACACAGTCTTTTTTTGATTGTAGATTATGCTCTCCAATCCTCACTGTAATACTAAAAATGCAAGAATATTTATTTATTGACTATTGGTCCTGTGGCCCACAACACTTTTGTGTGAAAGTTACTGCAGTGAGAACATTCTTACTAGATTTTTTTAGTGTGGTGCCCAAAAAACTGGAGTGTCTAACCCCGTATCTTCTACATTTTCTCCATGACGCAATGAGGGCTACCGTGCTTGAATTCACCACGAGAGGCGCTAGTGTAGAGTAAGGTACAGAAATTTCAAATGTTACTGAACGTTAAAGTTTATTATGGCTTTTTAACGCGTGTTTTTGTGATTTTTATAAAAATTGTGATACTTCTGATGAAATATGGGAGATATACGATACGGGTAAGTAAGTGCTTTAACAGCAGAACTAAGAAAGAGAGGTGCAAAATTAGGCTGGCATAAAGAACAGCTAATTCAGAGGTAAGTGTGTTTACTAGGACAGATTTGTCAAAAGTATGCATTATTATGAAGTTTTAAGTTCTGTATTTCTGTTTACAAACCTCAGGACTATGATAGAAACAATAATTTCGTTGGAAAGTGGTAATTTACTAGTTCAGTAGGGAAATTATTGTACTTATCAGAAATGTCTTATATCATTAAAGTTAGGTTATATCAAGCATGAACCTGATGAAAACAACGAATGTGCATGATTATTACTTATGGTTTTCTGTAGTTGGCTCCTTTAGTAACGCATAATCATCAGGACTAAAATGTTTCTTACAAATACACGAATGTTTCGAAGGAGTAAAGTTATCCCTGCGAATCGCTACCAACCACTGTTTTAGGCGAGTTTTGTCTCTCGGAAACATATGTCCACCTTTTGTTTCCAAACAAAATGGAACTGTACAACACTGAGGCATAATTAACAAGTTTTTTTATTTACTGGTGTACGAAATAATCATAGTAAAACCCTATAAACTTGTTCCGTGTCTAACAATAACTTTTGACACCTACATTACTCGCCAGTGATGCCAACTGGTGAGCTTAAAAACGGTATCCTTCATTCAAAATGAATGAGTCTGTCTCATACACTGTGGCCTTAAATGCTCTATTTTACGAAAATGATTCAGCGTGTAAAACTTTTTTTTAAACAAAACACGTTAACCATAAAATTTTCAACAAATTTGATTCTGGCAATTTTTTTGACCAGGTGAACCGTTTGGTAAAAGACAGACCATTTACTCAGAAATTATTTTTTTTGTTTTAAAGAAAGTTTTACACAATGAACCGTTTTCATAAAATAGAGAACTAATGCCACAGTGTATCAGACGGAGACAGCCATTTTGAATGCAATCATACTAGGAGAACATGGGGGGGGGAGGTAGGAGCTGCACACCCAACTTTTTTGGGCACCTTAGACCACTACCAAGCAAAATAGTTATGAAAAATTCTCTTTGCAATGACTTGCACATAGAAGTGTTGAGGGCCGCTGGATTATGAACATAGTTTTTTACGAAATTGCGTGTTTTTTAAATCTATAATTGCAATTGTTTTTATTTTACTATAGGTATTCTTTCACTGAACTACTTAACATAGATTTTTTTAGTGAAATATAATACTCACAGCGTATGGCTTTTTTCCAATACCTAAGCAATGGGCAGCTGTTAAAACGTAAGTTTCTGTAACCACTGTACCCCCACATAAATATTCTATGAATTCAACATGTTTTTCTAAAAAGGACAGAGTTGTATTGCAGATATACAAATTTATTATAC
The DNA here is from genome assembly GCA_029963845.1 of Rhamnusium bicolor. Lineage (NCBI taxonomy): Eukaryota > Metazoa > Arthropoda > Insecta > Coleoptera > Cerambycidae > Rhamnusium > Rhamnusium bicolor. The sequence goes on from JANEYF010001991.1 coordinate 717,164, forward strand.
AATTACGTTTATATCCAAGAAGTGCCATCCAAGGAAATTGTCCCAAACTGGCTGTGTCTCCACCTGAAATCAGTTTGTGCTCTATGAAAATGAAGTGTCAGAAAATTAACGTTAAGCACCGCAGGTGAATAACTTTCAGTATATCCAAATTTACATTGTACGGGATATATTTGGAGGCAAGGCAAATGAATACAGTAAGAATTGCAGTAAGAATTAAGTTTATTCACAAAAAAAGTACAGAGAAAAAACATTGATAAATATACATAATCGTAATACACAATGCAAATAATCAGTAGTGAGTACCAGAAAAATTATCGTTTGTGATAATATCAGTGGCGGCTGGTGGATTTAGGTTATACAATATTGGAGCATGGAACCGACGCAATATTTTAAGGCATGACTATCGGTACTGATTGAAGAAGTTTTGCAGAAAAACTTGAAAAAAAAAATTGAGAAAAAAAAAGTTACAAAAATGCGCAGCCTCCCCAGTTTCCTTCTAGATCACAAATAAAATCTTTGCAAACTATTTTTTTTTTGTAATCAGAAGGAAAATTTATCACCCTTTTTTTTTGGTTTTCGAAAATTTTGATTTTCTGTAAAGTTATGACATTTTGAAATTTAAGTTCTTCATTGTGTAAATTTCAAAATTTCATAACAAACAACTTCCCTTGCGGGTCCTCCACTGCATTTTTCTTGTGGGTTCTTACCCAGTCATAAAAAAACCTAATCTAGCTTATCTGATATTTAATGAATGTACTAATTAATAAATTTCTTTAATACTCAGAATTTATTTTCTTCTGAGATTTAGGTAATTAGTACAACAGTTTATTCATTACTGAATTACAACACTAGCGTTGGCAAATTCTCTATGAATCATTTTCATTATCAGGCGTATTATCTTTTGTTATTTATTAAACTGATATTTTTTTATGAATTTATGATTGAGTAAACAAGTTAAATGAGTCATGATGACTCACGAATTCTTAAAAATACAATGTTTTTAAAAAAAGGATCTGTTTAATGTTGACCACTGTTATTGATCCAACTATACCTGACCACTGATATTAAAAATACTATCTATTAAGCATAAACAGATTACCAATACCAATACTAAGAAAAGTAGCGTTATAAAATTTCGGCCTTACTCACAAAAAAGGGCAGAATATTCTAAGCGCTGATGACTTTAATTTAATTGATATCGCAAAAAACGATTCTAAAAATTACTCACACCTACTACACCTACTCTTAATCTTATAGAAATAGCACGTAAATATATCAAGGCTTCTTCGGGATTTTGTATACCACATGTCATTGAGACTAAGGTAAACGCTATTATTAAAAATCTCTCAAATAGCCCAGCGAAAAATGTATGGAATTAGCAATAATATTAAAAATTAATTAGAGAAGGTATTCTTGAATCATTTAAGAGACACTTCCCTCAAAATTAAAAATATCTAAAGTAACATCCATTCATAAAAATAAAGGTCCCGAATTTTGTATGAACAATCATCGTCTCTTGTCTATATACTAACAAATTGTCTTGAAAAAAAAAAACTAACTTTTTAATAAAACCCAGGTCGGCTTTCGGAAAAATATGTCGACTATAAGAGCTTTCATTCAGATGGTAACACATATCCTTAATGTTCTCGAAGGGAGTGAAGTAGTGTTTGCACTATTCTGCGATCTCTTGAGGGCTTTTGACCCTGTGTCACATCAAGTTCGTTCTCAAAAACTAAACTAATACGGAATTATGGGTGCTGATTGTAATTTTGTTATATCATATCTACAAAATTGACAATAAATTAAAGGTTGTAACGGAGTGATGTCAACTACAATGAATGTAGTGGCAGGCGTGCCACAAAGCTCTCTAATAGGGTCACTTCTGTTTATATTATATACGTGAACGATTTATCCAGTCATTTGCATATGGTAAACACGATATAGTATGCAGACGACATTAATCGATCCTATACCGTGTGTAAAACGGCTAATGTGGCCAACTGTTAACAAAGACCGATTGAACAAGCGAGATGAACGTAACAGTGTGAGTGTATTGTAGATAGCTAGCTGGTGGGCAACACAGACTGAGCCTGTCCTTATGTTCGCTGGGTGTGTCTTATTTCATCTCATTTCATCCTAGTTCACAGCCATCACTCGTATTATTTTTCTAACTGGCCGCATTTGGCGCTATACACAAGGTATAATACCTATAATAATATAATAAACCCACAGAAATTAGACAACCCCCGAATCTAAAGCAGAAGCTGCACGGGCGAGGGTAAGACTGATGAAAAAACGCAGAGATGCAACCATTGCCAGTGCTGGCGGCAGGATTCGAACCCGCAGCTACGACAGAGAGATTATCTAGTTCACGCTTGCCATCGCATGCTGTAGCCAACTACAGAGACGATATAGATAAATTAAAGAGCATTGATCAAATAGCAGCAATAGTTCACATATAACAAACCCGTTAAATGTAAATAAGACCATGCATACATATTAATTTTTCTCTAAAAGATATTTTTTTGCGAGGTAGATTCAGTTAAATTTCTACGAAATCGTATTGATAAAAAATTAAACTCGAAAAATCATATAAACATGTTGTGCAATAAACTTTCGGGTATTATTTTGTTACTTAGAAATCTTACGCAATATGAACGAAACTAATATGAAGATTAGCTTATCTAAAATTATTCCAACCTCAACTTGTATATGGACTATTGAGAGATATTATGGGACTATTATGGTGACTGAACACGAGTAAAAAATTGCATTACGGGTAATCACTAATAAATCTAACCGAGCTTCACGTAGGACCGTATTTTACGAATTGCGTTTAACACTTTCTGCTTTGTTCATTTATCACTGCTTAATGTTATGTACAGGATCATCACGCGAAAATATCCTTTTTTGAAATAACTTGGTTATTTTAAAAGTGAATAAAAAAGGCGTAAAGACCTCTATTAACTAATTTTTTTGGCAGAATCCAATTTTTGAATCAAAAACAATTGCGCATAGCGTTTAAGAAGTATGCAATTTCACATTGTTTTTTAAATGAAACACCCTATTTATTTTAAAATAATTCGATTGTCCTCATTTTTCTGATTTCAAAAATATCATCATGTGTCATCATAGTATCTCAAAAGGTTTTTGAGATATTTGGATGTTTATAATAAATTATCGTTAATGCCTTTGAAAAAAAAAAGAAGAAGAATTAACCATGACAGGTTTTGATTTTTGAAGAACATTACTTTGAGTAAATTGCATCTTTATTTCAAAAATGCAGCTATTTGGATTTCAACGGCAACTGCGTTTAACAAAATCATTAAGGTAAATATCTCGAAAACTTTTTTGAAATAACATGTATGGTATTTTAGTAATCAGAAAAATGAGGAAAATCGAATTAGTTTAAAATATGTAGTGTTCTATTTAAAAAAACAAAGTAAGGTGTCGTATTTCTTAAACACGATGCGCAATTGTTTTTTTTAATCAAAATTTGGATTCAGTGAACAAAATTAGTTCAGGAAGGTCTTTACACCTTTTTTGATAAATTCAAAAATAACCAAATTACTCTAAAAAAAGGACATCTTCCCGTGATGATTTTGTACATGAAAACGAATCAAAAATGTTTTAATAAACAAACTGATCAGCATAATCACATTACCAGAAAACGATATATTATACTTCTGTAATATAGACTGCATATTACACATAAAAGTTTCTTTATAGTGCTCAGAAATAATTTTTTTGAAAATTGAAAAATAAAATTTTGATTTATATTTCGAAAATTGATTTTCCTCAAAATTAATTTCGGATTGCAGATTTAATATTTTGTGTAACTAGTGTACAAATTGTTGAAATCTTCTAATACCTTTGAATTTGAGACAATCTATAGGGCTTAAGATTGTACAGTGGTATTTACTATAGGTACAGCTATGCCTATTTTAAATGACCGAAGGGGACTGATATCCCATGTCTGCTTTCGGTGACAAGGCAAGTTTATTATTGAAACAGGTTAGCTCAAAGAGTATTATGGTGACACATCATTTTAATACCATTGACCTACCTATTCCGTTTCAATAATAAGCTTAGTCCCTCATCGCCACAACTAACAGTACTCCGGTAGCTGTACTTACCTATTCCAGATCAAAATAAAATATCTGATGTGGCCAGCACATAACTTTCTTATACCAGTATATATCATCTTGATGTCAAAAAATCATTCTATTTAATTCTTCACTTACCTCAATTAAATTTTAATAGCGTACCTTGAAATGTTTCATTAAAATTTTAAAATAATTAATTATCAGCGTCATTCGATACTGTCAATAATAACTCATGTCATACATTTTAATAATTTCTTCTTATTAACATTGACATTTTTGTAACTAAATTAGACATTTCAAATGTCAAACTGTTAAATTTATCCTAACACCATTTTATGAGGTCAAATATATAAAAAATTTAAGTTTACCTCAGCTTTATTTAAGTAATTGGAAAATATGTTTTATTGGCTTGATATAGTAGACATGATTTATAATCTTTCATCAAGAATATATTTTTTTGTAAAGGCAAATACAAAAAAGTTTGGGTCCCGTGGACCTCCTTTCAGCTGGCCAATTTTGCTCATCGCCGAATTTATCATTGTCTTTGGCCTTTAGAACATGTGTACCAAATTTGAAAGCTTTTACCACAAAAACTGCGGTTGCTATCGCAGTACTACAGACATGCAGACAGGTTTTTTCCATAAAATTATGTTTTCTCATTATAATTCGTCGAGATTCGTCCAGAAATGCAATAAAAATTTTTAATTTTTTTTTCCGAAATTGTACATTTTTTCTTCTCTCATTCATTGTGTCTCTTCTGGTGGTACCACATCACCAAATTTAATGTCACCTAAAATGTTGTTAACAATCTTAACTGTCAAATTTGGGAAGTCTCCCATTAGTATTTTTTGAGTTACCGCGGACACACACAAGCACACGCACACTCACACGCACACGCAAACACACACGCGCGCGCACACAAACACACACACACGCACCGACAGACATCATTCGGAAAATAGTCAGAATAGATTCAGGAGGATTCAAAACGTATAAGTCAATCAAAATCTCGAAGTCGAACAAAATCACGATTACTATATTAGGTATAAGAAAGTAAAAATTATCGTATTGATGAGAAAGATCATAAATTTTTTTAACGACGCATAATAGTAAACTTTATTACAATCGCTCTTAAGGGCCACAGAACATAAAAAGAAAACTAGAAATTTGTACTTAAAAACTAGAAATTTCTACTTTTGAAAGCAGAAATTTTTAGTTTTGAATTTTTGACCTCAAGAGGCACTACCCATAAAACGGGTTTATTGCTAATACCGCTTTACCAGTGGCTTCTAGGTAAGAAAATAGCCTGTATAAAACTTTTTAAGACCATAGAAGTTTTTGTCTGAAACATTTTTTTGCAAGTCGAATACGGTATTTCAAAGTGGGACGGACCAATGAAAATTCCAGGAACTCTCATTTTTAAGCTAAATTTGTAATTTTAGGAAATCATGTCCTTAAAAAGTTTTATACCAATGGCCATATCTTAAATACCTGTAAGTATACAAAGTTTGAGCTCATATTTTTTTTATAATTTGTCCCCAAATAAATAAATAAATAAATCGGTCAACGCAAGTAAGGTCTTAAATCTCACACGTTATATATGTAGACAGGAAAATTTCTTATAAACATAAGTCCGCTAAGGCTTTGCTTTTGAGATATATGGTGTTGAAATTCATTTTTTAAAACGGTCTTTTTCTTAATATCCTGGAAACGACAATAGATAATTTGGATGATTTATGACGGTATAAATTACAATAAAAATTAAGTGCGTATATGTGTCTCTAGTGACGTAACAGGGGGTAATTCACCTCCTCTTTTTAACACTTTGTATTTGAAACATGGCCGCTGATATGAAATTTTTAAAGACACAATTTTCTAAAAATCCAAATTTAGCTTAAAAATTAGCGTTCTTGGAATTTTCATTGATCCGCCCACTTTGAAGCTCCATAACTCTGTACCTATTCGATTTGCAAAAATATGTTTCAGACAAAACTTCCATGTTTTGAAAAAAGTTTTATACAGACCATTTTTTACCTAGAAGCCATTGACTGGTAAGGCGGTATTGGCAAAAAAAACAATTTTTGGCGCCGTGCATCTACAGATAAAAAATTCAAAATTAGAAATTTCTACTTTAAAAATAGAAATTTCCAATTTCAAAAGTAGAAATTTTTATTATAAAAGTAGAAATTTCTACTTTCAAAAAGTAGGAACTTCTAGTTTTAAAATAGAAATTTCTATTTTAAAAGTAGAAATTTTTACCTTCAAAAGTAGAAAATTCTAGTTTTAAAGTAGAAATTTGTAGTTTTAAAGTAGAAATTTCTAGTTTTCCTTTTATTTGTTGTGACCTTTCAGAGCCATCGTACTTTATTGTTATGAGATTTTTTAAGCTCAAAATTAAAATGAACGGTGGGGGAATAGTCCATTTTTAATTTGTTTCTTGTGTTAGTACTGAAAAGTATGGTTTTTTAAACAGAAAATAATTATTGTTTCTACACATGTGGTAACATTTTAAGGACTCTTCTAATATAATTATAAGACAACATATTCTTTTGAAAAATTGTATTTTATTGTTCCATTCTGTAACTGACATTTCTAATATAAAAATAACTGCACTTCTGTTTTGCTTTTTTAAATTAATACTGAATAATTAAAAAGAATTTATGTTTATAAGGGTATCAAATTTCAGGCGTTTCGATGCTGATACGACCATTCGATACAACCACAACCTCTTCTTCCGAATATATCACAGTTCTGGAATCAAATACTTTTCCATGGACTTTTTCTTTTAAATTCTCTCCTGCATAGGACAAAACAGGAGATATTTCAACCTCACCATGAGCGACTGTACCTCCAGCAATTTCAATATAAATTTTATGAAGACTAAATAAATCTCTCCGAGCCGTAGAGGGACAGTCTTTTTCTGCAGTTTCCGAATTCTTTAAAGGGCTAAAGTCAGTCTCTCTAGGAACTTCCCATGTCACAAAATTTTGGGAGAATTGAAATGCATCAAAAATAAATTTTTCAATTTTAATACCATTTGGCGCGGTTGGTTCAATCTTTTCTCCTTCCTCATCAACGTACGGAATTTTTTTTCGAGCTACATGAAGTTTTAGTTCATGTTCATGATGTTCCACAATTTTTTTTAAAAAGTCTGTGGTGAAAAAATGATTACAAATGTTTCCACCGCGAAATACCAAATTTCCCTCTGCGTCTCGTAGATTTGCTGTTGATTCTGTAATTTCGCTGTATTCAACGACTTGAAAACGCCCATTTACTTGACAAACTACTCCAACAGGTTCTGTAGGTATTTCTTTTCGAACTACTTTGGCACCGCAGTCAGCATCTTTTGTTACACAATACCTAAAATGGTAAAAGAAATTTAGCGCATATCATAAGGTACATAAATATTAATAGTAACGATATAGAATTTTTAAAATCAGAGAATCTAATTTACTACTGACACACTGTCGATTGAAGATTTGGTTCATTTTAAACAACTATTTTGGACATTACAGTCAGATGCGTATTTAAAATTGGTGCAAACATTGCGTTCACCAATGGGCCTCGAGGTCTGCGGGTGACTGGACTAATTTTACCAAAAAAAATAATAATAATAATATTTATGACAATGCTGTAATTTTTTGATTTTTTTTGTAATTTTTTTTTTTTAATTTCGATCGGAAGTCGTTCCCTTCGTTGTCTGATGTATTTTATTTTACAATTGGGTCATTCATAGCTTGCAAACGGTTTCAAGAGTAAGAACCAGAGAGAAAACATTTTCTTTGTTATTTGGACAGTTACAAACACTAATTACTAAGGGCGAGTTATACAAAAGTGGTTTAACTATGATTGTGGATCAAATATACTGTGCACAGAAAGATAAGGATGTTGGAAAAATTGCACTTGCATATGTCTCTGTAAAAATTGTTTTTCGTATATATGCTTGATTTTTGATGTCCAGAATAAATAAGTTATGCCTCCTTTTCATCACATTCTTGTATTTTCTAATTTTTGAATACATACAATTAATTCTCATTCTGTAGTTAATTGCGTTTAACTGTAACGTATTTTGTGGATTTTTTAAACAAATATAGAAATAAGGCGTCATTTTCACAATCTGATGATAATAGGACCATTGATATGCTCCAAGCTGGCTTTCGTCAAGTTGTAGACGTTGCTGCAGAATTAGGAGTAAGTCTAAGTGTCATTAGTAGGCTTTGGAATCGGTTTTTGTACAAGAACGACCCAGAAATGATTGACCTCGGTCTACAACACCACGACATGATCTTCGACTTAGAATAAGAAAATCTACCCTTTACGCATCAAGGTACAGTAAATGTCTACATGCAGCACGTGCCGTTACACAATCAGTACGAAATAGATTTAGGGAGTTTAGCCTGTCAAGTCATCCTTCATATAGAGCCCTTGGGTTAAGTCCAGCTGACCATGCAGCCCATTTGAGATGGGCACGAGATGAAGAAAACTGGGATGCGATATGGGGTTCAGTTTTATTCAACGATGAGTGTCGTTTCGTTTTGTCAGGAGAGATATACAGCCAAAGATTTATTCAACTCACGGTAGCTTTTAGAGGGGGCAGTGTTATGGTATGGGAAAGAATATGTGTTGGAGGACGCATCGATTTGCACATATGCAAAGGGGGACCATGAGCGGACAAATGTGTGCCAATGATATTGTCAGTAACATTGTGACGCCTTTCAAGCTTCTATTGGCGAAACTCTTATTTTTACGGAATTATTCACGATCCTCTTCCACCGCATTCTTCTGAGTTGAATCTCATTGAACATGTGTTTGATTTATTGGGTAGGGCACATCAAAACCATAAACAAGATCCAAGGAACATTAGGCAACTGACAGAATTTCTGTTTATTATATGGGCACAAATCACACAAGATGTGATAGGGCACATCATCAGAAGCATGTCCAGATATATACCTGAAGTAATTAGAGTGAGGGGCCAGAATACGAGATATTGATGATAGTTTTAAGACATTGTTGGTTCTCCACGGCTAAACACCGTTTAAACTAAAATTGTTCTTTCTCGTCTTTTCATAACCAAATTATGCAAAAAGGTTAGTAAAGAAGTTGTCAATCCCCCCATAATGATTTTTTTTAGTCCAATTCTTTCATAACATCCTTAACTTTCTATACACAGTATACTATACAAACTAACGGTATTTGATCTATGATCAAAATTAAATCGCTGTGGTACTCACTCTAAAACCCCCCGACTAAAATTTTTTCTGTAACCTTACGTGTATGAAATATTTCGAGCGAAAGGACGCTTATTGCGCTATAACAAAAAAAATAATGCAAAACCCTGATTGTCTGTGTTTTCTCAAATTACCTCCCGCATGGAACAAAAGAAAGAGAAAATCTGAGCACAGTGTCGGTCATTGTTAGCCCTTACTACGCAATTACTGTTTCATGAGAAGTTTCAAGAGAAATTTCATGAGAATTAAAAAATTAGGTTACAATTTCAATAATAATTCAAAAATCCAATTACCAATGTACATGGTGATTTTGTGAGAATCCCCCCCCCTTAATTTCGTTATTTTTATTGTTATGAAAAAAATTGTAAATACAAAAGTTGTAAGACTTTTTATGTAGGTTTTGAAAATCATATCAGAAAAACAAGCTTACACAAGACGGCTACAGTTTAGTTATTAATATGTATTTTTTTAAATTGAACACCCAGTACATTTGAATAGAACGTTTTTTCACGAACACAAAGATTTAGGGGTTGATGGGTCTATTTTTAATACAGTGTGTCCCACGGGATGTGGGATTGATTATATGGGTATCTTGGTTATTAGTGTCGTTTAAATTAGCAAAGTAGTGCAAAATTTTTATGCCCATTAATATGGCGTCCTGGCTGCATGGCTATAAGCCCAAAGCCACAAAGAAATATGGCGTCCAGAAAACAATTGAATTCCGATTGGTTTTGATTTTGTTTCAGAAAAAGTCAAAATATTAATTTTTCGAAAATGCCCTATAACTTTTTTTTGGATCAGTTAAAAATTATTTAAGGTCATTCTGCAATAATTTTTTAAGAAGTTTACAGTGGCATTCTTAATTTATTTTTTCAAACAGTAGTTTTTTATAAAAATTACATCAACTTTATTTTTTGTTATGGACGCCATATTGGATTATTGCATTTTTAAAATCAGAAAAATTGCCTATTTGAAAACATAAATTACGAATGCTACTCTAAAGTCTTTAAAAAATTATTGGAAAATGATCTTAAACGATTTTTAATAGAATCACAAATAAAAAAATTACAAGGCATTTTTAAAAATGACAACTTTGGCATTTTCCTAAACAAAATCTAAACCAATCGGAATTCAATTGTTTTCTGGGCGTGTTAATGGGTATAATATTCTGCACTACTTTGCTGATTTAAGCGATTTTCTGTCTCCATTAATAATAACCGAGGTACGCAAGTAATCCTACATCCCGTGGGACACACTGTATATATGAAAAATGGAAATATGTTTTATTAAAAATAGATCAGTTGTGATCTTGGTAAAAAATGCGATTGTCAAAATTTCTTATAAACTACTTTTGAATGGCCAGAAATAACAAAGTTACCAGGGTTGGGATTCACACAAAGTTTCCCTCATATCCCCCTTAGTATTAGAGATAGACCCATCTATCCCTATATCATTGTATTCGTGAGAAAGTGTTCTATGCAGATATGTAAAAATATACAGGGTGTTCATTTTAGAAATATAAAATTAATAACTGTAGGCATCTTGTGTGAGCTTCCATTGTTTTTCTGATATGATTTTCAAAATATCCATAAAAAAGTCCTATAACTTTTGTATTTATCATTTTTTTGTAATAATAAAAAGACGGAAATTAGGAGGGGTGGGACTTTTCACAAAATCACCCTTACATCATTTCAGTTAGTTCCTGTTATCGAAACTATTCTAGTGAGCAGAGCTCAAATTTCAGTGTTAAAATTCAAATCCAGTTGAATTTCAAAATAATATTACTTGTATCACTATTTAAAGCATTAAACTAACCCCAAAATGAGAATCGAATATTACGTGAAGTTTTCCAATGGATTTTCAAATGCAGTTTTGTAAAAAAAAATATTTTTAGCAATATAATCTTATTCTCCTCTACTTTCGGGGCGCCATTATGTAACAAATTCAATTAGTTGCTATAATATGTAGTAAATATACTTTCTTCTCGTCTTTCTTCGAAACTGTATTCTTCACTATACTAATATAATATAATATCTTTATCTTATTTAATAAAAAAAACAATAACAATTAGGTGGTATTAAGTTATCTTATTTTTATTACTGATAGTATTTTAATAAGAATACTAAAAATACATAAACTTTAAAATGACATAAATAGCACGGTAAGTATTAATTATTATTAATATCTTTTAAAAACTTATAAAAACATAGTTTTTATTATAGTCGTATGTACTTTAATATTGAACATAGATCTAAACATACATAATTCGCGTAACATCTTTTAAAAACTTATAAAAACATAGTTTTTATTATAGTCGTATGTACTTTAATATTGAACATAGATCTAAACATACATAATTCGCGTAGACATTAAAATGGGGATGTCTCACTAAATTGAAATATGATTTTTTTTTCTTTCTTATACCTAATATAAGGAAGTATAGTAATCGTGATTTTTTTTCGACCTCGAAATTTTGATTGATTTATACGTTTTGAACCCTCCTGAATTCATTCTGAGTGTTTTCCGAATGATGTCTGTCGGTGCTGTGTGTGTGTGTGTGTGTATCCACGATAACTTAAAAAATACTAATGGGCGACTTCCCAAATTTGGCAGTTAAGATTGTCAATAACATTTTAGGTGGCACATTAAATTTGTGAATGTGGTACCACCAGAAGAGACACAATGAATGAAAGAATAAAAAAGGTACAATTTTGGGAAAAAAAATTAAAAATATTTATTGCATTTCTGGATGAATCTCGACGAATTATAATGATAAAACATAACTTTATGGAAAAAATCTGTCTGCATGTCTATAGTATCGCGATAGTAGCCATAGTTTTTGAGATAAAGCTTTCAAATTTGGTACATATGTTCTAAAGGCCAAAGACAATGATAAATTCGATGATGAGCAAAATTGGCCAGCTGAATTGGTTCACGGGACCCAAACTTTTTGTATTTGCCTTTACAGAAAAATGTATTCGTGTTGAAAGATTATAAATCATGTCTACTATATCAAGCCAATAAAATATACTAATTTTTCCAATGACTTAAAAAAATCTGAGGATAAACTTCAATTTACATTTAATACATTTGACCTCATTTAGTTCCAAAAATGTCAAGGTCTAAGAGAAATTTAAAAGTATGACATAATAATTGATGTACAATGCGCTGATAATTAATTATTTCCAAAAATGTTAATGACAATTAAGAGGAAATTATTAAAATATATTGACATGAGTGAAGAATTAAATAGAATGATTGTTTTATATCAGGATGATATTATAAGAAAGTTAGGTGCTGGCTGCATTATATAGAGTGTGAGTCAAATAAGAGGTGAGTGCATGGATATCGGAAACCGTAAGAGATACAGATTTGGTTAAATAAGGATAAATTTGCTCATTTATGAGACCAATAGTATCCCAGAAAAACATTTCAAAATTCCTTACAGTTTTGAAGATTTTCGAAAAAGAAAGAACAAAATTTTGATTTTTTTTCTTATTTTTTCTGATTATATTCGTAAAGTTTTTCATTGCAACTTTTTCCTGCGCATATTGTGGTGTAATTGATAATTAATCCAGCGTTTTGTCTACCATTAACTTAATTTTTTTAAATATTATTTCTCGTATTGTTTTATCGCCATTCTGAGTTCAACAATACCACATATATCTATTCGTGTTTGCAAACATTTTGTCATAAAAATGGCAACATCAATAAACCTTACCCTTAATGCGTTCGCAATAAATATGAAAAAATAGGCAAAACAATCCGAAATTATTTTTGTGATTAAAATTAACAAATTTACAGTAATAACAACTTATGGCAAATAACAGTAAACGAACCAAACAACAGAATTGCAAATATCCATAAAAAACAGCACAATAAATTAAGAAAATTTTCATAGTAAGTATTCGAAATGACAATTTACCTCGACGCACAAGTTAGTACAACTATTTATGCCATCGATTACGCGACTAATATCCCTTTTTATTGGTGTAGAGCTTGATTTTTTAGTGTCCCCATAAAAAAGTCAAGTAGCGGGAGATCTGAAGACTGATCTGGCCACTCGGCTGCTTCATTGTGACATGTGTCCAATGTCCTGGAAAGTCATTATTTAGGTATTCTCCGATAATTAGACTACTGTGAGCTGGTGCCCCATCTTCCGCTGGCGAGCGACAGCGTATGAATACTAGCGATAGTATCTCAACAACAAATTTTCATATTAGAACATATGTTTATTAAGTAAATTTGTTAATTTTTTTTATACTATTTGCCCTAGAAATGTTGGTACTTACGTGTTTTTGAAACACACTGAATATTTTTCTTTGTTTTTGAAATTTAGGAGGCAAAGTTCCTAGCGTTCCTCCTAAACGGCGCCAATGGTACCATCAGAAATTCACTGATAGTGATAATAGATAAAGAAAATAATCCGTTATCTGATTATCTTCGATCTTCATATCAGAATTGGTATTAAAATTCTAGATTCCCAATGAGATATCTTTTCTACCGACCTTAATTATATTATATAAAATATAAGTGAATTCCAAAAGTAATGTCTTAATTTTGACAAAATTGTTAGTACAAAGACGATCGTATTTCTTTTTCTTACCACTTTACAAAAAGTTATGAACAAACCGACAGTTTTTTAATGACAAACTCTATTTTTTATTTTGTCATTCGAAAGAGCATGTTCATTTACTTTTGGGACTCACTATGTAATGAAATAATATAAAATATATTGTCATACTAACCCTATAAATACTGGATCAGCCACTTTTACTAAAATATTGTCCACACTATGAGCATGAACATATTTAATTCCTCTTTTTACCATATCTTCTATTATTCCATTTTTCTTTAGAGCAAGGTATATTCCTCCATTACCGTCAGGTGCAAGAGCTACCGAATATTTTTCCTCTAAAATAATTTTACCTTCAGATGTATAACCTGGTAATAATCCTTGTTGGAAAAGTACAACATCCTTTTCATTTAATCCAAAATATTTATTTTGCTGAAGGTATTTTTCCGTGGCAATATGTGTAGCTTGACTAGTCATAATATACCAACAAATAATGCCAGTTTTATTAGTCTTTTCTCTTGCCAGTCTCACTACGGTTCTAATTCGTTCTGCTTGAAGTTGCAATAAGGTTTTTCCAGAGGGTAAAGATATTGGGCACATACCTTTTGGATATGGCACACCAAGTCTAGTACCTTGCCCACCAGCTAGTAGTAAAACTGCCACATGGTTATCTGCTACTTCTTGTAACCCCTTGACCCGGTATTTTTCCAATACATCTTGTCCAACACCTTTTTCAGATTCGAACTGATCAGGGGGAATCGGTTTCATGTGAGTATCTAGTTTTTTAGTATTATCTGTTAAATAAGTCTGGGCTCTATTAAATATATTGTTGATTTCATCGAAATCTATAGTATTTAGTTGCTTTAAAAATTTATCTTGCTCTTCCTGTGTTAGTTGGTCCCAAAATCGTAAAACATGTGACTGATTACAATCACATAACTTTTTGCGAATATCTGTTATACACAACATAGTTGCAACGTGGTGTAAATAATAAATTTCACATTATATTATATACCACCTGCCTTATTTCATTAAAGAACTATTATTTTCTATATACCTAGTTATTAAACAACAATACAATAAATTGTAAATAAAATTACAAATTATTTAAACATAAAACACATTTTTGTTCTAATACGTAGTACCGTAACAACCGAGTCCATAATATTCTCACAACTGATAAATAAAGTGCTATGTGTACGATATATAAACGACTCGCGCATTCACCGTGTTTACATGACGACAATCGATAGTTGAATTCTTTATGCATACAGTCCATACAGAAATAGCCTTACACCCACAGCGTAAGTGAAGATGATGTTTTAACTGCACGAAATTTTAATACTGTATACTTTACGTAATTAATAACAATAATTACCGGAATATTAGTGTAAATATTCACAAATAGCATTGCACACAAATGAAATAAAATGACAACGCATTATTAAAACACATTTGAATTAAAACATAGATAGATAAGAATTACATTAATTACAAATTAATTTAACAAATCATATAGAGGAAGTATGTACAAAACTTCAAAATATACTAATAATGTAGTGATATATTGGGTGTCATAAGAAAAATTAAGACAAACTAAACAACTTTTTGTATTCAATAAAATGAAGTAAAATTACCATCAACAAGTTTCATTATCTTTTACTAATTATGTAAGTAGCTGTTCGGTACTTTCTCTGGTTATGTAACAACTACTATTTAGTATGTAAGAAAGTAGGCGGAAGAATTACTGCTATTTCGATACATATCTACAAACCTAGTGGAAATTTTATATTTATAAATTGCTTATGGTATATTATCAACAGTCGTTTTAAGAATAATGTACCTATTTAAAAAGTTACATTTTAAATTAACCAAAATTGCCAGTAATGAAAGTTTAATAATATTTTTTACATTTCATCACAACTAATGAATTAAAAAAAATTAACACCACAAGTAATACAACCCCTACATCCCTCAAGGTTCCTCAGGTACCTTATGCGGGAAAGGATTACACATTTGGAGAAAATGGACACACACCCAATGTCCGAGTTACTGGTGTTAGCGTTCTTTTTGATATTAGATATTTTTAAAAAAAATATGTAATACGCAGGTAATTCTTTTATCCTTAGGCTGATTTCCAATATTGACGTAAGTCGATACGTGGTGATGTCATATTATATACAAATGTGAGCTATAAAGAATGTTTTTGATTTTGTCACGTATCGACGAGGCCTAGATAGAAATAAGAATAAAATGTAACAGATGAAAAATAGAAACAGAAGCGATGATAGTTGAATAGCTCGACTTTTGTTATTAATTTTATTAAAGTGTTTTTACCCGAAAAAGTGCGTTTTGATTGTCTGATGCTTTTACTAGGATTAATTTCTGGTTTAGAAAAAAATTCTAGCTCCTCCATCGGGGATCGAATTTGGGACTCCAGAGTGAGAGGCATGTATCCTAACTACTCGACCACGAAGTCAAATTAATATTAAGATAATCTGCTTTATGTATTATAATTAATTTACAATATTACACATTATTTAAAAAAAATACATAATTTTAATTTTTTATAAATAGGCACCTTAAAATAATATGAACGTCATGGCAACCAGTATAATACATTATTCAACGAGCATGTAATGATGGCTATTATTCACGAGGGTGAAGTTTTTCTTGTCGTAAGTCACCCTAGTGAATAATAGATATGCGATTAGAATACTATATTTTTATCCAATACTATTAAATAATAACAATTTTTGGTAAAATATCGTTTGAAATCAACTGAATATGCCATGACTGACATGTCTTGGCATATTCAATGAAATTTTAATAAAATATTTAAGAAGTAATGAATAAACAAATCATTATTCACTAATAAATAATGGATAGTGTTATCCTTGAGGAAACACAATGACATATAATGCATTATATAATAGTCGTGGATAAAGTAGTAAATATCTATCAACAGTTGAATATCTACTTATAATTATAAATAAGTAAAACAGTGAATTAAAAATTGAACAAACAAGCTTAGCAAATATTTAAAATATATAATTTTGCAAAATTATTATCGTTCTAGTACAAGTACAATACAGTAGATATTGTTTATAATATCTGTGTAGAGGATGGAGGATGTTGTCAAGCCCGCGCCGTACATAAGTACAAAGTCGTGCGGTGCACGAGGTGCCAAGGCATCGGGGGAGCCAAAAGGCCTCAAAAGTAAAAGATAATATAGCTAGCGAATAAACTGTCTGATGATAGAAAAAACTAAAGAGGAATTGCTATTATATGCATAGTTGGGATCCGTGGGGTACATGACGTCAATATCAGAGGAGAGAGTAATACCACACTGCACAACGGCCGATGTCGCGATGCTACAAGAATTCTCTACAATTATTCACTTGTACCATTGAAGTTAAAATAAATTATTAACAACTGTTCCATGTGGTCTGGAGTTAAATTGTGACGTTTACTACTTAATATCCACTTATATGCAGAAAGCGATCTTTCAACGTCTACAGACGTGATAAGGGCATATATGAAGGATATGAAGTTCTTCACAGAGGGCACGTTTATATTAGGTTCCAAAAGTCTACCTCTTTTACTCTAAAAAAGATCCACAATTCGACGTATAGTGCGCAACCCGAGATTGCTTTCTAAAATTGTGTACAATTTTTTCTCATACGTCCAGCAGTTGTTCTTGGTACCTAGAAAATGTATTGACGCAGGTCAAATACAGTATCCAGTGCGTTTACTATGGCATAACCTGATGATGTCGGTAAACTCTCAAAATTGCGTATGGCTAAAGGAATTTTGAAAAAATGAGAGTATGTATGCCAAATCTTCCTGAACAGATGGGTCTAAAAACGCTTGCTGAGCATGTAAAATAGAAAGTGCGTCGTTTAAATTTAATTATTCTATCAGTCTTTTCACATCATCAAAGTGAAGGTAATAATAACTTGCTACCTGTACTCATTTGCCCCAACGCGTCACACTGTACTGAGGGGTAGTGGTGTATTTGGAAGATGTTCGGAAAATAATTTTAACGGGTTAGTGCTTTTAAAAATAACTTTTTACGCTGGCTATTAATTTGTCTACGTTAGGATAGCAATCCCTAATAGTTTCGGTAATTTGATGGAGCCCATGTGCCAAATATGTCACATTAACTAAATTAATATATGTTTCTGTTAGTCGTTGTCCAGCCGCCTTCATATACGCTGCTGCATCCGTTACAAACAGCAAAATACGTCCTTTGCTGCATTAGAAGTTCTCGCCCCACAGTATTTTAAGACTACATTGACATATTATTGCCGCATTTGTGCCTTCCAATCCTCTGGATGATATTAAATAAGCTCGCATTGGGACAAATTCATCTATTCCAAGCAACGTTTGCGACCTACTGGCCTCTAACATCAGTGGTTTCGTCGACACTACCCAGATATGTTTCTCATTTCTCATGCGACTTAGAACAGATTTCTGCTTTAATTTTGTCGCACACTGTCGGCAAGAATTGTTTGATACTGTTGACCCTACTGGCACATTAACACCATTGTATATGCCACTAATAGTTTTGTGGAAATTGTTTATACTGGGGATAGTCTACTTTGTTCCATGGGATGTTACACCTTACCATGATTTGCACTAAATCTAAAAACCATTTTCTCTATCACTGACACTAATATCACCACGTACAAGTGTTTTATGTTTATTGCTGTTCACATGCCGTACAACGTGCGTTTTAATTTTCCACGACGGTATCTGGTCACAAATTGTGCATCTTAGTTCGGTACCATCGAATTCCTAGTTCCGGAAAATCGTTTATCCAACGTTTTACAGTAGCTCGAGATGAAAGCTTCCGGCGACAGTCACATATAATACTCCTGATCTAGTTTATCGATGTAATGTGATTAGCGCTAGATAGTTACACTCCAACTGAATTACGGAGATTGAAACAGGTGACAGTATGGTGGAATGGGCACGAGTGGGGGTGTCTCCGTGACCTCTGATATTTACTTCGATGTACCTACTAAGTACTATCTGACTTACATACTTTTATTGCCTTGTTTATTCCTTTGTGTCATTGTCTTTGTATGAAATTTTTTTATTTAAAAAATTGAACAGTAATATTAGAAATACTTTAATTAACATTAATTAAATAATGTTACTATTAATTACTATTATTTATTCTAGGAGTTTATTATTAGTTTCAAAAAAGGCAAATTGCCTGTCATTAAGCGAAAAAATTTTGTGCTCAAACTCAGTGCGTCTGAAATGTACACCGCGGTTTACCAACTATAATTATATGTATTTCAGTCAGTTACTTATTTTTTACATGTATCTTTATCCATGTATCAACGTTATGAAATATGGAGGCGAAATATATTAAAATGCACAAGGGCACCAAAAGAGCTAGGTGCGGGCTTGGATATTGTATATTGATATATTTCTTATTGAGAATAATACTAAGCAAAATAATAATACAAAAGATTAAAAATTACAAAAATTTATACGATCAAACTTTAAGATTGCCCCAAAAAAACACTGTATGCATAGAGCAGTGGAGACTGCTCCATAGAGGTTCAGGGGCTCGAGCCTCCCAAGTTACTATTAGGAAAATATAACAGTAATTAAATATATGATTTTTTTTCAGTTTTTTTTTATATTTAATATAATTTTTAACATAGTTTTTACCCGTTTGCGATGACTATGTGTATAATAATGTCGCATAATATACTTACCGTCAACTTATAACTATAGTTGGCATTTCGATCCGCTAATCATGGACGGTGCCAGGTAGAGAAATACCCAAGTACGTAAGCGAGACTTGATTACTATTTTAGTCTACTGTTATGCGTCGATGTGTCAATAACGTAATTTATTTTTCTCCATTGTATAGTTGATAATTTTATTTTTTGTATTTTATTCTTGATATTAATTTAATAATAAAGTATGTCAGATCTGTCCAAGGGTAAAAAACGGCCATACGTTGATGAAGTGAATAAATTTATCAGTGAATTCCCGGATTTATTCTACAATGGTGCTATAATAATTTGTAAGTTGTACGAGACTAACCTGATGTGCTGGGATAAACGTTACTGTAAACGTCACGTAAATTCTGTGCAACATAAAACTAAAAAAATGGCGTGCCTTCGACAACAC
Source organism: Rhamnusium bicolor (assembly GCA_029963845.1). Taxonomy (NCBI): domain Eukaryota; kingdom Metazoa; phylum Arthropoda; class Insecta; order Coleoptera; family Cerambycidae; genus Rhamnusium; species Rhamnusium bicolor. The sequence continues at coordinate 737,236 of JANEYF010001991.1, forward strand.
AGTTTATGTTCGATTTACTCTTAATGCTGATTGCCTGTGATGTTCCGCTGCACACACTCGATAAACAACCATTTCAGGAGTTCTGGAATAAATACAATCCCAAGATGACGTTACCAAGTCGCACAATGTTGCGTAACTATGTACCAACAGTAAGCGAAGACATTGTAAATAAGATCAAATGTGTAATAAAAAAATACACGGCTGTGGTTATGTGTTGACGAGACGACAGATAATAAAAAAAATTCTGTTGTAAATGTTATAGAACCCTCTTAAACCACTGTTACTAGCTAGCAAAAGACTAATTGAGTGTACTGGCCAAACAATTACGCGGGTGGTGCTGGAGTCATTAGAAAAATTTGACCAATCAAAAAGTCAAATGTTGATGTTTGTGACCGATGGTGCCACAACAATGCGTTTAGTAGACCGTTCTCTTCAAGAACACGGTTGTAGGTTAGTACATGTTACATATAAAGTGCATGATTTACACCTTGTGGCAGAAACTATTCGACAAAGTTTTCCAGATGTAGATGCATCAATAGCAAGTACTAAAAAAAGTGTTTCTTAAATCTACTAAACGTGTTCGCGCATTTCATAGCAAGTGTCTCGGTATTCCCAAATCACCACAGCCGATTCTTACACGTTGGGGAACATGGTTAGAGGCAGCATTTTATTATGCTGAATATTTACAACAAATAAAAGCTGTGATCCTAATTCAATCCAGACGAGGCTAGAGCTATTAAGGAAAGCCAGACAAAATTCGAAGAAAACAGCTTTAAAAACTATTCACAAAAACTATAAAGGATTACATGAAGTCATACAAAACTTACAAAACGGTGGGTTGTCGTTAGCGGAGTCACTGCAAATAGTGGACTAAGTAAATTGACTGCTACACTCTATAGGTGACGCAAAAACTAAGCCCGTTGGAGAAAAGTTCGCACGTCTGTTAAAGCGAGACACTGGTTTTATCAGATTAAGACAAATTTGTGATGGTACTGATGGTGCATCTGCAGATCTGTTAAGTGAGTTCAAAGACTATTTTAAGTATGCTTGTATTACATCAATAGATGTCGAACGATCGTTGTCAAAATAAAAGTATATTTTTTCACCAATCGAACATTACTCTCGGAGACAACCATAGAAAAATACATGATGCTGCAAAGTTTTTACACATCTTTTCCAGTTTGTGATAACCAAGCTAGTTAAGAGGGTAAGTTGTTGTTATAAGTTGTAACAGTTTATTGCTTTATTACAGTTAATTTTTTTTCTTACACTTATTACACCCAAATATCGTTACTACAAATGAATAAAATTTAAAAACATTTATTGTAATGATAATAAACGTTTTTTTTTGTTTTACCTGTGATTTTGTCGTCAACAGCAACTACTCCACAATTTATAGGAAATAACTCCTTTCTTCTAGCAAGTAGATTTGTAATTGTTGAATTTTTTACTCCTTGAGATGGACAACAGTACAAGTTGAGACCACTGTGACAAGGGTAGATAATACTACTTATATGCGTCGGGTTACACTGGGATAGAGGAATACATTCGTGTCCAGGATTACATAAGGAATCGTCAGAATAGGCTTTTTCTAAAAATGGTTAAACATTTCAAATATAAACATTTTTGTACGGTAATTCTCAGAATAATAGAAACTGATTTTTTCATTTTGTTTAAAAGAAATGACGCAATCAAAATTAAAATTAAACACTACATGTTGAAGCATTGCCACTCAAATTTTCCAAAAAAGGCAGTTTTTAGTACGAGATGGCGACTTGATTGTTGTTGCTATTGTTGTTATTGCTATTTGAATGGTATAGCTGAGTAACTCGAAATTTTATTGCAAATAAGAACAGTTAAACGATAACTTTCCATTAATTACATAACGATCCTGACAGCACGAAATACCCCCATCTTGATTTTAAATTATCTCGTTAACCAAGGCTAATGTGACTCAAAATCTAAATCCTTAATCGTGATCTTGTGGCCTCTTTGGTAAACTTAATGGGCTATAATGTTATACATCATGGACTAAAATAACTCTGACGTTGTGGGCTCTTCTTGAGGATTCATCGACATTCGTGCGGGGTCATCAATAGAGACAGAGAAAAGATGTTAGAACAAAATGGTCTTATGCTATGATGCTATGAAATGTAGTAATTCTCGATGTCATTATTTTTTGGTAAAAATAATAATAAATTGAACAATGAGCAAATTCTACACCACTGATTGATATAAAACTGCACAAATTATTCCCATATACTACCGGACAGGAACGGACGTGTCAAACCGAACCGTTAAATATCTGGCGTCGACAAATTTGGAATGAATAAAAATAACTGGACTGAACAGACCCATACACTGTCGGTTTTCACCGCACAGTTCTGCTCGATCAAACCCGTATAAAATAACCGAAGTATATGGGCCCCTTTATGTGGACATCTTACGAAGGGATATTTTCTTGTGGTGTAAATGTTTGGCTTCAAAAGAAAATATACATTTAACGGATCATTACGGTCTTCTACGGAATACAAAGGCATTTTTGATCATTTATTTTTATTCAAAAAACTTTTTTAAAAGTAAACAGCAGGTAATCAAAACCAATTCTTGAATTAATTTGACAGCTCAACAATTTGTATTTTAGATCATTTATTGTTTTTTGTATAGTCATCTATGCAAAAAACAATTTAGTTTTATCCCCAAATTTAAGAACACTATCTAATTTAAAACTCACTTGTTTGATGAGAAATGTATAAGAGTTATTTTATAATGGGGAGGAAAATGACTATCCATATATCACAAAAATATACAGGGCGACCCATTTAAAACATACCACTTTGTGGCGTCCCTTGTATATTCATTAAGATAGACACAAACTTATAGCACATACGAAAACTTGGTGTAATATGCTACCGATCCGTTTTTTATCTTTTTTTTCTATATTTTTAAGAATAAGAAATGGGTTTAAAATGCAGAATTTTCAGCTGATCATCCTGTACATTGTACAAAAAATACGACTCAAGATTCACCGAGAGCATTTTGTAATTTGGAAAAATTATTCAAAAAGAATATCTACTACAATATTATAAATAGTGATATTTTGAAGCAACCAAAAAATATTGTTTTTAATATACAGGCTGTCTATTTCATCTCGTTTAATATTCATGATGGAAGAAAAATGTTTCAATAAAATTTATTCTATTTTTACTTTCTTATACGTAATATAAGGAAGTACAGTAATCGCAATTTTTTCGACCTTGAGATTTTGATTGATTTATACTGCAAGTGACAAAGTTCAGAGCGAAGAAAACAATGAAGATCAACGGCTACGAGGTCTTTAGACAAGAGAGAGCAAACAACAGGGGCGGCGGAGGAGTCGCTCTGCTTGTCAAGAAGAATATATACCATAGCTCCGTAGTATAGTAACACTAGAGCTGGAGGTAGTCTTAGAGGTGACTGCCGTAGAAGTACAAACCCACGGACATGGTAGACTTAAATTCTTCTCATGCTACCAGCCGACAAGAAGCTCAATGACAGAGAGCAGGTCTCAGACATCGGAGACTTCAATGCAAAATCAACAGAGTGGAACAGCAGATTCACAAACACGAGAGGTCGTGCGCCGCTGAGATACCCGGAAACGGGAGACGAGGAAGAGACCTTCATCAAAAGATGAATGGACAGAGAATGGTTCCGAGCAGAAATGTAGCGAAACACAGTGCCCATCCCCAGGATAATAAGTGAGAGATAGAGGCAGCGATATTCACGTTAGAAAATGACATCAAAGCAGCCCTATCCACAGAGACGATGATGCACCGAGTTGCAGCCCCGATAAGAGAATATCTGAGGTGACTACACAAGCACGTAGAGAAATACCTTTGGAACATTTTGCACAATGTTGCGGAACAACGTCTTGTTACATTTTTTAAACAATTGTATAATTTCAAGGCACGTTATATAGTTTTATACATTTTAAGTGTACATAATTCTTGTACGTTTTATTTATCCAATATAAAGATTTAGTTACAATGAATTTGTTGGAAACTTCGACTAACAAATTGGCGAAATTTAGAGTCAAATTTATTTATTTTTATTCAACAAGTTATAGCAAATTAGGCTTAATTTATTGTTAATTGTGTCCCTAAACTATATATTTTGTTACCATTCTATTTACAGTTAGTATTAAGTAACTGTTTAAAAGGTTTGCACAAATTGTGTAACATAAAGATGTGATTTTATAAACGGATACCGACAAATTTGTCAAAGTATGGGCCCCAACGTATTTATTTGCGTTAAACAATGATAGTAATCTATGCCTAATTTTATCAATGCCGTCCTCACAAACTGAGTAATTTAATAACATACTACTAATCACAATGAATTTGGCGATATTGTTATAAAATTTTGCATAATTGTTTCATTTGTTTCACTTGAAGATAATCATTCTATACTGCTATTGGTTAAAAAATTGTAGTGATCGGTCCCGAGCATCGATGCTAAGCATATAGGTAACGCGTGTCGCGAAATTACGCAATCTGTAGATTTCTCATTTAGAAATTGTGGAAAACTAAAAACATACTCTCTTAAAAACTATAAACATTGTGTCACTTAAGAGCACTATTTTTTGTAAATATGTTTTACAAGTGAAGAGGTTTAGATGCGAAAGTTTGTTTAGAAAACCTTCACAATATATTTAAAAATTTTACATAAATTGTAGAAACTAACTTAATCTGTCGAGATCTGTTCCACAAGTGGAATAAAATGATGTATTTTTATGCAACCTATAATTCAAATTTGTAAAGAAATCAATTTATGTGATTTTTTAAGTTTGTACAAAAATTTCAAACAAAGTTAATGCATAAACTGTACAAAATCATTGCTCCAAAAATGTATTATTTATTTGCACAAATTGTTCCTGTCACTTTTTTAAGACCAATTTGGAGTACAATTTTCTACAATTGTGGTAAAATATCACACACATTTTTCCCTGTGTAGGCAAACTAATAAGCGACCATCGTAGAGCCCTCAACTGCAGTATACGGAAAACCAGCTCCCAGACGAAGACGAAGATGACATACATCACCTCGAGTTGATGATCAAGGAAGACTATGTCAGGATTATTGGCTTGGATCCAGATCCATTGAGCGAACGGTATAGTCCATACTAGACAGGAAAAGGCAGGGGAGTTCGCAGACAGCCCTCAACTGCAGTATATGGAAAACCAGCTCCCAGTCGAAGACGAAGATGACATACATCACCTCGAGTTGATGGTCAAGGAGGACTATGTCAGGATTATTGGCTTGGACCCAAACCCGAACGGTATAGTCCATACCCGACAGGAAAAGGCAGTGGGGTTCGCAGACAACCTTCAACTGTAGTATACGAAGTTAATGGTCAAGGAGAACTATGGCTTATTGACTTGGATTAGCCTGACAGTTGGGAACGAGTAGATCTAATAAATGGGACATTTCTCGTTCTCGACAATGAACTTAATATCTATGGGAACGTAAGTCAGCACTGGCGTCAGGTCTATTGCGTACGAGTGCCTTAGGTGGTAATATTGTACTCGTAACGCCTCGTTAGATGTAGGTCGAAATCACAAAATTTTTGGAGTCGATGTCTGTATTTGCCGCGGAGAGAATCCTTTATTTGTTTTACATCCTGGATGTGTCTTTGTTGCACACACAGACATGTATGGGTCTCTACGGCATCTAGATATTTTAGAATGTTTCCGTCTGCGAGTTCGTATTTTCAGAGAATTCCTCGCATCGTCCTCTCTTGCGGTGGACTACTGCACATTTGTTTAACCCGAACTCCCTACCAATTACCAGCGTGTATTCTCCGACCACCTTAACAGCGTCGTGTAGTTAGTGTTCTCCAGGGGCATAAATTTTAAGGTCATCCATATAAAATAGATGGGTCACTTTATGCCTCTGGTCGCTGAGTGAGCCATGTTGATACCCGCGGATTTAGCGGAGCCCAACAGACAGCGGCAATAATGAGATGCAGAAGAGGAGCGAACTCAGGGAATCATCCTGGAAAACTCCTTTCCTAAATGCCACTTGTTCTGTCGTGACCCGCTGTGCACGAGATGATATGGTGAAGAGAGTCTTCCAGAGCGGCAGCAGCTGTTCTATGTATCCCACTAGTGGTGCTAGTACCGCAAGACATTCGAGCATGTGTAACAATAGCTCGTGAGATGTTGTATAAAGTATGTGCCTTGTGGTAATCGATCCAGGCCAATGATAGATTCCGTTTGTATCGCACAGGATCCTAATATAGCGGTCTATGAGCATACTGTCCTTGCAACCTGCCATGCCTTTCTTGGCACTACGCTGTTCGTGTATCTGCTGAAAAACTGGATCAATGGACCTCAGTGTCCTAGTGTACAAGATATATGTAAATATCTTGTAGCAGGAATTGAGACAAATGAAGGGGGAAGGAAAAGAACAAGGAACGTCAGATTTTCCAAGTTTTTGCGATTTGTATGTCATCTGATGGACAAATACGCACTATTTATTTACAATTTGCGTGGAGGGTATAAACTGGAATAGTCCATTCACAATTTCTATTTGAAATGTTCATTAAAAGGTTAAGAACAAGGAACGTCCACGCGGCAATGGAAAATAACATGGAGAGTCCATCCAATCTGTAGGTAGAGTAGCAGACATTTCATTTGTCAACTGTGTGTCTTGATTGTGTTGTATTATGTTCTAAATTAAATTATTTCTATAAATTAATATTTTCACAGTTTTAGTAACAATAATTATTGTAAACGTAATGTCCTCCGATACTGACATACATTATGATATAAACGAAAATGTATCAACGAAAAGGAAAAAAAACAAGAATGATGGTTGATGTGATGAAATTATTAATTTGTTTTACTTGAAAGTTGATTATAAAGATTTAACCTTTATTTCAGACTTTTTGTCAATTGCGGCACAAAACTACAAATCTGATGGTCCTAAAGAGGTTCTGTGGAGTGCCCTCCCATAATTTACTACACTGAATTGCCTCATGAATGAAGCTATAATACTCCCAAACAAATGATATTCCTTGTTTTTTTTTTTTTAATTTTTACTTGTATGTTGAAAGGAAATTTCCACTTTTTTTCTATTATAATTAAATACGTCTTATTTTTATTATAGATTTCAAATAAATAAATTTGTCATCATTATATTAATAATATAATAGGAGAAATAATGATTTTAGTTCTCCTAGTGTCAATATTATAGAAGTAATTAGGTGTTTAATGCTTAAAATGCAAATATCCCGAAACAATAGATTTGTGACCTTCTTTGTTCTTTTCCTTCCCTTTTCAAATGATCTGCCTATAATTTATCGGGTCAGAATGATCCCTCTTTTTGGGGAAAAGCACAGTACGTCCCTAGACAAATCAGTCCAGAATCTGCTGCCCCTCGTTCAACCATTTGTTGAAAACTTGCGCCAGGCGGTGGTGAATGGAAGAAAATTTCTTATACCACCAGTTGTTTATGCTGTCTGGGCCTGGGGGCAGTGAAGTTGTTAGTGCCAACAAGACATGAACTTCCTATGTACGGATTGCCAGACACACTTCTTCTTGCTCTTCAAGATGTCTATGACAGAAGGCCTCGAAATGTGCGATTGCTGGAATGTTGATGTTGAATGGACACGTCGTTTCGTAGATATCCTTCCAGAAAACCTCGACATCTTCTGCAGTCGACAGATTATGGACAATACGCTGTGGCTCTTCAAACAGGCGGGAGGGATTTGTACGAGACAAAGTTTTTTGTTTCACACTCCTCATCCGCCTTTTCAGCGATTTTTTGATAGCCATAAGCGCTCGAATCCTATCTAGACAGTGTTACTTGATGGTATACAACGGTGTCAGATTTACAGTGTGGTGTTGGCGTCTTAGTCTGACTCCTATACTCCGGATTTTTGGGTAAAACGTTTACCTGTTGTTATATAATTCATCACACTCTGAATTCGAGAAGCATGTTTTCTGGCCAATTGTATCTTGTACTCGATTTTTTTTACACGCTTCTTATCTTTCTCGACCCCGTTTAACCTCTAGAAGGATGAACTGCTTCGGGGTATTGTAAACGGTTCAATTAATCTGCCAGATGTCAGCATCTTCTGGGAGTTCCTCATCGATGACCGCGTCCATTCGGACCAGGTCCTGTGGCTCTAGGATAGCCTTGGTATTAAGTATCGGTATACTTTACGAGGCGTTTCCTATCAGCTACTACTTGCTGCGGCTGGCAGTTCTTCTAGCTGATAGCGTATCCTTACGTAATCTGTCCTGCGTAAGAAGGATATTTGATCTCTCAGATGTTATTGAGTAAAGGCGCGGTGAATGACACACCAGGTATCATACAACCACTCCATTCATTCCCTGCGCGCAGGTTCGTTGCTCTCTTAGCAGGTCAGCAAGTCATCCCGTACTTCCCTCGTCCACTTAAAGCGTCTATGTGAATTGGCTTGGTCGTCAATATTGGCCGGTGAGTCTCCTTCCACCTGTCTCTGACCCCCATTCGCTTGGGGTCGGTCGTGAGGGACCCTTTCTCTTAGATTGTATGGAACCAGAGGTTTAGGGTACCAAGGTGGTTAGCCCTGGTACCCACAACCGATATCTTTCAGGCCTCTACCTGTTTATGGTACACCGAAAAGATAAATGATCAAAACCCAGATAGTGGATCAGCAGAGGATAGGATGCTCCCATTCTATAGCTACCACGTTTATCAAATTTGACTCCCTTTTTTAATTTAAAGAGAATTTAAACGAAAAGTGTACTCTTGACAATTGTGGAACATAATTCAAAATGCTGTTCACAATTGTAAGTAGTGCAATTTAATTTCTTGCGTAGAATTGATTTGTATATTACTGAAAACGGTGGTGGTCATATCGAACAGTTTTGTGAAAGTGCAGTCGACTAAAATTTTATGTAAACTGGAATGCATTATTTCGTTTTTTATCATCAAATACTACCGAGCTCGGTAGCGCAGTGGGCCAGAGCGTTAAGTGACAAACGTAGCTGGTTTACTGCGTATCGACTCTCGGGTTCAAATTCTGGTTTCGATTCTGACAAAGTCGAAGGGTTTGGTTGTGTCACAGAATCAATATTTGTGGTTGTGTGCGTCCGCGTTTTTTTCAACTGTGTAACCCCTGTCCGTGCAGCTTCGGCTTTAGTTTGGGGGTTGTCTAATTTATGTGGTGTTTTGTTTTTTTATGTTTTTTTAAATAATAAATAAATTTTGAAACGAAATAATTAAGTCAGGTTTTAATCGAAAATGCGTTAGTGATTTTATAATAAAAAATTAATTAAACCAAAACTGTAAGAAATACAAACATTTTATAAGAGAGAAACCAACTGAAGAAACCATTTATCTTTATGATGAATTGAAGCTGTAGTATCACCCCCAAAAAAAGCGTTTCAGTTATTTGAAAAAAATTAAAAAATTTTGTCAACTTTGATGCCCTCTAGTGGCTAAACGAGGCAACTTGGAATAGAGGTAAATTTATTTTATTTTATTTATTTATTTTGACCGCAAAAAATCTATGGTAGTTAAGGAACTACCATAGAGTACAAGGGTACACGAAATATTGGGACACCCTGTGTATACAGACGTATTTACATTATTCTGAGTTAAGAAATCGTCTGTATTGACTGTTGACGGTGGCTCGTAGACCTGGGCTACCTAAGTAGATCATATCTTAGGTCAAATGTGTCAAAATTCGCCTATAGAATAGAGATTAATCATTAAAGTATTAATTATAATTTCAGATGATTGTTTACTTTTGTTTAATAACTACCACTCCTGTAATACAATCTTCGAAACGATTAACAAATAGCGAGACAAATACCACAGTAAACAATCAAATACTTTAAGGTGGCATTTTCACCAGATATCCAACTTAAATTTATAAATTGCTGTTAAAATTTTTCTGTTAGTAATCGAAAAACGGAAACATAAGGTTCATTCTAAATAATTTTATATATTAAATCTATATGGTATTTAGAAAGAACCTAATATTTTCATTTTTCGTTATTACTAACAGAAAAATTTTAACAGCGAATTAAAGCTATTCTGTGTCAATGAGTGAGTGCAAACGTCACCTTAAATAAAAAATCGATAATAAATGCTGTGTTTTATAAAATGAACATTTCATTATTTTTTAATACATGTTCTATGATAATAAAATGAAAACCATATTTCTTTAAAAAAAGTTTAAATGAGTTTAGCTGCCTTATTTTATCTAAGTAAATATAATAAGTTGTCTACCATATACTTCTGGAATTATCTACTTTTAGTATATAAACAAAATAATTTACTTACCATAACATACAAAAACAAAAAAATATATAAACAACATCTAAAAAGAGCCATTTAAAAACAGAAGAGTTATGCACCACTGGAAATATATTATTATGTGTATGTATGTATTATAAATAAGAATTGTATTCACTATACAAGGCCTTCCAAGTTGCGTGTTTCAAAACAGGATTAACAAATAGACCTCTTGGAGCTTTTTTTGTAACAAAAAAGTTGCTCTCAACTTGTAGTACAACGATGAATTGTTCAAAGTAGCAATGTTAAGATTTAAAATTATTTTTTGTTTGTTCACAGCGAAGGTAATGGCTTTTATTATAGAAAAATATGAAAAACAGCAGTGAGATTCATTTTTATGATTCGAGTCGAATAGGCAATTTTAACTTGATAAAAATTCTGCTAATACCTATATATTATAAAACACTAAACAGTCGATAATATAATACAAAGGAATTTTTTTGTTTAAAAATTAATAGTTCTTTTATTTTATTCTCAGTAATATAATAAGTGCATTGTAAATTATAGATAATTTGGGAAATCTTCATGAATGCAAGTTAATGCTCCTTAACTTGCATGAGTGCAGGTTTCCCAAAAATGATCTATAATTTTCAATACACGAATTATATTTTATCACAAAAATATCATGACCCCACGAAATATTGTTAAGACATGATGACAGTTTATAATAATTGTGTTGACAACGGTAAACAATTTAATAATGTTTAAATAAATGTCAAAATTTTTGATTATTTGAAATTCTGGTATTTTATACACCGAAAAGATATTTCTTAATATCCAACTTGAATAAGCCCGACAATAAATTTCAAAAGTGACAACGTCGATAATTTGCACCAGTGTAAAATTATCGCTGTAATTCGACATTGATTTGTTGGTAAATTGAAAACAGAGATACATCATTGGTCAAACAATCACATTTAAGAGGTGAATAAAATTTTCATGTTCATTTCATTGCTTCAAAAAAATGTCTCGTAACACGATCACGATCTGAAACGTAATCTCACTGCAGTTTCATTTATACTAAAAAATGCTTAAATCTTATTTGTTGATACAAAAATTTTACAATTGAATATAAGATCCATAAGGTCTTCTTCTTCAATAGAATTTATTGATTTGATGGTAGATTATTAGTATGAAAATTAATACAACTTGATGTAACTAAACTTTTTTATAATAACCAAATTTTCTCAGTTTTAGATTCTCCTTTATTTATTCTAAGAATTTATTTTTTATACACCATGGATTTAATAATAATGACCATTTTTATTTCACATGTCTTCATGTGACGTATCTAATTTATTTCAAAATAGAAATGTTACAACAAAGTCAGCACATGTTGGGCAAGTTTTTAAATGTATCGACTAATCATCAAATGTGTTGAGAGACCTTTTAAATTCATCGTTGAGTCCAATCTCACTTTCACCCTAAGCATATTTAAAAGTAGAACATATTTGGTTATATTCCCTGACAAAAGTAATTCACATTCATTATTCTTGCATACGAATTGCCGAATTTACTCTGAATCGATACTTCATATGTTTAGTTATGTAGATGAAATAAAAACCACTTTACAAATAAAATAATTTAATAAACTTAGTTGTAATACCTTTTGGTTAAGAACAATATTTAAAATATCCAAATGCTCCTATTTAATTTTAAGGCTTTATGTTATCTAAAATCCACTTCATGTAAGAATCAACTCTAGTATAAAGACTGGGGAAACTTCCAGATCCACAAACTCTACCTCCGAATGATATGACTCCATATTGGACACTCCTAATATCATCGTAGAGATATTTCGAAATTTGGAGAGGACCTCCACTGTCTCCACTACATGAATCTTTGCCTTCTCCAAGGGCACAAATCTGCTTGTTACTTATCCGAATTTTTTTTATAAGCTCTTTGACACTTTTTTTGACTTAATACAGGGACCGTCACTTTTTGAAGAATGTTATTAATTTTTGACTCTAAAATGTAGAAAACATAATTAGTTTCATTTTGTATAATACAACGGCAAGGCAAGAGTAATGCAAGAACAGGATAAAATTGACGTCATCAATTAGAATGACTTACACTGACTAGATTAAAGACAGTGACGATATGTGATATGTAAGGTCGAATCACTAATATCAATTGAGTTGCAAACATTTATATGGTTTGAAAGTAGTGTTTTTTTTTAGGTTTCATGTTTCTTAATACTCAGTTCTACTTATTACGTTTATTTAAAGTAATTTTTGAATTATTAACATTTTAAACAACTCACAAAAATTACAAAGTGGCTGACATCTATGAACTGTTACCAAAGCGTCATTCTTGGTTCTGTATAGAAATAAAATAAGTTATTAAAAAAATGTTAAACTTGTAGATTTGTTAGTAACATCATGGATTTTATAATTAATATTTTGTCTCTTTTCCAATAAACCATTTTTGTAGCAATTACTTTATTTGTTTTCAAATTCACGGGCTAATAAATTATATTAAATCCCTACTAGTCTTGTTATTATAGTAATCCTATTTTGAGGTACAGTAAATGAGAACTAACGCCTTAGGGCATTATAAATTTATAACGCATTAACATTTTCACTACAACACAACACAAAACAACTAAATGGTGATGGCGTTATTGACACAAAATGTGTTGCATAGCTACTGCGCTTACAAACAATTTTAATTATTACCCTCTTAAATGAAATCGTCCTGAATATAATAGATGTCAAATTAATTAATCGTAAATGTCAAAGAATGTTCGAATTAAATAATAGACTAATAGGACATTATGGGTTGAAGGCATCACGGGTGTTATAGGATAATGTCGCCCTCGATTGACGTACATTCCCTCGTGCCAGAGACCCTCATGAGGTACACTGACGACCTAGGTGCGTTATTATCCTTATAACACCCTTGATACCAATAACTAAAATACCACACGGCACCATCAAGTAAAAATGGCTAGCTGTTTTCGCCACTGTATTTAATCTAGTCACTGGCCTACAAGAATTGTATGCAAAAATTGTCGCACTGACATGTTACTAGTGAAATAGATATAATTTATAATTTCTTTAATACAATAAATTATCGGTGATAAAAACAAAAAACTTTGATTTTTTTTACCCTATATTAATAACTACTATAGGAGACAAAATGACGTCAGAAACATTAGGGAAGTGTTTGTTGGGGAAATTTGGCAAAAGATTAAGAATGGAAATTTAAGACAATAATAAGAACCAGTTGTCAGAACCCAGTTTATCCAAAGTTCAGCTGAACATGGTTTAAAATCCAAGGTTACGGTTGTTACAACAATGGTATGTGGGAATTCTAAACCAAATTCGTATCACTGACCCTAAAATATGAGTTTTTCTATCTCATATGGCGTAGGGAAAATGGCATGAATGTCATGTTGCTTGTTTGTTGTTGTATTTCAAAGACGTTATTTATTGGCAGCTATATTAAGTTCATTATTTTTCATATGTTTAGAGATATTTATTAATAATTTATGAAATTTTAAAATATTATTGTTTTATTCTGATTGGGGTGTAAAAAATATTAAGTTTGATGTATGTGGTAATTTTTATATATTTAAAGTACCCAACCTAGCCAAAAACTGTTTAGTTGTGAAAATTTGTCAGAGTATTATTTTTGTTATTTTTTATAAATTTGTAATTTTCATATTTTAATTTTGTACCTTAAAGATTTGTTTGTCTGTATCCTTCCTCTTAAAATCTAGGGTAAAGAAAATGAAAATATTTTATTGACTTTCTACTATATTTCTAAGTTATAATAAATAAACTCACTTATTGGTATTTTTGAAAAGTTTCAGTTAAACACAACAGAAAATAAGAAAAGTAAAAGAAAATGTACTCAAATTATCGGTTAGAAGTCTTTTTTATTACTTCTTTCTTGATAAAAATAAATAAATTAACTAGGTGTTGTTACTGTTATTTTATATTATTATTACCAACATCTATAAGATATTTCGAGTAATTTTCATTGTATTATTTTTCTTGTTCGACGATATTAAAGATTATATCCTCGCAAATTAAATAAACTTTATCGGAAAGGGGTTTGGCTACATTCCTGATTTTACAATTTCCTGATTTTCTCTTAAAATTTATGAATCAATATATAATAAATTGAGGTTTAACTTTCTAATAAAACTTAGTTAAAAAAAATTAGAATTTATTAAGATGAATACCTTAACACCTATAAGAAGAAAACATAATAGATATATGTTTTAACGTATCGTGTCTATGGAGAACTATGAAATTATAGTTCATAGAGTAATTGATTATACTGATAGTGACATTATTATTATGTACCTAATCTACGCAAAATTATATAAAAATTTATATGATATCTACCCTATCAAGAATATGTTTTATTATAAATTGTAAAATTTTAATATAAATTTTATTTCCAAATATTAATAACGTAAATTAATTCCGACGCTTGTTGGAAAATAATATATTTATTAAATAAATAGAAATTTTAAAAATTATAAATAAATTACTTGGATATTAAATTGAATTATTCCGTTGAAAAATTAAAAAATAATTCAGAGACCAATATGTTAAATGTGAAAAAAAATTATATAATTTTTAAAAAATTGATTTTATATTATGTAGAAAATTGAGGATATCTTTAATATAATCAAATTTTAGTTTCGAAATATAAAAAAGAAAAATATATATTTTTGATGAATTTTTTATTTTTTCATTATTTTTGTATCCGATATTTGTTTTTTTTTGGGTATAAGTCGCTATTCTATATAAATTGTTTATATATTTTTTAAATAAACCATGTAGCAAAGGATTCAGATTGTTTTTTTTCAAAACAATAAAATCTTCAGAGATTATTAATTAATTTTATGGTGAACAAAGCAGGTGGAGAGAATAGTTTTTTATTATAAATATTAATTTATTATTTTTATTTTATAAATTGTTTTAAAAATAATTTTGTTCATATAAATAATTAAAAAATTAATTTCCTGAAATTAATTATTTTTCTTAAAAGTCTTATTCTTAAATAAATTTTATTCAAAATATTAATTTCAAAAAAATTTTAATTTCACAAATAAATTTTAATTTCAAAAAAATATTTCTTACAAATAAGTATTTGATTTAATTGATAATATTAAATATTCGGCTTTTAATCAAATAAATGCCTTAATTCTCCCAATTAAATGTTTAGTTCGCCAAATACAAAGAAATCATCTATTTGGTTGAAATAAAATTTATTTCTCCCAACTAAATATTCTCTCAGTGTAATAATGTCTTACCTCTTTCGGTATATCCCCAGCCAGCTATAAATACACGAGTCAGCTTTGCATTTCTAATATCTCCAGTTGGTAAGCAAATTGGTTGGACATTTTCTAAAACACAAAACATAAAATGTAATAAGCAAGGAAAACAAATCTTTTCGACAGATTTTTATGTCAAGAGTTTGCCAACATTTTCAAGTGATATTTCACTGATATTCGCTGTGTCCACAAGAGTATATTAAACTTCTAAAGTGTGCACATTTTGCCAATTTCTGGGATCATTATGCATAGAAACACAATTCGCGTACAGGAGTACACCATAACATTCCCTTCCCTTGTTTTAATGAGTAACAGCTTGCACTTTTTTTCTGAAAGTTAATCATTCTTATTTTTAAATATCTTATTACATTTCAAATTCTCATAAAACTATTCCTCGCGAACCTCGCTCTTTTTTTTGTTATTTTGTGCCTAAAATCTCCCCGAACTATAGGAAACCATTAATACCTGCCTGTACTCTACTGCGCAAGGCGATATCGTTAGCCTTCCGGTACTTTATATTTTGTCGTTCATTTGTGGAATACGCCCGCTAGAAGATCGTGAACGACAATTTTCGTAAGACTAATCTACGGTCATCCGATATCAAGAATATGTTCTAAAATTTAAGTTCCCTTGTTTTGGATGATAATTTTAATAAAGTATTGTATAAATTGTAAAAGTTAGTAAATAATTTAAAATTTTCAGTTAATATTTTTTTTTCCACTTTTTTTAATTTTACAAAAGAGGAATTTTGTTTTTAAATTATTTATTGCCAAGGGGATATATATATTTATTATTTGTCTTTTTTTTAATGGGGAATTTATTTAAATGTTGCTATAAAAAAAGATATTTTAAATTTTAAAGTAGTTTGGTAAGTTTTTTTTTGGTATGGAATAGGAAATTAAAATCTTGGTTTTTGAAATAATGTGTTTTTTTGTAATCAATATTTGCAAATGGAAAATATTGTTTAAAAGGTTTGTTTCTTATCTTATAAATGTAAAATTAGTAAATAATAATTAACAAAAAATTTTTTAGTTAATATTATTTTTTCATTCCACGCAATGTAGAATGCTTTAGAGTTGTTTCAGAAGGGAACTTTACTGGGAAGAATATAATTGCGATCTTTGGCAAGGCTTCACTTAGACATTTTGCATTTCATAACATGGCACGTTTATATTTTTATCTTCTAGGATGGTTTGCAATAAAAACTTACCTAAAATACCACAATATAAATATTGTTTTGAGGGGTGTTGTATTCTGGCACATAGCAAATGAGGTCTTTCATTTCAGTGGATCTACTGGAGAAATTGGAAGACACCTATCTCTACCTTCTGTGTTTGAGGTAAATAGTTAGAACAATTATAGTCTTTGTTTTATGTTTAAGTACATTACTGAGTTCCCAGTAGGTGAAAGTTCGATCAGTTTGTAATACAAACATATTTCTTTAAGGTGCACGCCTGGGTCGAAGTCTGCATCGTTCTGCACGCCTGAGACGACGTTTGTGTCGTTATGTAGGGGATGTGAGGTCTATATTATTTGGCACGTCGGAAGCATGGTTTGGCATTATTGCGCACGCGTAAGACTGAAGAGACTACGTACCTACGTGAGCACGGTGTGAATTCCAAGTCGAGGTAATAGTGGACTAGGAAGAGTTTTAAGGAGTACCTACCTGTATGTGCCGCTGGTAGCTGGTAACTGTATATATTGTTTGGATTTTTTATGATAAGGGAATATCACTCCCATTTTGTTTAGTTTAAGTTTAACAGCGATATGCTGTGAACTTTCAGTGTGGCCACATTCAAGGTGTTAAAATCTTGTCTTGATCTATGTTGTTCACTCTCTGTGAATAAGGGTTGTAGTAAATACTATTATTAGCATTGTAGCATGAGGTACAGTATCACAAGGCAATGTAAATAATTTTTATGTGTTATTCTCTTTTATGATATTTATACGAATATAGCCTGTTTCATAGTTGTTGAATATGATATTTTATTTGAAAGCACCACCTTATAACGAGAACGAATAATTTATGGTAAGTTTAAGTAGAGTAATTAATGTTATGGTATTGAAATTCAGATAAATTGGGTGTAAACGTCCTGAGATCTGAGCTAGTTTTATTTTATCGTAACAGATTAACTTATCCGGGCTAAGTAGTGTCTCGACTTGCCACATTCCCACGCCCAGTAGTTTTGTAATCACATACCCTACTATACAAGGTAGGGATACGAGGATAAAAGGGTAGCAATTTGTTATTCATTACATGACGTTTAGTATAAGGTGATATTGCGAAAACTTGCTTTACCGACTTAAAGAGTTTGCGACTATGTCACAAAGCTGCAGCCAAATCGCTCAAAAGTCAAAATCAAAGTTGGACAGAAAAATCTGTCCCAGCAGCACGTTGATAAACCACTGCACAGTGTATTCTATAACAAAATAGAAGCATTGGGTTTTTAACCAAGTCTGACTTATGCTTTTTTAAAGTCTGTTAGGCTTAAGTCGAAGACCAAGGGATTTATTCTGACCTACTGAGATAGTGTCATCGACATCGTCTACAACTGCGTGATGGGTATAGCGACTCAATACCAACTGCAGGAATGGATATCAACCACCGGAATGGCCATACACTTTCTCTCAGCATATTCAATATAGGCGACATCAACTAATATAATGTTGCATTATGAATGCTATATTACTACTACTGAACAATTGTAGCAAGGCTCTTGGCGGCGCAAAAAGAGAGAGAGAGAGAGAAGAAATATCAGCAGTGTGGGACAAAGAAGAAACAAACCGACTTAGAGTGAATGGGCGGAGTTTAGACCACTGGGCATCTAAAGTTAAGTGCCAAGCTAGAATCGTTGACTAGCAACTCGTGTAGGGTAGATCAGATACCAGTGGTGTGTTTTACGTCCCTGAAGTTATCGAGTCCATTCTTGAGAACGTGAAATACTGAAATATTTTGTTCCCAACAGTCAGGCAAATTTAGGCCAATAGTTTGAGTAAGTAGGCGAGAAAGCGCTATGTGACAATCTCGACTAGTCACTGTCTATCTGCTTCCGAGTTCAAATCTTAACTCCCGCAGATGGCAATGGCGAAGGAAATGGTTACGTGTCCACGTTTTTGATAAGTGTAACCTCCCCGCACAGCTTATGCTTTAAGGGGAGTTGTTTAGTTTATGTGGTGTGTTTTACTGTCGCTAATCCTGAAGAATTTACGTAGTGACTGCGGTTAATTTGTCGGTGTGACTGCCGTGTGTTCTGTGGGTAATAGGGGACTGTCCGGAGTTGAAAAACTGAAATAACATATTTTTTTTAATGTTTTCTTAAATGTGTTTTTAACCGCCCCCCAAGCCATCGAAGTATGTCCTTGAAAATCTAGGATTAGGTAAGGAAAGGCGAGGTTTATTGTGGTGTCCGAAATTTGAAATAAATTTTTAATGTGCCCCGCGGTGGGATCGAACTACCAATATTCGTTACCCAGTAAGTAAAAATATACGTTCTAGCTCAATCTGCTACCGTCGTCCTACCATAATCATAATAGTAGTAAATGGTATTTCTATTCTGTCAAAAAATTATTAAAATATTTTCATATTTAGCCACATTAAAGATTCTAAGTAACTTTTAAATAAATCAATATACCCTAGACATGAAGAGTGATAAGTGTGGCAATTGCTGTGTATCGTTAAGAACGTAAGGACCGTTTATGTGTTCTACTCGTATGCTGTATTTAATTAAACCTATGTTTTGTACCAGTTCTCGTCTGTTCAATTTATTACTAATTATGAACAAGAAAAACACAAGTTAACTAGTCCTGAGGATGCTAATAAAAGTTAACGAAACGTCGACTAAATTAAAAAAGTAGTTTTTCTGTTTTCGATTGACCTATTCCCACCAAGTTGTAATATCAATATATAACAGGTGACTAAACCTTCAAGAAATCAATAATAAACTTAATTATAATATTGAAATTTTTGGCTACATAGATATAAAAATAATGAAATTCAAAATTCAATTAAATAATTTAAGTATTGGTATAGCTGGTTTGTAAAGATCGTCATCATCTGATGAAGGTTTAGTTCTAAATGATCTTCAAAACTATTTTGAAAATAATTTAACTGAAAAATTGGAAATTTACACAGGTGAAATACCTTGAAATTTTATGTACTAATAATTTAAATAATAATGAATAACAATATATTAGTTTGTTAAATAGCTACGGATTTTTGTCCTATCTAAAGGAAGCCATAACAAGAACACATAGAGGGGAGCTGTATAGACCACTTTTTGGTAAGAAATAGTTATAAAAATCTTTTGTTTTAATGGGGTGTTAATTTTAAATAATATAACGGATCATTTTACAACTATTTTGATTATAAACACAAATCTTATTTACAGAGAACTGGAAAGTAAAAAACAAATAATAATATGTACTACTGATTACAATAAACTAAATTCTTTACTAAAACAAGAAAATTGGCAGGATGTTTTAATAGCGAATGTTATTGAAACATCTACAAACTATTTTATTACCATACTAAGAAAACAGATCGAAATATATACTGTTATAAAAAATATAAACCACAAACAAATTAAATTAAAACCATGGAGGGAATTCTTGAATCTATAAAGGTCAGAGATAGAATGTAACGAAATATTTCCAATGGATTTAATGAACAAAAAAAATGAGGAATACAAAAGATACAGAAATAAACTTACCAATTTAATAAGAATAACAAAACAAGAATATTATAAAGAAAAATAAATATTTCATACAAGGATCCAAAAAAATGTGGCGTATCATAAAAGTAGTATGTAATGAAAAATAAATCTTACTTGAATATACAATTTTCTAAAACTACTAAATTACATGTAAAACCAAATTTATTTGACGGATTATCTAAATATTTCAAAGAATCGATAGTAATTCCAGTTTATAAAAATGGTGATAAAATGAAAAAAAAAAAAATTACAGACCTATCACAATAAACAATTTCTCAAAATTATTAGAAAAAACTTTAAAAGGCCGATCAGTAAATTTTTCGGTAACTAATAACCTTCAATCAAAAATCAAGATTTCAGAGCAGGCAAAAATACTAAATTGGCAATTACCGAATTAACACAAAAAATTATAAACAATATAAGCAATGATAAAAAACTATACGAATATCCTTAGACCTAACGGAAGCTCTGACAAATATTAGAAATTCTATATCATTACAGCTTCAGAGGAAATATTTATAAGATATATGAATGTTACTTAAATAAAGGAACACAAAAAGTGATAGGTGATAATATACAGCGAGGTAGGAAATGTTTCCAATGGAATTCCACGGGGAACCGTATTGGCTCCTTTACTTTTTATTATATAGATTAATAATATCAATTTACTAGACTCAGGCATGAAAATAATTTCTTAGGCGGATGACACGGCCCTAATTATTAGTGGAAATAACTGAGAAGATGCATTTCATAAAGCAACAGTAACAATGCATAATCTAAAACCATGACGACCTAATACCAATTAATTCTAAATTCATCCAAAAACGAAATTTATGTCTTTCTATAATGTATCCAGGTCAACCAAATATAAATTATATTCACGAAGCAAACACAATTGATATGGTAAAATTTTTAAATATTTGTGCGTTAGCATTGATAATAAATTAAAATGCAGATAAATTTAATTAGCAGAATTAAAAAACTCATTCATAAATTTTACGAAATAAGACATATTCTTGATATAAACAGTATAAGATCCATTTAATATTTATTCACTTGTTGAATTTCTACTAAGATTGCAATCGTATGTTGGGGAGGAACATGTCAAACATTTCTGAAACTACTTAAAATGATTCAAAACTATGTTAGGTTAACAATTATATATAAGAGAAAAAAACATTATTCCACTTATCTTCTGTATAAAGAAAGTGGAGAAATGAATATTACATACATTTATACACGTTCGGCTATAAAATTTATCAATATTAATGAACAGTACAAAAAATGTATTCTCATAAATTTAACACAAGAAACCAGCCACAAAATAGTATATTAACACCTAAATATAAATAAATCATTTTGTCAACGTTTCTCGTCATCCATCGATCCAGCATTGTTCAATAAACTCCCTCAAAATAAAAATAAATTTGTAACTAAAGGTTTCATTCTAAACAATTACGATTCATTTAAAAAAAATTCATGTAAATTAAGCTTATAAGCATGTAATAATTCTTTATCTTCTTTCCTCAAACAGAAAGAAAGGAGAAGAAAAAACAAAAAAAGAGTAACTAATACATAACATAACAATTAGATAAAATTATATTTTCCTAATAAATATATCTACTTATTAAATAAGAAATTTGAAATGTATATACAGGGTGGGGCAATAGTGCACCCGACTACGATATGTCGAGTTCTATGATAGGTATAAACTTGATTTAAAAACATAAATAAACTAGGCAGAATAATCAGAAATTATTTTTGAATATACAGGGTGAGCCAAGATGATTCTACAGGGTCAACAAACATTTTTTTTTAAATAGGATGCCATGTAAATCAAAACATTTTTTTAAAACCTCTTTATGGCCTCTTTCCACTCCTGTATTGTTATTGACTTTCTCCCAACCGCATGATTGATTTTTTTTATTGAAATTATACCATTTACACGTGTATATTAAAAAACATTATCGATTTTAAGAAAAAAATATGTTAGTACCAGTTATGAGACATCTGTGTGATGAGACTCAGCCATTTTCACTTCTTAAAAGTATACAGGGTGGCCAAAAATTATTTTTAAATTTACTATTTCAACTAAATTTTCTCAATTTTTTCAAATGGAACAGCCCGTATATTTTTGGACAATGTGATGTAGAATTGAAAAACGAAAATTTTTTGTACGTACATTCCTATGGCTATTGTAACCATTTTCGATTTATTGAACAATAACTGCAAAATTCAGGAATAAAAATTAAAAATAATTTGGTAATTCAAGAGAAGATATTATAAAAAGTGTACCACATGTTGCCCATTTTGATTGACACACATTTCTATGCGTCTTTGGAATGAGGTTTCTAATGTTCATAAAAGTGCCGGAGTGATACTTCTAAAAGCATTTATTATCATTTCCTTTAAATTTTGGATTGTTGTTGGTGTGATGTTTTTATGGGTATCATGTAACACGCTTATTATAATACCTTCCCTTGAATTATTTGAAAAAAAACCCTCATACGTACAAAAAAATTTTCGTTTTTCAATCGTACATTACATCGTCTAAAAATATACAGGGTGTTTTATTTGAAGAAATTGAGAAAATTGAATTCAAAAAGTTGTAAATTTAAAAAATATTTTTGGCCACTCTGTATACCTTAGGAAGTGAAAATGGCTGCGTGTCATCACACAGATATCTCATACTGGTACTAACACATTTTTTCTTAAAATCGATAGTTGTATATTTTTAAAATACACGTGTAAATGGTATAATTTGAACAAAAAATTCATTACATCCAAGTGGTTAGGAGAAAGTTAATAATAATACAGGAGTGACAGGAGGCCACAAAGAGGTTACAAAAAAAGATTCCGATATACATGGCATTTCATTTAAAAAAATTTTACTTGACCCTGTAGAATCGTCTTGGCTCACCCTATATACTTGATACATCACTTAAATGAAAATAAATATCTACTGTATAATATGTATAGGCCAGCACAAACTTATGTTTAGTGGCCTTATATTTCAAATAATAAAATGATGTATAATATATTGAAATTAACAAAAGAATTTGATTTTAATTTTGAATTTGAAATTACGGCGATTAAATTATTGTTCTCATATTTTTCCGAAGTTCCAGTAACGAATCTTCAGCAACATATAGTTTCAGGAAAGAGAAAATGAGCAGTAAAGTTTAGAAGATAAATAATAATATCAGAGTTGTTCAAATGGTTAATAACTATTGGTATTTCACACTTTGCAAATAAGGTGGAATTATATGTGAAAAGTGTCTTACTATA